>JARJHM010000655.1:0-180247 GCA_033356055.1 Carex pumila | reverse complement strand
TACAGAGAGAGAGAGATAGAGTAAGGCTATGCTACTTGGCGAATTAAACATACTGTTTTAATTAGTGCTCATATCTCTAGTTTCAAATACCAAATAGCTGATCTAAATCGTTAGATGTTTAATTTATATTAAAATGTGCTTAGAGATCAAATTTTACATGTTTTGAATTTTTTTTACAATTTATTAAGATTGTTTGAAAATTGCTGTTTTATTAAAATTCTGCACCATTCAGATATTTGATTTTCTACCTATCTAAAAAAATAGTAATTTTTTTTCAAAAAATGTAAAATTTGATTTCCAAACACATATTAATATGGAGAACAAGATGAACGGTTCGGATTGACCGTTAGGATTTTGAAAACTCGAATATTGAGCCGTAGCACTGTAGCCCTCTATGCTATCCTTAGCACCTAAGCCTTACTCTATATATATATAAAGAGGAGGGATCAAGTTACAATAAGTTACAACAATAATTTTTTACATTTTCAAAGTCCAAATTGTCGATCCAAACCGTTAGATGTGATGTCTACAATAAAATATGCTTGGAGACCAAATGTCACATTTTTTGAAATTTTTTTACTATTTATTATGATGGGTACAAAAACTAGTCAAATTCATACCATTGAATTTTGTACCCATCTTAATAAATAGTAAAAAAATTCCAAAAAATGTAAAATTTGGTCTCCAAGCACATTTTCTTGTAGAGATCACATCTAATGATTTGGATCGACGATTTGGACTTTGAAAATGTAAATAATTATTGTTGTAACTTGTTGTAACTCAAAAAATATTGTAACTTGATCGTTCCTTATATATATATATATATATATATATATATATAGGAATATGCTAGCATGCTATGCATAGCATAGAACCCCTCCATGCAACGGCTTAGATTTCGAGTTTTCAAAATTCTAATGGTCGATCCGAACCGTTCATCTTGTTCTCCATATTAATATGTGTTTGGAGACCAAATTTTATATTTTTTGGAATTTTTTTACTATTTCTTTAGATTTATTGAAAATCGCTGTTTTCAGCAAATCTATGCCATAAAAAATAGCGATTTTCAATAAATCTAAAGAAATAGTAAAAAAAAATTCCAAAAAATGTAAAATTTGGTCTCCAAACACATATTAATATGGAGAACAAGATGAACGGTTCGGATCGACCATTAGGATTTTGAAAACTTAAAATCCAAGCCGTTGCATAGAAGGGTTCTATGTTATGCATAGCACGCTAGCATGTTCCTATATAGATATATATATAGACACACACACACACATATACATATATACATATATATATACATATATACACATATATACATACATATATACACATATATACATACATATATACATATATATATATACATATATATAGAGTTAGGCTGGGGTGCTATGGATAGCATAGTGGCCCCTATGCTACGGCTCCATATTCGAGTTTTTAAAATCCAAACAGTCGATCCGAACCGTTCATCTTATTCTCCATATTAATATCTGCTTGGAGACCAAATTTTACATTTTTCTGAATTTTTTTACTATTTATTAAGTATTTTACAAAATTGTTGATCCAACGGTGGCTGCACAAAACAGTAAAACCGTTGGATTAGCGATTTTCAAAGTGGCTTAATAAATAGTAAAAAAATTCATAAAATTATAAAATTTGGTCTCCAAGCAGATATTAATATGGAGAATAAGATGAACGGTTCGGATCGACGTTTGAATTTTAAAAACTTGAATATGGAGCCGTAGCATAGGGGCCACTATGCTATCCATAGCACCCCAGCCTAACTCCATATATATATATATATGTATATATGTGTATATATATGTATATATATATAGGAACATGCTAGCGTGCTATGCATAGCATATAACCCTTCTATGCAACGGCTTGGATTTTGAGTTTTCAAAATCCTAATGGTCGATCCGAACCGTTCATCTTGTTCTCCATATTAATATGTGTTTGGAGACCAAATTTTACATTTTTTGGAATTTTTTTACTATTTCTTTAGATTTATTGAAAATCGCTGTTTTTTTATGGTACAGATTTGCTGAAAACAGCGATTTTCAATAAATCTAAAGAAATAGTAAAAAAATTCCAAAAAATATAAAATTTGGTCTTCAAACACATATTAATATGGAGAACAAGATGAACGGTTCGGATCGACCATTAGGATTTTGAAAACTCGAAATTCAAGCCGTTGCATGGAGGGGTTCTATGCTATGCATAGCACGCTAGCATATTCCTATATATATATATATATATATAGGAACATGCTAGCGTGCTATGCATAGCATAGAACCCCTCCATGCAACGGCTTGGATTTTGAGTTTTCAAAATCCTAATGGTCGATCCGAACCGTTCATCTTGTTCTCCATATTAATATGTGTTTGGAGACCAAATTTTATATTTTTTGGAATTTTTTTACTATTTCTTTAGATTTATTGAAAATCGCTGTTTTTTTATGGTACAGATTTGCTGAAAACAGCGATTTTCAATAAATCTAAAGAAATAGTAAAAAAATTCCAAAAAATATAAAATTTGGTCTCCAAACACATATTAATATGGAGAACAAGATGAACGGTTTGGATCGACCATTAGGATTTTGAAAACTCGAAATCCAATCCGTTGCATGGAGGGGTTCTATGCTATGCATAGCATGCTAGCATATTCCTATATATATATATATATATATATATATACATATATACACATATATACATACATATATATATATATATATATATATATATATATATATACATATATATATATATATATATATATATATATATATATATATATATATATATATATATATATATATATATATATATATATGTATGTATATATGTGTATATATGTATATATATATATATGTATATATATATACATATATATAGAGTTAGGCTGGGGTGCTATGGATAGCATAGTGGCCCCTATGCTACGGCTCCATATTCGAGTTTTTAAAATCCAAACGGTCGATCCGAACCGTTCATCTTATTCTCCATATTAATATCTGCTTAGAGACCAAATTTTACATTTTTCTGAATTTTTTTACTATTTATTAAGTATTTTACAAAATTGTTGATCCAACGGTGGCTGCACAAAACAGTAAAACCGTTGGATTAGAGATTTTCAAAGTGGCTTAATAAATAGTAAAAAAATTCAGAAAATTATAAAATTTGGTCTCCAAGCAGATATTAATATGGAGAATAAGATGAACGGTTCGGATCGACCGTTTGGATTTTGAAAACTTAAATATTGAGCCGTAGCATAGAGGCTTCTATGCTATCCATAGCACCCCAGCCTTACTCTATATATATATATATATATATATGTATATATATATATATATATATATATATATATGTATATGTGTGTGTGTGTGTGTGTGTGTGTGTGTGTGTGTGTGTGTGTGTGTGTGTGTAGGTTTTGGCTAATATGCTATGGGTAGCTAAGAGGCCTCCGTGCTACGGCTCGGATTTCAAGTTTTCAAAATCCTAACGGTCGATCCAAACCGTTCATCTTGTTCTCCATATTAATATGTGCTTGGAGACCAAATTTTACATTTTTTTGAATTTTTTTACTATTTATTAAGCCACTTTGAAAACCGCTGATCCAACGGTAGTTTCTGGTTTTACTGTTGGGTTAAGCCACCGTTGGATCAGGGGTTTTCAAAGTGGCTTAATAAATAGTAAAAAAAATTCAGAAAAATGTAAAATTTGGTCTCCAAGCACATATTAATATGGAGAATAAGATGAACGGTTCGGATCGACCGTTAGGATTTTGAAAACTCGAAATCCGAGCCGTAGCATGGAGGCCTCTTAGCTACCCATAGCACTATAGCCACGTCCTATATATATATATATATATATATATATATATATATATATATATATATATATATACAGAGAGTGACTAATATCAAAACGTTTGCACTACGCCTCCCGTGCAACCAAGTCATTTTTCGATTTTTAAAATCTAAATGATCGATCCAAACGTTAGATGTGTTCTCCATATTAAAATGTGCTTGGAGACCAAATTTTACATTTTTTGGAATTTTTTTACTATTATTAAGCCACTTTGAAAATCGCTGATCTAACGGTAGCTTCTGATTTTACTGTTTGATTAAGCCACTGTTGGATCAACGATTTTCAAAGTGGCTTAATAAATAGTAAAAAGATTCCAAAAAATGTAAAATTTGGTCTCCAAGCACATTTTAATATGGAGAGCACATCTAACATTTGGATCGATCATTTGGACTTTAAAAATTGAAAAATGACTTAGTTGTACGGGAGACGTGGTGCAAAAGTTTTGATATTAACCACTCTCTGTTTATATATATATATATATATAGGAATATGCTAGCATGCTATGCATAGCATAGAACCCCTCCATGCAACGGCTTGGATTTCGAGTTTTCAAAATCCTAATGGTCGATCCGAACCGTTCATCTTGTTCTCCATATTAATATGTGTTTGGAGACCAAATTTTATATTTTTTGGAATTTTTTTACTATTTCTTTAGATTTATTGAAAATCGCTGTTTTCAGCAAATCTGTCCCATAAAAAAACAGCGATTTTTAATAAATCTAAAGAAATAGTAAAAAAATTCCAAAAAATGTAAAATTTGGTCTCCAAACACATATTAATATGGAGAACAAGATGAACGGTTCGGATCGACCATTAGGATTTTGAAAACTCGAAATCCAAGCCGTTGCATGGAGGGGTTCTATGCTATGCATAGCACGCTAGCATGTTCCTATATATATATATATATATATATAGAGAGAGAGAGAGAGAGAGAGAGAGTAGAACTAGGGTGCTCTTAAGCTCACCAAAGTTTTGGTGAGCTTAACTCTAAAACTCATCAAATCGATTTCAAATGACAAATCCGAATTGTTGAAACCTGCCTACCTTACGTGTGATGTATCTACATATTAAATTTTTAAATATTCGAATTAATTTAGTATAAAGTCAAGTGGTAAAAAAATGCTCAAAAAATGAATGCACTAAAATTAATTTATTAACCTTCTAATTTTGACCGCTTGACTTTATACTAAATTAATTCGAATGTTTAAAAATTTCACATGTAGATGCATCACACGTAAGGTAGGCGGGTTTCAACGGTTCAGATTCGTCATTTGAAATCGATTTGATGAGTTTAAGAGTTAAGCTCACCAAAACTTTGGTGAGCTTAAGAGCACCCTAGTTCTACTCATCTATATATATAGAGGTTGGTTAAGATCAAAGTGGTAGTTCCTGAGCTTTGGTGCTACCAATTCAGTTTTCAATTTTTAAATTTCAAAATGTCGATCCAAACCGTTCAAGTTGTTCTCCATATTAAATTGTGCTTGGAGACCAAATTTTATATTTTTCTAAATTTTTTTACTATTTATTAAGCCACTTTGAAAACAGCTGATCTAACGGTGGTTTTTGATTTTACTGTTTTGTTAAGCTACCATTGGGACTTTCAAAATGAAAATACGGTGTGAAATAGAAATGTGTTTTACTTCACAACTCACCGTAGCTCATCTCTCTCTCTATATATATATATGGTCTGGCTAATTTGCTGCCGGCAGCATTTTAGCTAGAGGTGCTGTCGTCCTTTTTATTTTTGTGATATCCAAACAACAAATTCAAACCGTTAGATGTTTAATCTATATTATCAAGCCAGATCTCCTAATATTGGGTATAAATTATTTTCAATTTATTATATTTTTATGCCCCTTAACAGTAAATGTTTTGATTTTTTTCATAATTCTTCTTAAATATATTGCAAAATCCGATATTTGGACAAATGCACAAATAAGTTAGATAAACATAAATAAGTGTAGAAATGACCCCAAAAATTAGTTTTGCAAAATGTTTCTCCATGTCATTGATATAATTTTTGCAAAATGTTTCTCCTAAATTGGATTTTTGCTTGCATTTCTACTTTTATCTTGTTAAAAATCAGAAATAGCAATTAATGACAAAAAAACCATAAAATCCGACCAGAGAAGGGGTTTTGGCAGATGCCGAGGCGAGTTTGCTCCTTACTATTCGTCACTATGCTTCTGTATTTTTCATCGAAAAGTAATATTTTTGGAACGCTCAACATGGAACCTCATGGGCATCTGTATTTTTCATCAAAAAATACGACAAATAAAATAAAATTAGGCTACGATGTTTCATAAAAGTAAACAATAACGACAAATTAGGAAAAAGAAAGGAACAAATAAAAAATGGAGAAGTCGCTCTCGTTCGCAATGCCCATATCATGACGAACGCAATTAGTTCAATCTCCTCGGCCATATCGAAAATGCAACGAAGAAACCATGTTTATTTCTGAAGTTGGCGGTAAAAGCAAACTTTCCCACGGGTCTTACTTCTTAGAAGAAAATATTATAATGCAGAATTCTTTTTCTGTGGGCTGCACTTAAAAGAACGATGATAGCAGTTAAGAAATAATTTGATAATTTCGATAATATACTTCTAAAATTTTTATATATTTTTTTAAACATACAAAAATTTTATAGACATATTGTTGAACTTTTCGTATATTTTTAAGGGGGAATTTCATATATATTTCTTGAAAATTTCAATATTACATATTTTTCCCTTCAAAATCAGTAATTACATATTTATCTTTGAAAATTGTACAAACTCACATATTTGTCCAACCTAACTCTATAACATATTAATATCTCCAAAAATAATTAAATAATTTTTTTAACACTTTAAAATTTATTTTACAATATTAAGTAATAATATGTTGACCATTATACCCTTTGGTCTCTTTAGTCATCATGAGTTCTCATTTCTGTAGGCACCAAACCTCCCCCGCCACTCTCTCCAAACGTGCCAAAACACAGATTTTACCCCGCCTTCCCTAGTCGCTTCCCCTATCACAGATTTTTGCCGCCCCTTGCTACTTTAATTTCTATTTTTGTTTGGAGAGAGAGGCAGGAGGTTTGGTCCCTTAGAGAAAGAACTTAGACGGACTAAAGAGACAAAAATGAAGAGTATAATAGTCAATATATTTTTTAATTAATACCATAAAGTAATTTTTTTAAGTTTTCAAAAATATTTTTTAATTATTTTTGGAGATATTTGATATGTTATAGAGTTAGATTGGACAAATATGTGAGTTTGTATGATTTTCAAGGATAAATATGTAATTATTAATTTTGGAGGAAAAAAATATGTAATATTGAAACTTTTGAGGGATATACATGAAATTGCCCCTATTATTAATATTATTTGATATGACTGTTGTAAGTTTTAAGTCATTTAATTAATGAATGATAGTACTTCCACCAATTTTCATTATTCTTCATGTTAATCATATAAATATAATGTATATAACATATTAAAGGAAGGATTTCAAAATTACATATTTTCTTTTCAACATTATCAAGTTAATCTGTTGTTAATAAATCCATATCCATAGTGTTTTATTTTGACCTAATACAATTTTAAAGATTCTGTGCATTTAAATAAGAGTTCCGCACTCTCTAGGCTCCATTTTTAGAGTGAATTAAAACAAGTGATGTTGCAAATAAATTGTAAAGTTTTAGGGTAACATTACAATATTGACCTTTAGCAGGGGAACATCTTAAGCATAGTTATAAACTTATAATACTTCCCTTTTTAATCCACTTGCACGCCAAACATTTTTCTTATCTCAGCAATCTTATTGATTAATTATAAGATTTTTTTTTTTTTAAGAATTGAAGGAGCCTTTATTTCTGAGTTAGAGATTCGTACATTATCATCAATATATTTTTTTTAAGATAAAAATGAAAATTAAACAAGTCTCGATCTTTAAATATTTCTAAAGGACCACTCATAAGAATTTTCGATCTCTTAGACCATTAGACCAATGACTCAATCTTTATTGATTATTGATTATAATATTGTATTTGTAAAGCAATTGGAAGTTCCGTTTCATGACCGCTGCTAGCGACCGACATAGCCTCGAACTATTTGTACCCAAAAAAATTGAACTGAATTGTTGTTTATTATACATATCCAAAGGGAAGGTTGAGGGACAAGAGAGAGATTAATGGCGTCCCCTAGCTTTGCAAAAGTATTGATGGAAGAAAACACACAGGTGAGCATCTTTCATTCTAGCAAAAGGATTTAAATATATGTGATGTGCCTATGATCACTGCACATGGCGCGTTATGTAGCTAATCTGGTTGTATAAATAGGCTCTGTTTTAGATGCACACTACTCTTAATTATAATATGATTGTTAGGAAATACAAAGCACTTGATGTTCTCACTAACATAGAAGAGGCATTTTCATTTAAGAAAAAGATTAGGAACAAATGCCTTGTATTGAGGGCAATTGAAGAAGATACAGCAATTCAATGCCTTACATTTTGTATATTATTTTTCGTCAATTAATTGTAATATATAATTAATAGATCAATTAATCATCTGGTTGCCAATTAAGGAGTATCTGATAATTAAATACACCTTAGTGAAAAACCATTTTCATGAAATAACTGGCACCTATATAAATATATATATACCTCTTTTTGATAAATTCTGAATTTAATTATGCTTTGGCGATTGCTTTTCTTATTGTGTTCACATGCTTAATTATCAGATTCTAGAGGAAAGCAATGTTCATATGAAAACAATCACGCTCAACAAGCCTCAGAAATTCAATGCCTTCACACATAAAATGGTAAGAGAACCTTAAGTTACTAAGCAAATGATAAATTTACTTAGCAATATAATATTAAAACTGATTTCTATGTTACAAAAATATATATATTGATCCTGTCAATTGAGAATAAGTTTTTTTTATTTGTGATTTTTTATTATTCAAGGATGCTCAATGCACTTTTGGTTTAGTAATGCTCTCTGATGTTTTGTCTCTCCTCATGATTTCTGTATTAATTAATTTAGGTTTTGCAACTATTGAAAGCGTTGAAGGAATTTGAGGCCGACCCCAATTTTAACATCTTAATTGTAAAGGTAATGATATACTAATTTAATTCCATTTAGCACAAATAGCCATTAGCTTGATAAATTGCCTAATGGTCCAATGAAAAATATCTAAATTTAGAAGCACATTGCTTTATTTAGATTTTTCTCAGTTTTTCTGTGAGACAATTTGTTGACCTATTTTATTTTATTTTAAATGAAAAAGGGATCAAAGTATCAAATCTTTTTAGTCCCAATTTTAATATTCATAAAAAAATTGTCAACCAGTTTTAAATAAGCTTTAATTTTTATTGGGAGACTGTAGAAATAAGATAAAAGAATATCAGCTATAAGCCTATAAATTAATCTTACTATTTTATTTTAATATAGGGAAAAGGAAAAGCGTTTTGTTCAGGTGGAGATCTTCCTGTTATATTTCGACAAATGACAGAAGGTGATTGAATCTTTTAATTAAGTTACATAGGAGAATAATTTTGAGCAAGTAATTTCTATACCGACCGATTCAGTATTATTTAACTAATGGCAAGTTATATTGGTATTGGCAAATTTTGCAGCTGATCTTTTTTTATTTGTAGGATTTAAAAAAATTAAATTAAAAAAGTAGCACGTAATTGGAAAAAACTTGAAGCTTCACTATGGATGAAACATCAATGTTTGAGTTTAGTCTGCATTAATTTCACTAAAACATTAATATTTCATCATGAATGAAACACATATTGGGTCTGCATTTCACTTAACATTGATGTTCTTTTTAACATTGATGTAAGTTGGTTCAGGGTGCGAAACTCAGGTGCATGGTTAATATAACTTTTCTGCACATAAGGTGTTCGAAGGAATTCCTAACTGAAAAATTGCTTTTTATTGGCATTATTCAACACACGTCTTGATAATTGTTCAGTGGCTTTGTTCTTAAAAAGGGAATTGGACCTTTGTGGCTCACTTTTACCGGAAGCTACTTCATCTTTGCTACGCCACGGCAACATTAAGAAAGCCTACGGTTAGTTTTGCATGTGTCTGTGTGTCTCTTGTAGAAGAATATTATTATCTTGTTTGTTTAAAAGTACTTTTGTTAGTTAATTCAATATGTAATTTGATTTGCAATGTAAAGGTATTTCTGTTGAATGGAGTGGTAATGGGAGCAGGAGCCGGTTTCTCCTTGATGGGAAGATTCCGAGTTGTCACTGAAAATACGGTACATGGAAATATTTGACTCACCTTGTAAAAGCTTCAATCGCAATATAATAAGACATACTAATATTCGCTAATATTTTTTCTCTGGTATTCTCAGTTAGGTAAACTCCATAGACAGTATAAAATTCTTAATCCAAATTATGCAAGGATGAGGAGTATTAATCTAATTAAAAGTTGTGAAGAGTTTAATGAACAAATCATAATTGATAGATAATTAAGCACTTTAAATTGTCATTATGTAAGAATTTGACATTACTATTGCACTCTTATTTTCTCTCTCCTTTTCTCATAATGTAGGTATTTGCCATGCCAGAACCACAAATAGGTCTCTTTCCTGACGTAGGGGCATCTTACTTTCTTTCTAGGCTCCAGGGTTTCTTTGGTATTTGTCAATATAATTAAATTTTCTTAGGCACTCCTGCCTTACCTTTCTCTGAAATTTCAACTGCAAACCAAGATACACTTATTATGGGAAACATTACCAATTTACCATATCTCACCCTGTTGTATGTAATTTTGATAGGGGAATACATGGGTCTAACTGGTACAAAAATGGGTGGGGCCGAGATGCTTGCTTCTGGGCTTGCGACACATTTTGTATCTTCAAAGGTTCAATGTGATTAATTACATAATGAAAAAATTGTGTGTAGACCAGAGAGAATATAACTCATCAATCTAGCAAGAAGCTTATTCTTTTTTATGTTCGATAATTGGTCAGAACTTGGAAAAGCTAGAAGAATCTTTGAATAATGTAGAAACAGATGATGAAAGAGTAATTCATAAGATAATTAACCAATATTCAGAGAACCCACCATTGATTGAAGGAAGTCCTCTTCTAAGGTTAGTTTCATGTAAAAAATATATTCTATATTCTTTGACAATTCACAAAATTCACAAAAATTACAAAATGCTCTATGAAACGGCCATTTAGTCGAACAACAATTAACCTTTTTCTACTAAAACATAAAGAACAAGCACATGGTTAGGAATTTCTGAGCCTTTTTCCCTTCATCACTCAAAAGAAACTAAAATGTTACGAATGAGACTAAGTTAGAAGGATGGTAAATTTTAAGTAATGAAAGGTACATATATATAATATTAATTATTGTTTATTATGTTCAAAGAGGTTTTGATACCAGCAAATTAGTTAATTCAAGTCCTCCCCTGTACTCTGGCCAAGTAATTCTATAGCTGACAATCAAATGGACTTCCTTTTACAGAATAGATAACATAAACAAGTTCTTCTCAAAAGGATCAGTTGAAGAGATTTTAGCATCTTTGGTAAGACCTGAAGACAATTTTCTTTCAGAATACATGCACTACATCTATTTTTTTTTTTTTTTTTCACTTTTCTTAACATACTTTAACATTGATAATAGGAGCAAGAGAGTATAGAAGATCAAGATAACTGGATCTACACAGCAATTCAGGCAATTAAAAATGCATCACCAGCTAGTCTCAAAATATTTCTGAGATCGGTAACTTTTATAAAATTTTCATTTTAATTCTATTTCTTTTGTCTAAGAGAAAATGGTATCTCTTATTGGTCTTAAATAATTCTGATCTCAGGACATTTATCGAATGAGCTTAAAAAAAATATAACAACCTAAATAAATAATAAATAAACATGTTTGGCTTCTCTCTCTTTGTTTTAAATACATATACTATATTATTGTTCCTTTATATACCGTGAACAGATTAGGGAAGGCCGGCAGCAAACTTATAAGAAATGCATAGAAAGGGAACACATAATGCTTTCTCATGTCATAAGAAAAACCATCTCGGGAGATTTGTATGAGGTTAAATTAATTTCATGGATTTGTACCATTGGCACCTAATATCTCAATTCTCCTGAACCCAACTCAATCTTGCTAAATGGATATATATTTATTCTTGCAGGGTATAGCTGCTAAATTTTTGGATAAGACCGGATGCCCAAAGGTACCATGCATTAGCTATATCGATAAATAAAATTTACCAGTAAATAAGACGGTATTGTTTTACTTGTTCTTTCACCATATCTAAAGATGCATGCATTTTGAAATTAAGAGTTGTACTTGTTCTTTCACCATTGCAGTGGGACCCACCGAGCCTTGAGGAGGTGAGCAATGAGATGGTAGACAAGTGTTTTAAAGATCTCAAAGAGGACGAGGATTGGCCACCTTTGAATCTCCCATCCAAAACAGATTCAATTGCATTAGCTTATGGCTTGTAGAATACCAGAACTTGAATTATTGTAACACCCCAAATAGGGTTAAACACTTAAAACAGTGTCTTGTATACTTTTTCACAGAAATACACAAGACAGTAAAATCATGCATGTATTGTCAATAACTGCAATAAATACGATGGCAATTCATAAGCAATTAAGCACTGAAAATGGACCCAAATGAGACCCACACCGGGCCAGGCCAACCACCTGACATTATATATATCCATGTCACTCCTATATTTTAAATAAATTCAAATAAGATTTTGATTCGACTTTGACTAATCTGATCCCATATCAAACACTGTTGGTGGGCCTTGACATCTAGATGGAAATAATTCAATGATTTAATTTTTCTTTTGTTATGTCCGTGGATAGACGTAATACGCCTTTGCTATTTTTCAAGCAACTTTGAATTTTTCTAAATAAAAATAAAATCAAACCTTCTAATTTTATAAGAAATTTCTCAATTGAATTTCAAACAATAACAAAATTATGTTGAAATATAGATGCACGCTTTCAAAAATGTTAAATATATGTATATATTCATCCATCGGATTTAAGAATCACAAAAATATAAACGTTTGTTTCAATATTGAATGCATACATTTTAAATCATGTTTATTTTTTGTAAAAAAAATTAATTGTTGTTTTCTTATTGTTCCTTATTTATTTATAAATATTTTCTTATATTATTTGTATACATTTTAGTAATATTTCTATAGAAATGTATCAATCTATTTAATGTTATTATTTAATCTATTATATTTAATTACATTATTATAATTTGATTATAATCAGTAACTATATAATATCAAATAATTTAGATAAAAAATAAGATTTTTCACAACTAATCTCACCGTACAATAAGTATCTATTTCAGCACATTTCCATATTATACTATTACTCATGAGTTCCTACTTTTTCAAAATTAATTTCCATCCCTTCAAATCATATCCTACACAATCCAGTGATAAAGGACAGGACTCAAGCGGCTGCCCCAAGTTTTCTCTTATTTTTTTTTTATCAATTTTGTATTTATCCGGTTAGGGGTGGCAAAAAAACTTGTAACTCGTGGCTCAATCGTGACTTGCACCTGACTCACTCGTTATTGGACCGAGCTGTTAACGAGCCAACTCGCCACTAGCTCGGTCCAAAATTAACGAGTTCAAGTTGGAGCCTAATTTGCTCGTCAACTTACGAGCTAACTCGGCTAGACATTAATTTGTGAATATGTATGAATTTGTGTACATTTTATACTGTCTACCTCGGTTCAGCTCGATTCAAAAAGTTTGTAGAAATTTTTTTTTCTTTTTAAAATAAGATTCAACCAGACCCAGTGAGTCAGCTTATCAGCTAGCAAGCTAGCTCGGGCTAACTTGTCGCGAGTTCAAGCTGAGATTTTAGCTCGGATGCTCTAGGTCCAGCTCGCTCGGTTGTAGCTCGGTCCAGAATTAATGAGCTAAGCTAAGACCTAGCTCGAACCGAGCCAGCTCGTTGACACCCCTAATCCGGTCCAGCATATTAATGACATCATCCTAAACAAGCCATAGTTATGATCCACGTGATTCATTATTTTTAAAGCTGCAGTGGCTATGTCCTAGTTGATCCTAAATACAGAGAGAGGGCTCGTCAGATTGTTTTATTTGTGCCTTATTCTGTACTGTGAACCTAATTATCTTTCTTATCATAGTGACAAATTAAAAGTTCGGGTCTTAGTTCGATTTGGCAAATTTAAAAATTCATGATTCGGATATAATTTGAAAATGATTTGGTATAATAAGTAAGCAAAAAAAAAAAAAAATTCCCAATGAAATCACAGAAAAAAAATTTGACTTTTTTTTCGTGTTTTTCTCACATATAATATGTGACTCGCATTTTATATGTGTTTTATTAGAGAATAAAGCATATTATACTTTTTTTTTGCATTTTAAATGGAGTTCGGTTCGAAAATGTAAAAAAAAAAAAACGAATTAAATGTGAATAAAACGCGAATAATTCACGAGTCTTGTTACTATGCTTCTGATTTATTACTTCATTTCGCTTTGACCCGCTACAGAACTGGATGAAAATTAACGATTACAGAACACGCCGCATGTGTTTTGTCATAATACCAGTATTATACTAGCATAAAAATTTAAACGTGGCTTCACAAGTTCACATGACTAATAATCGTGACTTTATCAGATTATGCTACATCACATGACCAAAAATTTTTTTTCCGCAAAATATAATATAATGTGACGTAATTAAAATAATAGATGATAGTCATGCTACAAAAATAGTCATGTCACATGTAATAATGTTATAATTACTTAATTATTTTTTTTGGATTTTTTGTGATGTCACATATAAACAAAATTACTAAAATAAAGAAAATATTGCAAATAAATAATATAAAAAAAAACAATGTTGAAAAAATTAGTCATATTATGTGCACGTGAACTAATGTAACCGGATTAATTTGGTTGAAGTGTGATGACATACTATTTTTAACTGAAAGGAGACATGGTAAGCGTCGCATGGACCAATACACGTGCTTTGACATGCCTTAACTAATTTCCTTCACTACAGTGCACATTTAAAAAAAAAATAACAATAATGCAAAGGAAATCCAGTTGATGCAAATGCTCTACCATCTGCCTGCTTACCTTATTTTATGAAGTTATTGATTACCTACATTCCACACTTTTTTTTCACAAAGTAAAATCAAAATGATGTTCATATTTTGGTACTTAATTATCTGATTAGCTGAAGTCATTAAATTGTCTTACAACACATAGACTTTATTATCAAAGAAAAGAATGTATGTTGCCAACTTGTCCTTTTAATTAACTAGCATTAAAAATGGAGTAGAACTAGGGTGTTCTTGAATTCATCAATTTTTTTTTTTTTGAACTTATATCTAAAATCTATCAAATGAGCTTCAAACGACAAATTTAAACTGTTGAAGGCAATCTACTTTAGAAGTGATGCGTCTACATGTAAAAAAATTATATTTTAGTAAAGTCAAGTGGTCAAAATTATAAAGTTTATAAATTAATTTTTGAACATTTTTTTACCATTAGACTCTATGCAAAATTATTTTGATTTTCTTTTTATACATGTAGGCACATCACTTGTGAAGTAGATTGATTAATAGTATAGATTTGTCGTTCCAAACTAATACAAAATATTTTAGAATTAAGTTTACAAAAAGACTTAATGAACTTAAAACACCCAGCTAGTTCTACTCATAAAAAATGAAAATTTAAAGTTCTATGTTTCATCTTTTGAAAAAATGCCTTGTACTTTGAAAAAGTCAAAAGGAATATGAAATTATGCAACAAAATTTTTAAACTGTGACACATTAGAAAATTGCAGCAAATACTAAGAAACGCTTCATAGATAATGAGATGATGTGAAAAGTTTGACTTATTGAACAAAAACGTACTTCCCTTTAAATAAATTCATTAAACATACTTCTCTTTTAATAAACTCATTAAACAATTAGCAGTGTAAGTCTAATCCGATTAATATGACAAATTTAATTATAACTTATTGTTTTCTTTTCCAAAATACTGTTTTTTTTTAAATAAATCCCGCGAATCCTTAAAATTTTACTTGGCTAACATTAAGTTTCAATTGAATTATTCTTATCTTGATTAATTAATTATTTATGTAATCCGACTATTATATTATAAATCAGATTGACAACATAAATTTAACCCGACCAACTTATTTCTTTTTACATCCCTATAAACAACAATACGAAGTTTGGTTTAAACTTTGCTTTTACCTTCTATTTGACATGTAATGTATTAAAAGTGAGAATCAATGGCGTGCTAATGTTGATCTAAATTTTCTCGAAGTTTGGAATCCACCACGTTATCATATTTTAATAAAATTTACTTTTAGAATTGCAACCGAGGAAAACAAATGTGATTTGCCACCTGTATGAAAATTGCCGAAATTTTTATTTATATTCTTTAAAAGAAAAAAAGAAAAATATGGAGAATTCGAAAAATATCAGGGCCTTCAAACCAATATACGGCTCCATATTGTAGATTGGTTTGAAGGTCCCTCAAAAACTTAAATATATTTAATATTATAGTAGTTATTTGGATATTTAGGGGGACCCCAAGCCAATCTAAGGTCCTCCAAAAATGAAATCGCGGATTGATTTGAAAGCCCTGATATTTTTCAAAACCCCATAAAATATATTTTTTGAAATTTTTTTTTGAATATGGTATAAATAAAAATTTCGGTGAAAATTGGACTTCCATGTGTTCGAACCTCGTGAGATATATTAGAGTTCCGTTAGAAATTTTAGTATTTTTTTAAATTTGAAAACATTAATTTTAAAATAATTGCATATCAAATTATAAGATTATTTTTAAAAAATCGAATATATTAGTGAAAAATTATAAAAATAATAAAATGTGGTAATCTACAAGATTTTGATATGTAGTAGACATTGAATGGGTTTGATTGATCATTGAAAATTCATAATTTAGACCAATTGTATTTTGACAAAATACAAACATTTGGACATTAACCTAATTCTGCAACACAAAACAATATGGGTTAGGATTCCTTGACAATGCTTTATGAAATCATCTCAAATAAAATTTTAATATAAAAATATAGACACATTGTTTTTCTTAAAAATTAGTTGTGTATAAATTTTTATGTAATTCTTGATTTTGATGTTCCATATCGTTGGCTATTATATATGTACCGTTGTAAATCATATTATTTAATGAACAGTAAATCTTACATTAAATTTCATCACCTTTCATGTATATAATTTGTTTAAATCATATATTATATTTTACTTGCCGAATTTTAAAATTGCATATTTTTTAACAGTTGACAAACTAATTTTTTGTCAATAGATTCCACCCATAAGAATATCTACATTTCAACAACTTAAAAGATTTTTTAAATAATTGTTTTTTTAAATAATTGTTAAAAATGTATTTTTTTTTCTAAAATGTCTCTAAAGTTTCTAACTCTTACATCTCTGAAATTAATTTTAGAGTTTTTATTAACCCACGTCAGCAATAAATTAAAAATGAGAAATAATTTAAACTAATTATTTGACCAGTGTGGAGCTTATAAACATTTACTAAATAAGAAACTTTCCTACATATTTTTTAAATAAGAAACTCTGTCACATCTCTAAAACTGAATTAGAAATTGCCAGATTAGAAACTCTTATAATACCAAATATGTAGATGCTCTAAATATATACCTACATGTTTTAATTTATTGAAATTTTCTAATTAGTCAAATTAATAAATGAAATGATTATTTAAAAAATTCATAAATAAACTAGTATATGCTCAATCAGTAAAGAGCAGTGTTCTAAATAGAGCACTATAGCGATGCAATAGCGGCGCTATAGCGTTTTTAGACCTTAAACGCTAAGCTATGGGATAAAAGTGCACTATTTCAGTTACAATAGCTATAACGGTAATAGCGGTCTGCTATTTGCACTACATGCTACGCACTATAGCGCACACTATGCTACATAAGTTTTTATTTAAATGTTCAAACATAAATATTTTTTTAAGGATCAATTTTTTTCAACGTCCGGATGGCTTTTGCTTTTAAATGTAAAAAAGATAAATAGTTTATGTCACGATGCATATATTTTTTTTTAATAGAAAAAGATATATGGTTTATGTCATGATGTTTAGGTTATTTTGAATAGAAAATGATACATAGTTTATGACATGATGCATGCTTAGGTTATTTTGAATGTAAAAGAATAGATAGTTTATGATATTATTAGGGATATTTTAAATAGCAATTTGGACTTTGTACTGGTTCAATATGAATATTGTAATTCCTTAATTAATTTTGTGTTATTTATCGCTCTATGAGACTTTAGATAATATAGGTAATTAGTAGAAATATAAAACATAAATGTTTAAACAAAAAACACTATATAAGATAGCTTTTGCTATAGCTACGCTATTCGCGATAGCTTTTTTATTTTTAGCCTTTTCACGATGACGCAATAATCGCTATTTAGAACTTTGATAAAGAGCAACGAGTATACGGAAGCTGCTAGTAAGTATCAAATGTACACCTCGCTAGAAAAGAAAATAATAATAAAAAAAACACACAGAGAGTTAAGAGTATGCTTATTTATTTTTTTAAATTATAACAATTAATTTTAAATCAAATCTTAGGACAGAAGTCAAATGCTGATAGATAGGAAAGACATACAGTTTTTACTTGTCCATGCTAATATTTTTTAAATCACATACAGCAACAAAAAGAACCTAGGAATGAGAGGTTATTGCATTCCAAACTGTGGGCAGATAGATATAGCTATTAAGTTTATTCTAGGTTTCCTCCTTTTTTTAATGAAATGCTCTGGTACATTCTAAACTATTTTAGATATTATTCTGAAAAATTGAACATGTGTTAAGTTCTCTTTGTTTGTGCTATTGCACTAAACCCACAAATTATATCCTATTTTTCTCTAAAAGAGTTGTATTCATCTTACTTTGTCCCCTTGTATGGTTTAAAAAAGAGAGTTAATTAGAGATGGAAAAAATACCCACTAAATGAATGCAATATATAGCATCTATTAACTGTAGTTTTTCTTTTTAATTCTTTTATTAGAATAGAATCAGTCTTTGATCTATTGAGAAAATATGATTCTCTTTGTGTAAAAAATCACAAGTTTAAAATCTAAATAGAAGTCCTTTAAAAGCATTAAAATTTAAAAGATTAGGCATTCATCTTTCTCACAACAAAAAGATTATATTTTATCAGGGAAAATCAATAGAGATGGAAAAAAAATGTCCCTTCTTACAATTTATTAATAATTTCCTTTGTAAAGATTAAATTTTAGAAAAAAATGGCCCGAGTTTATGATCGTACACATAATATTTTACAAATTTTTGTAAGTGACCTCAAATATTTTTTGAATGATTTGCGCATAGCACCCAATTGTTATAAAAAAAGAAATACTTAAGAATAATAATTATTATATGGTTATTTGGTAATGGTTACAATCTCATGGAAATTATCAACTATTTTTTACAATTATTTAGAGCATCTACATCTCAACAACTCAAATGAGTTTCTAAATAACATATGGTTAACTACTTTTTAAAAATTAAGATATTTAAAGTTTTTAACTATCACATCCCTTAAATTAATTTTAGATAGTTTCTACTAAATCACGTAAGCAATAAATTAAAAATAAGAAATAATTTGAGCCAATCATTTGATCATCATTGAGTTAATAAACGGTTTCTTAATAAGAAACTTTACATCATAGTTTTTAAATAAGAAACTCTCTCACACATATCTAAAATAGAATTAGAAACTGTCACATCAGCTTAAAAACTCTAATAATAATAGAGATGTAGATGTTCTATCCAAACTTGCTCTATCACACGTTTACTATCAGAAACTTATTATCACTTATTAAATTAATAGCCAATTTTGCTGCTTAAAAGCCCATCAACCTGCTTAATAACAATTGGAGACGTTTATCGTTGTATCAGTATAATAATTTTGACAAGATGTGATGTGCCCTTCAAGAGGGAACCACAATAAATAAAGAAAAAAGAAGAAAGAACAAAAAATAAGCTCATGAATCATATGACTCATATATATGTTATAAACCATGTACTCTCTAAGGGACCCAGATGCATGCATGTACCATCACTTTCAAGTGGATGAGAATATTATATATGTACAAGTACCATGAATTGAGATAATTGTACACCAAAAACATCTTGTATTGCAATAGAGCTTGCAAGGGTTCTCTTTAGACAGGAGAAGAGAAAAAAAAAAAGAGGATGGCTTCACCACAAGAGTATTAGATGACCAACACCAGGTTAAGCGTTTATTTTATGGAAGAAAGTTTGGAGACTTTTGTTATTGTTAGAAGTTCAATTTTTTATGTTATTATGTTAAAACTTTATTTTTTTTAATTTTAAATACATGGCACTCAGCGTCTCTTAATGGCGCCATGTTCATTTCAACAAAATAGAATGGCGGAGCTCATGAATTATTCCTCATCAGATCAACTTACATAAATTCAGTTCTCTGTTTACAGAAAACAATGACAAGATGGTTATTCTGTTAAAGAACAGAAAATGAACAAGAAATAAAAACAGTTCAACTCAGTTTTAGTTTTGAAACATAGATATTTTGTAGTACTAATTATCTAAATATATCTGATTTAATTTGACAGGTTATCGCTGAAGGAAGTTTGCATGCAAGAACAATTATACTTAACAGACCTTCCAAAATGAATGTCATGGGACACCTAATGGTAAGTTTCTGATTAAAATTTGTTAAAATATAGGACGGTGATAATTAACCCCCCAAAACAAACTCCGCATTTAACCCCGCATTTAACTGTCGGGGACCACTAACAATAATTAACAAATATCTGAATATTTATCATGAACCTTTAAGGTATTTACCCATCATTTCAAAGTATTAACCTCCACTCAATGAACTATATTTCCGTAAGCCAGAAACGTCATTTAACCATCCCCGCAAATTTTTCATTAAATTCCAAATATTGTCCCCGCAAATTATTGACCGAATATAGCAATACTTATGGACAGATTTTATGAACCGAAAATTGCGGTGTTACAAATGTAAAATTATAGAACGTGGGCCGAAACTTTATGAACCGGATATTCCAAAAACTTCGCGGCCCAGAATCAAAAATACTGTTATGGATATAATAACTACAAAGTATAATACTTGAAAATAATTAACAGCTCAAATAAATACTAAAGCTCAAATAAATAACTTTATTGTATTATATCTAACTTTCTCAAGTATTAATACCTATTCAATAAAATGTACATGTACATGATATTAGAATATTAAAAAGAAAGCTGATTAAAGACATATTAATATGAATTTATGTACTATTAATTACATATGAATAAAGTATTTACTAAATATCTATCAAGTATTAATCTATGTGTACATCAAAAAAAATATGAATTTATGTACTACTAATTGCATCTGAATAAAGTATTTACTAAATATCAATCAAGTATTAATCTATGTGCATATCAAAAAATAACAAAAAGATAATGACAAATTTATAGATCTAGTAATGCACAACTAAAAATTAATACTATTTACATCAACGATAAATACTAGATCAATCAAGAATACATCCACAAATTGATTAAATGTGAAAAAAATTAAAAAGCCGATCATGACAACATCTAGATCTGGTAAATCACAAAATAGGATTAATACAAATTCAGTTCAATTCACATAAAAAAAAACGTATAATGTTCATCTACATCAAAAAATGAACATACAAATTCACAATATAGTATTAATAAATAAAATAAAAATCAAGTATTTATCTACGTTCAATGAAGTACAAACGAAATTCTTATACATCGTCTTCTCAAAATCAAAATTACATAATCTCCTGAAATTCAAAATAACAAACGAAAATAAAAAATAACATCGTCTTCTAAAAAAAACACATTGTCTTCTCAAATGAAAATAAAAAAAACATACTGCATACTGAATTTCTGATCGCTAGAAACCGCCTGACAACGCGCCTCAGAATCACCTCACACCGCCTCAACTAGCATCAGCTAGCCCCTGCTGGCCTCCGATCAACACCGCTCGCCTGAGAACACACCGCAATAGCCTGACCAATGCCTGACCTCTGATCGACACAGCTCGCCTGAGAATTGCCTGAGAATCGCCTAAGCCACGCCTAAAAATTGCCTCAAGGTGGACAGAGCTTCAAAAAAGGATATTGCGGGGAGAACAGAAATTTTGAATTTAAAATAGGAAAGTTGGATACGGTATATCGCGGGGTCAGTCAGTTAGTTAATGGAGGGGGGGGGGGGCCGTCAGTCAGTTATGACAGTTAATATCTAATTAGGATATGCGGGGATGGTGCGGGGATAGAATAGGGGGGACTAATATAATTATTCTAAAATATATAGTGTAGCATATCTTTTTGAATATAACTTATTATTCTTTGGTGTTTAGGTTTCACAACTAATAGATGAGCTATCAGCGTTAGAGAAGAAACCCAATTACAAGATCTTGATAGTTAAGGTAATAATGATTCTTTTACATGTTCTTATCTCGAAATACTTTGTTGCATCATTTGAGTGTCTTCTAGAGTAGTTCTTAATTTAAAACAAAGCAGTAATTAGAAACTAGAACAACTATTTTCTTTATTTTGTCCTTTCCATTCTAATTGTATGCATCTGGAACAACATCAAATGATGTTATTTCTTTGTATTTTATTTGACTAATATATAATAACACCTGAAAATACTATAATGTGATTTGAATGCATGAATAAAATTTTTACAGGGCAACGGATCGAAGAGCATTTTCTGCTGGAGGAGATAATGTTGCTATATGGCGGTGCATGACTGAAGGTTTTGACATTGCATTGCAAATTTAGATAACAATTTTATTGGACTTAAATAAAATAAACATCTGGTCAATGCACATATCAATTACCTGATACATAAAATGATCTAGAATAACCTCAGTTTAGCTCCATATTGGCAAATTATTTATACAAGATAGAATTACCAAAGCAAACTAGACTAGGTACTAGCTAAGAAACAAGAGAACAATCAATCCTTGCATTGTACATGCACTGCCATTTTTGTTGTTGTTGTTGTTGAAGTAAGCATACACTGCCATTTATTTCATACATGTTATAAAATAATAATTCTGACTTGTCTTGTATAATAGGGCACTGGACCTTTGGGTCTCATTATTACAAGAAGTATATTACTTTGAATCACATCATGTCAACATACAAATTGCCATTGGTTAGTTCTGTACATTCATGTTTTTTGGCTGCAGCATCTACAATTAATTTATTTAATGCATATAAATTGACTTGTATCACATTTCTGTTAAAGGTGTTTATATCAAATGGCTTTGTAATGGGAGCTGGAGCTGGCTTCTACATGAACGGAAGATTTCGAGTTGTAACAGAAAATACGGTATGACAGAAATATTATGTTTCACAAATTATATATTATATAATAATTATAATAAAATAATAAAAAAAAAAACAAAAAAGAAGTCTCATATCCATAATCAACAATAATTGAGTTGTTTGCCACGATAAAACTTAGTTAATTCAAATTCCTGTTTTGCTTTCTGTACAGATACAAATCCCTGATTTGCTTACCAAAATTAATTCTTTTTATGTGACATGATGTAGGTATTTGCAAATCCAGAAACACAATTAGGCCTATTTCCAGATGCTGGTGCTTCCTACTTCCTCTCTAGACTTCCAGGATTCTTCGGTAACATTAATTTTCAATTTCAAATTATATCCCTTGTATTTGTCAGTAGGAAACTGTAGTTGTACTGCTCGATGCATCAGTTGAATAATTACTGGTCCTCTTGTTATTTGGGGACTAATTATACTAACTATAAAGAATCAATAAAAATAAATTTCTTTAAATTAGGGGAGTACCTTGGCCTAACAGCTACAAGATTGGATGCGGCTGAGATGGTAGCTTGTGGGTTAGCAACACATTTTGTTTCATCCAAGGTACATATTTTATTAGAAGTCCACAAAAAACTTATTAATCAGCAAGCAAATCTTGCACAGGTTTTCTTTCGTTCAGGACATAGGTATTGAAAGAACCTGTGTCAATTTGTCAGAACTAGAATTCGGATGACTAAGAAAAAGAAAGACTTTTTTATTGAACTTCTGAGAAAGATTAGAGTTCATAACAATTGAAAAGCTTAAGCTTAATTTGAATTTTGTTTCTTGTTTGTTTAGAACTTGAAGAAGCTAGAAGAATCACTTAATAAGATAGATACGTGGGACCCAAGTATCATTGACATGGTAATAAATCAGCAGTCTGAGAACCCACCACTGAGGGAAGGATGCTCTCTTCTAAAGTAAGCTATATTAAGTAATAATAATAATAATAACAAACTGACTTATTCACACACATAAAAAATTTAGACAAATAATTGTTGGAAACATATTATTGTTAGATAATACTAAAACGACAGAATATCAGCTTTTACAGGTCTGATACTATTGAAAAATGCTTCTCAAAAGGATCAGTTGAAGAAATCATAGCCTCTTTGGTAAGACTTTGCAAGAACTCATAATCTTCATAGAAAGAACAATATCACCTTAGGTTTGCTTAAATTATTTCCCTCAACATAGTCTAATTTATATATGACTTCATTAAGTAGGAACATGAGTTGTCAGTTGACCCAAAAGAATGGATTGCTTCAGCAATTAAAGCAATGAAGACAGCCTCCCCAACAAATCTCAAAATATTTCTCAAATCGGTAATTTATTTTGCATATGAGAACTTTCTATTAAAATTTTCTGAATAATGCCACTTTTTTTCTTTTACGAATGGCAAAATATAGATGCTCATGTTTTTAACTTGCATATGTATGGAACAGATTAGACAAGGAAGGAACCAGACTTACAAGGAATGCATACAACGGGAATATATAATGTTTTCGCATGCCTTAAGGCGAACTGTTACCAATGATGTATTTGAGGTTGTTAAAACTCAGCACAATAATTGCTAATCAAAATTTTGCAGACTTAACATTTGCTCAGAATATATTCTTCTTTTACATGTAGGGTGTAGCAGCTAAACTAATCGACAAAACGGGATCCCCAAAGGTATGACCTGAATTTTACCTTTTCTTTCCCAATTATGCCGTTCTTTTTGCTAACATTTCTGATAATACTTAAAAGGAGCTATGACGTAACTTCAACGGAAAGAACAGAACAACATTCCAAATTTTGTATTGATAATCTTTTTCTTTTAATTCTTGCCGTGGGACCCATCGACTCTTTCGCAGGTCACAGATGAGATGGTAAACAAATGTTTTCAAGAAATCGAGGATGAGGATTGGCCACACTTGAATCTCCCTTCCAAAAAGAAATTTATTTCTACAACTTTGTTTCCGGCAAGACTGTAACTGGTTAAAATATCAGTATATCACATTGTTCGGAACTATTTGTAACTATTTGTCTCCAGCTTTGTAAGCCAGAACGTGAAACTGATTATATGTCTGTCATGAAAATATACTTCCAAAAGAAGTATAATACGTCAAATAAAACATTTTAGCTGGTAAATTAATGTGAATTCAGAATTTCTTTCAATGGGCTCAACACACCAACATTTTACGGTCCGTCAAATTTAAAATTCTAGTAATGAATCTAATGAGATAGGGGTGACAGTCTCAATTCCATAAATACAGGAACATATGTGTAATACATGCGTGCTTTTGACTGCACTATTTGCAATTACTGATGCCTTGAATGTTGCTTGATAAAAAAAATTATTATAGCAGAGGGTTCAAAAATTCACAATCTAGGTCTGTGTCTCATATTCATGCCTATAATAGTTTGAATCGGTTATTTCTTGAAGTTCATTTCCATAACCTACAACTACTGGACCTTTTGTGAAAATAGGAGAATTATATACTGCACATTTGTATGGTTGTAAACGAAAACCTTCACCACCCATTGATAATAGTTTTGGGTGTGTAAAGTTAAACCTTAATTGGGGTGAATACAAAATGGTGGAACGGAGCCTTAGAATATGAATGAAAACAGGTAGCTAATGGGAAAAAAATATATCTTGACTAAATTCCACCATTTCATTGTTCTAGCTCTATTACAAAATGAACTAAAATCCCTTCCTAAACAGATGAGTTGAGTATAACATGTTTCAATGGTTTGCTTTCACATGCTAAAATAAGTTGGAGTTTAAAATGTTATAAAATGGAAAATAGAATGAACAAGTATGTGTAAGGAATTCGGGTAGAGTTATAGGGTTACAATTCAATCTAATTACTACCTGAATTAGTATCCGTGGTAAAATTAAATCCAAGATAGAAATTACCACTAGCAACATAGCGGAAACTCTTCACAGTGAAAGTTGTAATCTTCCTTTTCTTCATTTGCATGTGTTGGATGTACACAACAAATGTGTCTCTACAAGTATCCACACGAATAAGTTGGAAAACAACTGTGTAAGTCAGTGGGCTAGCACCGAACAAACAACCCCCTCTTTCTCACTTTCTCTCTGTTTATGGTATATGCGAATTCAGATGGATTAGATTGAAAATGAACTTGTCCTAAAAAAAAAATATTGAAAATGAACCGCTGAATTCATATTTATAACCATACACACCAATTGGTCACACCGATTCAGAGAGTGTAGAAATTATAGCCCATAATTTATGCAGTCCTTTAATCCATATTTAATTTCAGAAATTAACTATTAATTTTGGCTAAACAAATTTGATATGTAGGAGAATTCTAACAGCATGACCTGGTTATGTCAAGCACATGACCTTACTTGCCAGCAAGCTGAAAACCCATACAAACTACAACCTGGTAATCTTAAGCAATAGAACCGACTTGATCCATTAACCCGTCAAGATCAGTTATTAACCTAATGAAATTTGGATCATTGGAGGGCCTAATTGAAAATTCCTACCTTTGTTCCAATCCTATAGACTTTAAGAACAGATCAATCAAAATCAAATTCTGAAATACAACTTAGATTCATAATGAATTTCAATTATTTTTGAATTGAAGAAGTTTAAGAAAATATGTGCTGAAATTTGTTTGCTTTTGGAGAAAATTTAATGCTCATTTCATTCATCCAATCCTTCGACGATTTAATTGGCTTTAAAATACAGACAGCATTCACCATTATTTAAATTCCCATTTTAATTATTGTCTAATTTTAATAATCAGTTTATTATTTATTTTCGGGTCCAATGTTAGAATTTAAAGTGGTTTTAAACAACTTATATTCTGTTACCATTCAGTCCTCATTGGGCTATCTTATAAACATCCGGTCACATTTCTTTGAGTCGAACCCTTTTCAGTACAAGAAAAATTTCTTAATTCCTCAAATCACCCCAAAAAGGGAGCATAGTTTGAGGATAAATTTTCTAATTCCTCAGATATTCATTTAGTACAAAGTCAAGCGGTAAAAAATAAAGTTTTATTAAGTTATTTTAATGCATTCATTATTCATCATCTTTCTGACCACTTGACTTTGTACTAATAAAGTTTTAAATTTCAAAATTTTACTATATACACATCATTCGTCAAGTACATCAGTTTCAATGATTTGAATTCATCATTTAAAATTAATTCGATATATTTTTGAAGTTATGTTCATCAAACCTTTACAGTGAACATATCACACACTAATTTTTGCTCTACATATGACTCCTAACAACATACTATGAAGTTAATTTGCCTTTAAATTTGTTTTTACCTCCAATTCACAGGGTATTTTATGAAGCTTAGTAATCAATGAAAGGTTAGTTTTATTTTTCAATTCCCTTCTGCGTTGGACGTCTGATGGATTAGTCAGTAGTGTCGACAAAATATTTTTTTTTTCATTAGGAAAATGTTTTTAAAACAAAGTCTACAAAATAATCACTTGAAAACTATCTCTTTTTTCCTTTTCGCTTAGTAACTTTTTTTATATTTGCTGATGCCTACATTCGTCGACCAAGCATTGGCAAAGTATATATGTATCCAATAAAGTGGGAGTTAGATCTAGAAGCTTCTCAGATATAACACCTCGGAAGTAATACATAAATTTCTCCACGTTTGGTATTGACGTTTAATATTTTTAATTATTTGCAACACACTGCAACAAAATTGTTGGTGGCTGACAAATATCGAGCAAAAAATAAAGCTCTCAAAAACCTAAATATATTTAGCATTACATATCATTTCCGGATTGAAGCTCGCCGTGATCGGAATTAATTGGATCTGGATTCCTATCCTAATCAAAACCCTTGTAGGTGAATCCGACAAGCTTTCAACGGTCAAACAAGGATGGAACAAACTGCCAATGGGTCCCCACCGTCAGTCAATTTAGAAATGGACCAAAGAATTAAAGATGTTGAGATATTTCAGCCTACCATCATACCATGCGACCCGAAGAAGTAGGTTTCATACAGGATAAATTGAATGGCCCAAAATGAATTTTAACATACCAGGCCCAAATAGAATGAAACTGGGAAATGAAACCCAAAAGAATAAACAGGCCCAAAAAGATTTCAGAAAAGAAGAATTAACTTCGCAGAATTACCTTTATAAATTTGCAGATCAGAGCGAAGTCCAGGAATCTTGCAATTTGCAAACAAAACCTTTGCGGTTTTCAGAGTTTGTGAATTAACTAAATCCACCCTGAAAAGTATAGAAATAACGAAAGATTATAATTTTTTTACAGAAACCCCTGTAAACAGCACAAATTTCACAAACTCAAATAAATTTCAGAAAATACTGATAGACTCTATCAAATTTACTGAAAACTATTCAAAAACTCAGAAAGTTCATATAAATATTTTGAAGGACCAGAATGTCCATATAAAATGTCTGGAAATTCAGAAATTTTATAACTTCTGAGAAACCAGAAAGATAATATTTGTGAATTTCTGAAAAATCCTAAGAAGTATTTGAATGTGTGCAAAATCCCAAAGAATATCAAAATACCTTATTACTATTCAAAGGTTTTCGGGAATTTTCGAAATTTTATTTAAATGAATCAAACCAAACCAAAACAAGCTTAAATCAAACTTAAACAAACTCAAACATGCTCACCCCAAATTAAAATAAATTCAAATCAAACTTAAACACAAACTCAAACTCAAATCAAACTCAAACATGCTCAAACCAAATAAAAATAAATTCAAATCAAACTTAAACAAACTGAAACTCAAATCAAACTCAAACATGTTGAAGTCATATTAAACCAAGTCCCGGTTAAGACCGTCAAGGAGTAATTAAACATGACCAGTAATACTAAAGAATCACCATGAAGTTTGCCTTTAATTTTGCTTTTACTTTCCAATTCAAAGAAAATATCATGCATGAAGCTTAGTAACCAATTATGGAGTAATTTTCATTTCCTATTGCGTGGGAACTTGGAAGTCTTAAATATTCTGAATATTCTGAATATTCTGTTCTGTTGATTATTCTTAAGCTTATAATAATTAGTAATCAATAATTGGTTAGTGTCAATTTTTATTTCATATTGAGTTGGAAGTCCACCTTACAAGTTACAAGGAGGAAAAGAAATGAGATTTCCCAACATTGACGGACGACTGGAATTGTTTTCGTATGCTGGACAACAGGACAAGCAGAAATACATAATATATTGTTTTGTTACCTGCTCTGAAGTCTGAAGGGCTGAAACTTCTAAACTTTTCATTAGAGAAATGGTTTTTCAAAAAGTCTAGACAATAATCAGTCTCACTCAAAAACTCCAATTTTTTTTTTATATTTACCATTAAAAAAAATCATTTAACCACCATTTTTAAAAATATATATATATATATTTATCAGGCTTGAAAATTTTAACGGCGGAACCAGAAGAGAAATTTTGCAGTTTAAACCTGCGAAACTAACTTTAGTACTGGTTCCGCAATTTAAACTTGCATAACTTATTTTCATTTTAATTGATTGGAAGTATCTCTTAATATTAGTTTAAAAGTTTACCTCTTGATGAAAAAATATTACTTTTGTCTAACCGGATTAGAAAATTGTGCTTGGTCGATGAGAAGTTCAACACAACTGTAACGGACTACTCAGATTTACCCTCAGCCAGTGCCTATTCGAGGTGGCGCAGGGGCCAGTATTATTTGTGCTTTGAGATTCGTGTCAAGTTTAAAGACAGATTCTGAACCGTCTGTTTCAATTGTACTCAGTGAGGTAAACTTAGGAAATATGAATTCATGTGATTTCCCACTTAATCTCCAAATAAAATATTATTTTAATAACAATAGAAAAGTAGAGAAAACACACATCTACATGTTAAATAAATCCCAACAAATATTGTAGAAAGAGAGAAGTTTGAACCATCCAAAAAAAATTTAAAATAGTTGGATTTGGAGAATTTAACAAAATAGTTCCACAGTTTAAACTTACAGAATTAGTAAAGATGGTTCTTTAAATTTAAACCGTGAAACCAATTAAGTTTTACAAGTTTAAATTGCGGATTGCCCAATTAATATGCTAATTAGTAATTTAAACATCGCATTTTAAACTTGCGAACAATCAACAATTATCATTTTTTTTTATCTGATTATCATAGATGTGTCTTTTTTTTATTATAATTTTTAATTTATTTTTTCTGACAACTTACTTTCGTCCTAGCATTGGCAAACTTGTTTACAATAAAGTGAGAGTTTAGACCTAGAATCTTCACAAATATAACACATGAGAAGTATACATAAATTTCTCCACGTTTGGGATTGACGTTTAATATTATTTTTTGAATTTTCGCAACAAGCAAAAAAAAAAAATAAATAAATAAAGAAGTGGATTTATCATTATAATATGCTGATATATAGGGTATCAATTAATTAGTTTTCAATTCAACTCTACTATGAACACTAATAAGAGTTTATAATGCAATTTTTCACAAGGAGGACTATCCATTGGTCTATATGATTTTATTATCTAAGAAAAAACAATGTCATTTTTGTTTCTGTCCCAAAAATTTTATCATCGATATATATAGATTATTTTATCACAAAATAAAATCTATTTTTTTATGGTTTTGTTGGTGCAAAGAAACATATGAACCATTTTAATGACAATATATAGCGAAGATGTTTGATTATCTTTGTGGTTTTGGCACGACATAATGTGCAGCAAAATAACTAATACATAAAATACTAATTAACATAGTGATTCAAAATGGTGGAATCTTATATTCATTTTTAAAAAGGAAAGGTGGAATCATCTATGTACACGTTTAAGGAATCCCGATACTAAGTAGTACGCATCAAAAGGCAAACAATAGTTTTCTTCTTCTATGGCCTTTTTTTCTAATCAAAATAGAAAAGAGAAAAGGTTTACTGAGATATATAGAGTATCAATTAATTAGTTTTCAATTCAACTCTACTATGAACACTAATAAGAGTTTGCAATGCAATTTTCTTAAGGAGGACCATCCATTAATTGGTCTATATGACTTTATTATCTAAGACAAAATAATGTCATTTTTGTTTGTCTGTCCCAAAATTTTTATCATCGATATATATATATATAGAGAGAGGAGGGTTCCAATGCCTCATTTTTTTTATACCTCATCATACCTCATATTTTATATCTTTATTTTCTTCATATTCCAAGTCTAAATTGTCGATCCGAACCGTTCAACATAATATCCATACAAAAATATAGTTAGGGATGAAATTTTATAATTTTTGATATTTTTTTACTATTTTTTAAGATGTGTAGAAAATCACTGTTTTTTGAACGGTTAAAAAACAGTGATTTTGTACCTATCTTAAAAAATAGCAAAAAAAAATTCCAATAAATATAAAATTTCATCTCCATGCATATTTTAATATAAATATTTTGTTGAACGATTCAGATCGACAATTTGGACTTTGAAAACAAAAATATAAAATATAAAATATGAGGTATGAAAAAAATGAGGCATTGGAACTCTCCTCATATATATATATATATATATATATATATATATATATATATAGTAGGGCTACCATACATTGCAATGCATAAGCATTTTTGTACATTGGACTATATATAAATCAACGGATTCAAAGTCCAAATAACCGATCCAACCATTCATCTTGTTCTCCATATTAATATGTGTTAGAAGAATAAATTTTTACTATTTTTTTAGATTTATGGAAATTTGTTGTTTTTCAAACAAATATGAACCATAAAAAAACAGTGATTTTCAATAAATCTAAAAAAATAATAAAAAAATTCTAAAAAATATAAAATTTGGTCTCCAAACACATATTAATATGGAGAACAAAATAAACGGTTTGGATCGGTTATTTGGACTTTGAATCAAGTACTTTATAGTCCAATGTATAAAAATGTTTATACATTACAATATATGGTAGTCTTACTCTATACATATATTTTTCTAATCACAAATTAAATTTATTTTTATAATTTTGTTGGTGCAGAGAAACATATGAACCATTTTAATCACAATACTGAAGATGTTTGATTATCTTTGTGGTTTTGGCACGACATTATGTGCAGCAAAATAACTAATACATAAAATACTAATTAACATAGTGATTCAAAATGGTGGAATCTTATATTCATTTTTTTTTTTAAAGGTGGAATTCATGTACACGTTTAAGGAATCCAGATGCTAAGTAGTACGCATCAAAAGGCAAACAATAATTTTCTTCTCCTGTGGCCTTTTTTTCTAATCAAAATAGAGAAAAAAAAACAGAGAAAAGGTTTACTCATAAGTATTACATGCCATGTCTATTATCTATCATATATAGAGAGAGGGATGCCCAAGTTTTTCTCAAGAAGCCTTTTGTATTGCAAATTTGCAATATATTTTTCAGAGAGGGGAATCTAAAAAGAGTGAAAAAAACATGGCATCTCCAAGCTATGCAAAAGTATTAGATGAGCAACAGCAGGTTAGCATTTTTTTTTTTAATTGAAAGGTTAGCATGTTATTATTTCAGAACTTGTACAATATAATTCTCCATAATGGGAATGAGGTAGATCAAACTTTTTAATTGACAGAACAGCACAATGACCACATGGTACATTTCTAGTTTTAGTTTTATTATATTTTCTAATAAATAAAGTTTCATGCACTTCTGACTTGACAGATTATTGTGGAAGGAAATTCAAATGCAAGAACAATTACACTCAACAGGCCCTCCAAGTTGAATTCAATGGGATACCAAATGGTACATGTGTTGATCAAATTATTTACAATTAGTAATTTTACCATCAGTAAGGGTAACTATTTTAGAAGAAGAAAAAACAAAAGATGTATTATTCTAAGTATGAAAATTGAAAACATACAATCTACTCTTTTTTTATTTGCTCATGTTAGAAATTTTCCCTCTGTTCAAACCTTAATTAAGGCAGAGTTATATATCTTAATTCAGAAATTTATTATAATTAGGATTCTGATTGAAACAAATTATCCAATTATTCTTGGCATTTTAGATTTCCCAGTTAACAGATGAGCTTTTAGCACTGGAGAAGAAACCCAATTTCAAGATCTTAATTATAAAGGTAATCTCTAGTTTATTCAGATGCTTTTGACCCATGCTAATCATCAACAACTTCAACTAGTATAGGTTTATACGTCATCTTAATGCCTACTAGAGTTCTTCAAAATCAACATAATAATTCAATTTTTTTAATAAAGAGCAAGGATACATCTGCGTCCAATAGCAGCAGTTGGCAGCTGGTTGGTCCTATCCTCGCCCCTTTCATACAATCTTTCTAAAAATTTTACAGGGCAGAATGTGATACAATTTCTTATTAAATTAGTATTATTATTTATTAGATTATCGGATATAGATTGAGAAATTTTAAGATAATTATAGTTATATGGTAAAATGTTACAGGGCAAAGGAAGAGCATTTTCAGCCGGCGGGGATAATACTGGTATATGGTTGTGCATGACAAAAGGTGATGATCAAATTGTACTGCAAATTAGATAATAATTAATATAGGTCCCTTGATTAGATGTATTGAATGTCTATGTACATAACATGAGTACCGGTTTTGTCCGATAAACTTAAAATTTTTCTTGTACACCGAATTTGACTGATCAGCAAATAATGGTATTGGCATTTACTTTTTCTTTGGAGTTTCTGTTCCATATCATGATGTTTACCATTTACTAAGCAACCAAATAACCCAAACTTAGTGATGTAGTTATATATATAGGAAATATAACAACAGAATTTCTCAAAACACCAAATCAAAAAAAGGTGTCAGACCAAATGATCGACCAAACCAAGTATTAAATGTGTGATGCATATATGAATAGATGTCATTGTTCATAAATTAATAGTCGCTTGCTAAAATTTTATTAAATAAAAGGTGATTGGACTTTTGGAAGCTATTACTACAAGAAGTATGTTACGTTAAAATCATATCATGTCAACATACAAACATCCGTTGGTTAGTTGTGCATATACATATTTTACCAGAAGTATCAACTATTTTTTTCTGGTTTTACATTGTTCAAAAAATTAAGCGTCTAATTTTAATTTGTAAAAGGTGTTTATATCAAATGGCATTCTAATGGGGGAAGGAGCAGGTTTCTTCATGAATGGAAGGTTCCGTATTGTAACAGAAAATACGGTATGACAGTTAAACAAAAAGGATGTCTCCAATCAATAAGTTTGACATCAAATATTTGAGTAACTTGCTATTATTTTGATGTCCTGTAAATAACCATTCCCTTGTTTGTTCATCAATTTGCTTGACAAGGTGCCTGATTAGACCTATACAAAAGGGGTTATAATAAACTAACTGAAAATTTCATATAATCTGCTTATTTTTCTCTACAGGGATTAACAAAAATGGTTTATTGACAGGGGAACTAAATAGAAAAAGGATGTGCCTTCTGTAGGCATGCAAGATCTCTGTTTTATAAGTTCCATATTTTTACTAAATAGAAAGCAACTTATATTACGATCGAAATAATTTGTGATGATTGTATGTGATTCGATGTAGGTCTTTGCAATGCCAGAAACACAAATAGGCCTATTTCCTGATGCTGGAGCTTCTTACTCTCTTTCCAGACTTCCTGGTTTTTACGGTAATTTTATTTAACTTCTCTTTTAACTTCTACTAGTTATTATGATTGGTTCATCGCTTTTTTTTCTTAAAAAAAAATGCTATTATTTGACATAAGTTAAGAATCAATAATAGTAATATCTCTAAATTAGGTGAATACATTGGTCTAACTGGTGCAAGATTGGATGGTATCGAGATGGCAGCCTGTGGATTGGCAACACATTTTGTTTCCTCCAAGGTACGTGATTCTGTTACACATCTTGATAAACTTACTCGCAATTAAAGCACAAACGCTATGTATTGTTATTCTTTCAAGAAACAAAGAAACAAATAAAGTATATATATTTTTAACTGTTGGAACCATATTTTGGTCTTAAAAAATGTTTTTTTTTTTTTTTTTTCCCATAGAATTTAAGGAAGCTAGAAGAATCATTGAATAAGATAGATACGGATGACCCAAGCATTATTGACATGGTAATAAATCAGCATGCAGAGAACCCGTCATTGAGGGAAGGATGCTCTCTTCTCAAGTTAGTTGTCATAAAGTGTTTTTAAAGCTTAGTTATGTTTGAGTGTAATATTAATAACAAACTGACTCCTCCACTTGTTGGCCAAAAAGTATATTTGTAAAAGGCTATGTTGCATGGATACGGGTACAGGTGTCGTGTCGGACACGACACGGATAGGGCGACACGGCAATTCTCAAAAATAGATGGCAAGACACGTCTATTATATATTTATTATTTTTAATTATTTTATATATTGTATTTAAGATAATCATAACAGAAAATAAATTTGTATAAATGATTAAAGACTTAACCAAAGAATATAGTAAATATTATAACTACTAGAAGATAATATAAAAGAAGCTCTAGTGGAGTGGTAAAACATTTTGACACTCATCTAGGAACCCCAGTTCGATTCATGCAAGGGAGGAAAAAAATTCAATTTCGTTGGTGGTGTATGCGCGGTGCATGGGTGCAGGAGCGGTTCACGGTCGCGGTCCACAGGCACAGGCACAGGCACAGGCATGGCTCACGGTCCACATGTGCGCGCGTATCCCGCCGTGTCCCAATCGTATCGGATGTTTTGGGCCGTATCGGCACGTTTCAATGCGGTGTTGGAGACCGTATCAACATTGTTGGGACACGCCAGCTGGCGTATCTGATACGTATCGTAGCCGTGTTTAAGGCGTGTCGGTGTAGGATACGTATCGGACACGGATACGATGAGTTTCTAGGAGTGTCACTGTGTCAGGGTAACATAGGTAAAAGGTATTATTACTTCATTGTTAGACTATGATTATGACACAACACCATAATCAGTTATTACAGGTCAGACACAATCGACAGATGCTTTTCTGAAGGATCAGTTGAAGAAATCATAACCTCTTTGGTAAGCACACAAGAAGTTTTATCAACAAAGAGGAGTCATTTCATTACAATTTTGCTTTCTTCCCTCAGATATGTATTGGTCTATAATATTTTATTTGCCTGACTTTCCAGGAACAAGAGGTTGCAGTTAACCAGAAAGATTGGATCTCTGCTGCAATTAAGACAATGAAACAGGCATCCCCAACAAATCTCAAAATATTTCTTAGATCGGTAAAATCTCAAATGCAAAAATAATTTCACAGAGAATTGTATTGGCATGTGTTGCAGAAGATCACACCCTGGATCAGATGCAATGCCATGAGACGATAAGGGCAAGTTTGAATCAAGATTGGAAATAAATCTTGGCTGTTTGAGGCAAGCCGTGTAGTGCATTGTTGGAAAGGAATAAGCTGTAATTTGTCTCCATGAGTAGAATTAGGAAGCAATCTTGGCTGTAATTTGTTTCCATGAGTAGAATTATTGTGCAAGATTGTAATTTCATTTTTTCTATTTAATCTCCCAAGAGTGTCTCCTGTTGAGATAACTCAAAAATATTATTGTAATTTCGGTTATGAATAAAAGAGAAGAAGAGAGTTTGAGTTGAGGACGTAGGTACTAAACTGGTACCGAACCTCGTTAAATTTGTGTGTTTGAATCTTATTTCTGTGTTTGTTAGTATTTTAAGACAAATTGGTCAGTTATTTTTCTTTCTATGAATAACTAACTAAAATGGGTTTTGAATTTTTGATGTTTCCTTGTATACATATGGAGCAGATCAGACAAGGCCGGAACCAAACTTACAAGGAATGCATACAACGGGAATATATTATATTTTCGCATGCCATGAGACGAACCATCACTGGAGATGTATTTGAGGTGATTAAAATTTGGCACAACAATCTTGCTTAAATTTATAATTTATATATTTTTCTTGAAGGTTGCATAAATTATATATTTACCTCTACATACATTTATTTTTTGCATGCAGGGTGTAGCAGCGAAATTAATTGACAAAACCGGATCTCCGAAAGTATGCTTGATTCTCAACATATATTTTTCCAATTCATGTCTTTTTTTCATGATTATTATTATCTGTTGAAAAATCTGATAATTTGTTTTTGGGTTTTCTAATAATACTTGGAAAGGGATCAGTTGGCAATTCTTTATTTTGAAAATCTTAAAAAAAATTAGTTCCAATTTAAAATTCAATATAATAAACATAATCTTTGTCCATGAAATATAATGAGATTTGAAGTATCTTTCAGCATACATGAAGTGCCTTGAAATTTTAACAGTTCAAAATGTACAGTCCTTGATGCATCAACAAAAAATACTAAAGATCAAGTTGCCAGAGATTTTGATGAACCTTTTCTTTTAATGCTTGCAGTGGGACCCACCGACTCTTGCACAAGTCACAGATGAGATGCTGGACAAGTGTTTCAAACCAATCAAGGATGAGAGTTGGCCACACTTAAACCTCCCTTCTGAAAAGAATATCATTTCTGAAGCTCTGCTTTCAGCAAGACTCTGACTGGTAGAGAACTAGAGATTTATTAGTATATGGCTTTGTAGTGAGAAAAGTAATAAATGTTGTTGGTGCTCTTACAGTACAACATGAGCTAATAGATCATGATACTGTACTTCCAATAAACAAAATAACTTCTTCTAGTAAATTGAAGCAAATTAGTATCTAAGAAAGTTCTCAATAAACAATTTTAATCAATCTCCTAAACAAAGTAGTGGCTATGATTTAGAGAAATGAGTTTCACAAACCATTGTTGGCATGTTATGCCTATGATTTTTTCCTAAAAGGAGGCTCAACTTGTCAACAATGTCAACAAAAAGTTGACATGTTATGCCAATGGTTTAGAGATGACCTGGTCATAGATCAGCTGCTCAAGAAATCAACCCGTAACTAAAACTTAACTGACCTATGACCAGTTCATCTCCAGCAGTTGGCCAGTTTGCCATCTAGTCAAAAAACCTGAGACACTGACTTGAATGGTCCATATCTGCATGAGTTTTTTGATTTAGATTGTATGCAAATGTACAAAAGCTGTAGCACAATTGCACAAAGCACAACAGCACCGTCAATTTTAACTATTTTGAAATCACCTATTGCGCCGAGCTTCCAGGCATACATGCATGATTGTGCTCACATGTTCTACCGTTTATATTACTGCCGTTTGTGGTAACTTTCTTTTATCACGGTTCAGAGCTGGATTGTTTCGCGGTCACAAAGCCACATGAATTTCAACAAACAAATGACTTTACTGAATACTTGCACACACAAGAAAAATATCAAACTTCTGACCAATACTACACTTTTGATTTAAAAACAGACACAAAGTTGAAAACAAGGAGAAACTGCAAGCCAAACAAGATAACATCAAATTTTATTTTATTTCTTTCTAGTATTTTAGGTGGAACTAATCTTAGTTGTGTGAACACGTTAATACAAGGACCCAAGAATTGCTTCAATGCCTGCTACCAGACAAACACATCTATTTACTACTGATCAACATTGTTAATTATATTCCTCGTTTTAAAAATCAAATTTGGCGAGTCATCATTTTTGTTTGTATTGACTTTATTTACTCATGAATAGTTTGGTCTTTGAAAATACCTAACCCAATTTTAATCTGAATTGATCTGCTTCTCTCTAACTGTACCAATCCACAGATAGTCCAAGAATATATATGAATCATCAATTCATGATTGAAGACTTAATTAAGATCCGTCGACAACCGGTCTCAAGTGTTCAACATTTTAAATTCTATTCATTCAAACATTATCTTTCTTGCCAATCTGACTTGGTCAGACGACCCTCGTTTCCCTTGAATCATCGAATGAACTCCATACAGATATAGAGGCTGCCAACCTGTTTCACTGTGCCAAGCAAAGAGTACCACGCAACGCATGCACTGTCACTTCACGTACATAATCTGTATAATATTTGTAATTTCGACAACGATGTACCGTATGAATTAAGGAGACACTGGTCAGAAAATTGGGTCTTGTACTGTGACAAGCAATTCCTGACAAACATGTGGTCTCTGTCATATACATATAATTGAGTTGAATAATCAAGAAGTTGAATTTCAAATTGTGATCATGAATTGGGAAGTAATATATTAACTCATCCACGCAAAGATAATTGTAACACGCGTCTTAACTTTTAATATGCATTTTGTTTTAACAAACATTCATGGTGAAAATATTAACGTAGAGAAAATAACTTTCTTTTTTATTAAAAGAAGTGTATTTTATATGTTTATTTTATTAATAAATTGAATATATAATTTATATGAAATGTATCGATTGAAGATAAAAAAAAAAAATATATGGTACAATCTAAAAAAAGCGTAAATGCATAATATAATTATTTAAAATAAAAAATATTGTTTCAGAACTGCGTTGTCTAAAAGTGCTCATACCTCTGAAATTTCGAATGTGAATGGAAAGTCAGCCGAGTACCCAAAAAAGTCCATATTTCAAATTCTATTAAATTCATGGTCAAATGTTCTGAAACAGACAAGTACAGAGCATGAGACTTTCTTTCGTGTAGAATTGCAAATTATACGCATGCATACGACTGAATATACAAAGTCTGGATAATAGGTGTCTATCGTTGAAGAACTGTGTGCGCCAACGCAGGTACAGGACATCGATCGGTACTAACTTTTTTGGTGGTTTCCATGGCAGGGTAAGTGAAACATCGTCGCCATTGTCAGGAATATCATGTGTAGAAAATAAAAGCTTAAGTGCAAAATGACTGAATCCATCTCCCTTATGTATAAGAGTGCCACCGATGGATTCGGTTTTCAATCTATATTAAAATGTGCTTGGAGAAACAAATTTTATATTTTTTAAAATTAATTTTACTATTTATTAAGCTGGTTTAAAAATCGTTGTTTTTATTAAATTTCTGCAGCATTGAAAAACAACAGTTTTCAAACCAGCTTAATAGGTAATAAAAAAAAATTCTAAAAAATGTAAAATTTGGTCTCCAAGCACATTTTAATATAGATTGAACATCTAACAGTTTGGATTTGTTGTTTGAACATCAAATGCTAAAATTTAACCCCGTAAGCACTTAAGTCAAAGTGCTACCAGTAGCAATTTAGCCATACTATATATATATATATATATGAGATAGGTTACGATGAGTTGCGAAGTAAAATGTGTTTCTACTTCACGCCGTATTTTCATTTTGAAAGTCCAAACGACCGATCCGAACCATTAAATCTTTAATCCATATTGAAATGTGCTTGGAAACTAAATTTTACATTTTTTTGAAATTTTTTTACTATATATTAAGTATTTTTGAAAACTGCTGTTTTGCTGTGAACAGTAAAAAACAGTAAAATTTTCTGGACCATCAGATCAGCGACTTTCAAAATTGCTTAATAAATAGTAAAAAAATTCCAAAAAATGTAAAATTTGGTCTCCAAGCATATTTCAATATGGAGAATAAGATGAACGGTTCAGATCGACGTTTTGAACTTTAAAATCGTAAAATATGAGCGTGAAGTAAAATAGTAGCTGTACTTCGCAACTCACCGTAGCCCACCTCTCTCTCTCTCTCTCTCTCTCTCTATATATATATATATATATAGAAATATGCTAGCATGATATACATAGCATAGAGCCCCCCCATGCAACGCCTTGGATTTTGACTTTTCAAAATCCTAACGGTCGATCCGAACCGTTCATCTTGTTCCCCATATTAATATGTATTTGGGGACCAAATTTTCCATTTTTTGAAATTTTTTTACTATTTCTTTAGATTTATTGAAAATCGCTGTTTTCAGACAAATCTGGACCATAAAAAACAGCGATATTCAATAAATCTACAAAAATAGTAAAAAATTTCCAAAAAATGTAAAATTTGATCTCCAATCACATATTAATATGGAGAACAAGATTAACGGTTCGGATTGACCGTTTGGATTTGGAAAGTCGAATATTGAGCTATAGCATGGGAGGCCTCTATGCAACCCATAGCATATTAGCCAAATCCTATATATATATATATATATGAGTAGAACTAGGGTGCTCTTAAACTCATCAAAATTTTGGTGAGCTTAACTCTAAAACTCATCAAATCGATTTTAAATGATGAATCCGAACCGTTGAAACCCGCTTACCTTACGTGTGATGCATCTACATGTGAAATTTTTAAACATTCAAATTAATTTAGTATAAAGTCAAGTGGTCAAAATTAGAAGGTTAATAAATTAATTTTAGTGCATTCATTTTTTGAACTTTTTTGACCGCTTGACTTTATACTAAATTAATTTGAATGTTTAAAAATTTCACATGTAGATGCATCACACGTAAGGTAGGCAGGTTTCAACAGTTTGGATTCATCATTTGAAATCGATTTGATGAGTTTTAGAGTTAAGCTCACCAAAACTTTGGTGAGCTCAAGAGCACCCTAGTTCTACTATATATATATATATAGAGAGAGAGAGAGAGAGAGATGGGCTACGGTGAGTTGCGAAGTAAAACGCGTTTCTACTTCACGCTATATTTTTATTTTAAAAGTCCAAACGACCGATCCGAACCGTTAGATATTTAATCCATATTGAAATGTGCTTGGAGACCAAATTTAAATTTTTTTTGGAATTTTTTTACTATTTATGAAGCATTTTTGAAAATTGTTATTTTGCTGTAAACAGTAAAAAACAGTAAAATTTTCTGGACCATCAGATCAGCGACTTTCAAAATTGCTTAATAAATAGTAAAAAAATTCCAAAAAATGTAAAATTTGGTCTCCAAGCACATTTTATTGTAGAGATTACATCTAACGGTTTGGATTGACGATTTGGACTTTGAAAATGTAAATAATGCTTGTTGTAACTTGTTATAACTCAAAAAATGTCGTAACTTGATCCCTCCTCATATATATATATATTGTAAAAGATCTAGCAGCCACAACACTATTAGCTGCATTTGATATCTATGGTCAGCGCATAGAATAACTGTACGCTCCTGATACAGTTGTTCGTACCTGAAAGAAAATTGTTAGGCAATGGTCGTAGATCCATAAAAGTCAATTTATCTGTAATCATTCTTTTGAATTCCTCCTTTTTTTTGCATGGTTAAAAGTCTATCAAACACTTATCTAATGAGATAACAAGATCGAGTTCAAGATGGACATATAAGCCACTCCATTGGCTGCCTAGTCATTTGTAATTTTTAATTGAGCTCATCATTTATAAAATTACATCTTAAATTCTTCACATTAAAGATCCACAACCTACATGACACATAAATATTCAATACATTTTAAACCACAATAATCACTTTTAATTAATTGATCATAAAATTGACAATATACAATACATAATTATTTTACATGTAAGTTTAATGTTGGCTTAATGATCCAACAAGAAGAACCTAGTTCTGTACGAAGCCACGACATTTGTAATAATGTGTTATCTAAGTCTATCCGATGTTATGAACACCTGGTAGTTGTGTTTCTATGGTTGTTTTTGTTTGTGGCAAATGTTGTTTTTTTTTTTTGGGTAATTGTTTTATTAGATGCTATTGGTTTGAACTTGTAGCTAAAATAGTTTGAAGTAGGTGTAATGTCCCTATGGTATCAGGTTGTGGTACCAATTTAAACAATTAGTTTCTAGCTAGTAAAAAAAAAACTGGTGGCTTTACCATTTTTTCCAAAAAAAATCCAAGAAGAAGTGCATATGTGTGTATACAAATAATTAATAAAGGGAAAAATATTGTATATATATGTGGATAATTTATGTTTGTTTTTCAGATTTTTGTACTAGGAATTGAACTTGGGGACATATATATCGATTCCATAAACAAAAAATATGAAGAAAAATCTCTTATACCCCCAAAGAAAATCCTTTTAAGTACACTTTAAACAAATTTTGAGTTGATAAAAGCAACTAAAGGTAGCCATTAACACAACAATAAATTGACACTGCAACTCATTTTAAATGAAATGATATACATTAATTATTCCCACAAAGATTTACAAACCCCCCCAAAAAAAACGCTCTACAAAATTGGCACAATTACAGAAAAAATAAATTTGGATCTAGATACATCTCAAATAACCCCTCAACTCACATGGAAAACAAGGATACTGCTTCCAAAAAGCACCATGCATTTTCACCATCTTTTTCACCTTCTCCTTAGTCGATGATCGATTGTCGATGTTCATAAAATAGATCAACTTCTCCACTGCTCCAAACGCCAACATTTCATCAAGCACTCTTTCTGTCGGGTAAAAGCTACTAACCAGCCATAGTATTTTCACTGCTAGCTTGGTTGCAACCTCTGAAACCCTAAGCATCTTTTTTGCCACACTGGCGATTCCCAGCCTGTGCTCACTGAAAGCTACTCTTCCTTCGGGGCACTCACATAACCGTTTAAGCATCAGCAGTATTTGCTCGCTCTGATGCCGTCCTGAATCAGGCAGCAATTCAATTAGCATGCACACTGCACCAGTTTCAATTGCTTTTAATCGACCAATCTTTGACTTGGCAACAAGTTCTATTAATAGGTCTAAGGCATATGCACTGAGCTTGGTGGTGGCCTCGTCGGAAAGGACCTCTAGCAATGATTTCAGCATGCCATCGACATGCTTATGCCCGATCGATTCAATCCAATCTTTATCTGCTCGTGCAACTTTTGTTATGATAGTGATCGTGTTTATCCGTGCATCAAAACTACCCCTTTGAAGCATGATCATCATTTGGTTCATCCTCTTAGGTTGTTGGAGAAATGAAATTGATTCTCCGTCCGTCAAGGGTAGTAGAGAGAGAACACCTACCACCTCCTCGCATGCTTGAAATGCTGTGAAATCATTTGGATCTAACATTGCCTGATCTATAACTTTTGCTAAAATTTGGATGCCGTCGGATTTAACAAACTCCTGTTGCATTGAAGTGTTGTTTTCCATGCAAGCTTTGAGGGTTCTCAGAGACGTCATCTTGAAAGGGGCCGACTCGACATCCGCCAAGGCAGACATCAACTTGTCATGGAGAAGGACTTCTGATAGCGTAGTCGGTGCTGATATAACAGCTGATGATGTCGAAGGAGAGGCGACGCTCCTTTGCCACTCATCAATCATGTGCTTGAGTAACTTGTTCGGGGTAAGGTCCGTCTTTTCTAACGATTGCATTGTTGCAGGACATGTGCCCTTCTTGTACACAAAGAGCCACCGCTCGATGCTTTGGCGGTCATACGTTACGCCGGTGGCGATGATGACCGGATCCTCCATTAGATCCATTGAGATGGGACATCTAAAGAGGTGAGGGGGCTCCATAGGTTTGAAAGATAGAGGTGGAGTTGGTGGTTTGGTTCAATTTGAAGATTATATAGCAAAATGATTATAAAAGTTAGAAAGTCCAAGTCAATGGCCAACGATGCTTGTTTCATCTGACTAATAATGTGCAAGTGGGATTGTCTGAGCTAATTAAAGCTGACTTTTATTTTTTAAATTGAGATTTTATTATTTTTAAATTAGGATTTTATTATTGGTGGTGAGGGAAGTACATGGCACATCCTGATTTCGGTTCATTTTTTTTTCTCTGTTTGTTTTCATCTCTACAATCCACCTGTCATTTTGCAGTTGTAATAACAAAAATAAATTAAGAATATTAATTAAATACATGTATAGAATAAAATATTGAATTGGCTTTAGTCTGTTAAGCTGAGTTTAATTTTTCATACACAGAGACAAGTTCAAAATAAATAATATAAAGAAAAAAAATTAAGACCAACAAACCCAAAATTACAAGAAAATAAAATCTCAACAAAAAAGTACTAGATTTCATGTGAAATTTAAATTTATGAGACCGTTTAAATTTATTAAGTTCTAAATCATTTTATTCAAAATTCTTTGGTCAAACCCAATTCCTTGTGTGAATGTACAATTGCGTTGATTATTACTATTATTTTATAATAAAATATTGTTTCTAAGATGCCAATGAATCAAGCAGGGAAAACGAGCAGAGGATACGAACCATGTGTTCGTGGAGTTCCTGAAAAGAATTTGGAGTTGTTAAATGTAATTTGGAAGCGCTCAGCGTGGATTATGGAATTATTGATCCTAATTAATTTTGGGGTTGGAAATGAAATGCTATTCAACCCCAACTTGCACCTAGATGATGAATGAAAACAATTTGACCAATATGCTGCGTGGCAAATTAAGATTCCAATCCTAAACTACAGAAATTTCTATTAATACCACTATCAAAAAATAAAAACAAAAAAACCACAAATTATGAGGAATTCGAAAAATATCAGGACTTCCAATTCAATCTGCAGCTCTATTTTTGGAGGGGCGCAAATTGAATTGGAGGCCTAGCAAAAACCCAAATATACACTGTAATATACTGATATTTAGGTTTTTGGGAGGCCTCCAATTCAATATGCGGCCTCCAAGAATGGAGCCGCAGATTAAATTGGAGGCCCTGATATTTTTTCGAATTCCCTAATTTCAATGGTATTTTGATTTTTTTCATTTTTTTTAAATGGTATTAACAAAAATTTCGGCCTAAACTATGTATGATCCAAGATTCCTATTTCAATTAAAAATATAAATGTAGGAAGAAAATAATAAACTACATCGTGTTAATCCACTAATGTGTAAAATTATAATTAAGCAGTCGATTATTTTCAAACAATATTTATATATATTTATGTGAACCAGAATGAATTAAAAGGACGTGCATCTTAATCATAAATAGTTTGTGCCTCCTAATATTTTTATTTTAAAAATATTAGGTATATATATATATATATAACAGACGGTGGTTTAGCGCCAGAGGCGCACCACGATATCCTGACGCTAATTGTTTCTGTAAAATAAAAACAATATGAAGATTTCTGACAGCTATAATAATTAGTTGCAGATTTTGTTCTTTAAATTAGCTATATATTGGAGGTTCAGAAATTTTCAAATGGAGAAACACAGTTGTCAAATTGAAGAACAATATTGTTTGTGTGTGTGTGTGTGTGTGTATCTGAACGCAAGCTGGATTCGTAGAAGTAAAAAAACATTCATAAAATAATCTTCTTTTAAGAGGAAAACGACGAATCCTAAAACCGTCTTAATTCATTAAACATCTGTTTGTTTCAGTACAAATAATTCGAAAAGGGGATTTTTACCTGAAAAATTGAGAAGGGAGATTTAGTAATTAATTCGGTGGAGTCGGATTTGGATTCGAATTAAATAAGGTTTGATTAGAATTGATTAACAATTTATACAGAAAATATCAGGACCCACACACCTAATTAATTTCTTAAATAAGGTTTGATTTTGAATTCGTTATGCATAATTTCTTAAATAAGTTTCGGAATTGGTCCGGGTTCATATCGGTTTTGTAGTTATATTAATATTCAAATCTAATATTTTATTGGATTCTTTTTGAAAGATCTCACGCAGATCCAATAACCGAGTTCGAACATTTTAATATCCAATAATCGGGATAACAAGGCTTTAATATTATCGTTAATTAAGAGAGCGGAATCAAGTACATTCGATATTATTTTCGTTATTCCTTTTTATAAATTTAAAATGACTTTTAACAGAAAAGGGGGAATTTTTAAACTAGCCTTTTTCCGAAAAAAAAAATCAAACAAAATACCTCCTCTGAAAATTTCTTTAAAAAAAAAAAGGAGAGTAATTTGAGAGGATGGAAAAGTTTTACATTTGATGGATCCCAAAGGTTCATTTTATCAAGTAAATTTGGGAGGTATTTTGTTTGAATTTTTGGAAAGAATGTTAGTTTATAAAATTCCCCAAATTTGTGAGTTTTTGAAATTTATAAGAGTAAATAAATATGATATTATGAACTTTAGAGGACAAAATATGTAATTTTGAAGCTTTTGAGGGGTATACATGAAATTCCCGTTAATAACATTGAGTATATTATTCAAAATTGTCAAATAATTTATTGTTTATTTGTCAGTTTTCAACAGTTGAAGTATACCACGGTACTGGAATATAATGATTATTTTATTGTACAAATAATTATTTGTTTTAGATCTACCTGCTATGTGAATCTAATATACATATATTGCTTGATCATAGTTCACCCAATGAGTTAACCTTAAGCCCAATTACTATTAGGAGTAGAACTAGGGTGCTCTTAAGCTCACCAAAGTTTTGGTGAACTTAACTCTAAAACTCATCAAATCGATTTCAAATGACAAATTCGAACCGTTGAAACCAGCATACCTTACGTGTAATGCATCTAAAAGTGAAATTTTTAAACATTCGAATTAATTTACTATAAAGTCAAGCAGTCAAAATTAGAAGGTTAATAAATTAATTTTAGTGCATTCATTTTTTGAACGTTTTTTGACTGCTTGACTTTATACTAAATTAATTCGAATGTTTAAAAACTTCACATATAGATGCATCACACGTAAGGTAAGCGGGTTTCAACGGTTCGAATTCGTCATTTGAAATCGATTTGATGAGTTTTAGAGTTAAACTCACCAAAACTTTGGTGAGCTTAAGAGCACCCTAGTTCTACTCTTACTATTAGACTCTTATTTAGGGGTGTTCATTGGTTTGGTTTAGTGAACTAGGTAAATCAAAAATTATATTCAGTTTCAAAAATAGAACTAAATTGAACCGATTTAGCATTGCAACTGAACTAAACCGAACCAAAGTTTTATTTTGATTTGTACGGTTCAAATCAAAATATATTAATTTTTTTATTTAAAGCAATTAATTTATAATAAGCTGAAGCAAATTAAGAAATAAACCGAGATATTAAAAAATAAACTGAAGTATTTAAAGCAATTGATTAAGAAATAAACCGGAGCGGTCCAGACCAAATTCATAATATATAAAAGTTCGGTCAGTTCAGTTATTTCGATTTTAAAAATTTCCAAACAGAACAGAAATGAAGTTTTAATTTGGTTTTAAAAAGTAAACCGAACTAAAACATTAAACCAAAAAAACCGAACCGTTTGATCCAAACTAATTCCGTTCAATTCAAAACCGACTAAACCAGACCCAATGAACACCCCTACTCTTATTATGATATTATTCATTCATTATTAGATATTCATACATAACTTAATTATTGAAAATATCTATAAATATTTTTTCGTTAAAATATTCTACATGTGATCTTTAACGAAGAGCACGTTACTTAGTCATTAAACCAAAAATCGATTCTTACATGAATATTATTTGATTTGTGATTACTTCTAAACTTTTCATCAATAAAAGAAAAAGTAATATTGTTCCACTAAACACTTGGGACTTTAAATTTCTCAAGAATTTAGAATATATCCTCATCATAAAATTGTGAATGAAATAACCAGTTGTAGTTTGAATTGCTGGAGACCATATTAAATCAAATAAAAATGTTACATAACAAGCTTATAATAAATGAAAAGTTATGAAAAAAAAAATAGGAAAACAAACAATAACATCATCTTCTCAATGAAACCAACAAGGATTTTTCACGAGGAGATTTTCTGAGAAGATATATTTATTTTGTATTTGATATTATTCACCTAAGTTATATAGTCATACCATCTTTTTGGAAATAATTGATCTTCAAGAGCACAAATTTGTTACCTAACATCACCAAATTAATGTCATGCTACCTTAAAATATGAAAAACAGAACTTGCAAGTTGCAACATCCTATCTCTACATTAATTATATAGAACTATTTATATATTTGCTTTTCAAACTCTCAATTACAAATTTACTACTCACTAGATATATTGGAGAAATATTGGAGATCAGAATAGTTAGGGGTGAAAACGGAGCGGACAGTGTTAAAATTATATTCATATTCTTTTTTTTATTTTTTAGATATAGATACAGAGTAAATATCAAATAATACAGAATGAGTCAGGATTATATCTAATATTTATTAAAATAATATAAAAAATATTAAAGTTCGTAATATTTATCTAACTATAATGGTGAATAACATAAATTTTTCATAATATATATTAAAATATACAGTATATATCTACTATTTTGATACGGATAATTAAAACATAAAACTATATCAGTATCCTTATCCACACGAATATTCAGATATTGGATATCCACATCTAAGTTTTCGAATACGGATCGAATATTATCCATACCGTTTTCATTGCTAAGAACAGTACTTAATTTCTTGTAAATTTAATTCACATAGCAGATCCTTTCTGGCAAGGCATATCCGGAGATCTCTCTTCAAGTAGCGTTTTCAAAATTAAAAATGGAAACCAAATAAATTACATAATAGAGAAAATTATGTTGATTTGGTTTAAAGTAATTGTACAATTAAGTTACAGATCTATTTATGCGGATCCAAATTACTAGATCCAAAAACGAAGACTTTCTAAATAAAAAGTTCAAATATGATAATATTCAGATCCTACCCGAAGCCCGACCCGACCCGATAGCACTCTATATATAACCTTACTTTTTAATTAAGTACAGATAAGATAAATAATAGTTGGTGCTTATCAGAGAGTTCCAGTTGATCATTATAAAGCTAGTAACCACAAATTAACACTTTTACTATTCTCCTTAGCCCCCGCCGATACAAGTTTTCTGTTGTCTGAAAATTTTGCTTGTTGACCTTAATATTTAAACAGTATTTAACTTGTATGTTTTATTGTTCAATTTAAATATTTGGACAAAAGCAGCTAGCAATATGCCGGGAATTCGTATCCCCTCAGGTTACCTGAGTAGAATTGAATCGGATGGTCAAAAAATGGAAAATTTTAACTTGGCACGCATCTCAAAGCACAAATAATATTGCTCCCTACTGTCATTCCGATCACCCATCAGCTGAAATTAAATCTGGACCGTCAATTTCAATTGTGTTGAGTCAAGTACCTGGGACATATGGATCCGGTGTTCTCTCTTTCAGATTTATTTTTGACTTAGGTATTAATAGAAGTATAGGTACTGGTAAGGATACTTATTTTTGGCTTGATAGATGGTTTGGTGATTGTGCACTGTATTGTTCTTTTTCTCAATTATTTAGTATAGTTTCTGATCCTTCTATCTCTGTTTTTTATGCATTTCATAACTCTACTCTAACCTTATCTTTTAATAGGCAATTAACTGGTGTTTATCTTAATGAATGACTATCTTTATATTCTACCATTACTTGTGATAAAGTTTTTCTGATTTGTTCAAATCTGACTATATCTCTTGGAGGTGGGGTCCTTGTGGAAAATTTACAATCCACTCTCTATATTTGTGGATAGTGAACAGGGGTATCCCTAATAAAATCTATGATACACTTTGGAATTCCAATATCCCTCTCAAAATTAAGGTGTTTATGTAGTTGGTTATGCAAGATAAAATTTTAACTAAGAAAAATTTGCTCAAAAAAGATTGGCAGGGTGACATTTCTTGCCCTTTCTGTGGTGCATTTGAAACCATTGATTACCTTTTTTGTAACTTGCCCTATAGCTAATTCTCTTTGGATATGGATTGCATCACATAATTCCTTTTCCTTTAATTGTTCTTCAGTTTCTGATTTATGGCAACTAGATGCGTGTATTCCCTTAAAAGACAGATTACTCATTGAAATGATTAGGACAGCAATTATTTGGGTAATTTGGTTAGCTAGAAATAAAGTTTACTTCCACCACACTGTAGTTCCATCTAGCTCCTCATTAGGCCTTCAAATTATTGCCTTAACATCTTTTTGGTGTAAGGTTAAATTAGATGATTCTTTTTTTAAAATTAACTTTAATTTTACCTATGGATCTCTCATTCTTGAACCAGGCAGGTCTCATGATAATCAGCTCGGATTCAAGTACCCAGAACAGCCCATTGAATTCAGAAAACACAGATCCTGTCATGGTTTAGAAGGGTCTGATCTTTCTGATTACCTTAGGACCCGAGCTAAAATGGATGACATTGATACCGCTTTTGAATCTATCGGTAACCAAGGTATTTTGGTACAGCTCTCTTGTACTTCTGAATCTGCAGCTACTACTAGTTCCTCCTCCTCTTCTATTCAATTGACTTTACTTAGTTTTTATGTTTTTATCTTAAAATTTCTACTCTAGTTTCTGACATTTATTGTACTAATTATGCCTAAGCCATTTTACTATGTTTACTTTTCATACTGAACTATGTCTATTTTGATGTAAGAACCTATATGTTTCTATTGAAACAGGTAGTAATCCATTTTTTTCAAAAAAAAAAAAAATATGCTATAGCACTAATCACCATAGCTTTTATGGTCCGAAAAATATTATAACAATATTATAACGCTACTATATATGATGTCTGTATTTAGAACTCTGCTTTAAATAAAGAAATATGTTGTTGCAAATATTGACTGGTCAATTAGTAGATAGCCAAGAAAGATATTTGTAAATCAACTCCATTTTAAAATTGCGTTGGACTACCTCCTAATTAAAAGATGAATATAGAAACGTATAGATTTGCAATTTTGCATAAATAAACAAGCAATGTATTTTAAAATATGATAGTTGTAGTCCGGGAGATTTTTAAAGTATGGGGATTAAAGATAAATTAATATTATCAATTAATAAAAAAATTCTATTATGAATAGAGATTAATTTTATCGTATTTATAATATTTTACTTTAAATTATATAAAAAATCGTATAAAGTGAATAGTCATCTCAAGTAACTCCACCCTTAGTTGTAGCTAAATGAAGGTGAGGCTTTTCTCTAGCATTTTTGAGTGAATCTATGGTACTATGCATATCATGGGTTGTTACTGTGCTACGGCTCTATATTCGAGTTTTCAAATCCTAATAGTCGATCTGAACTGTTTATCTTGTTCTTCATATTAATATGTGTTTGGAGACCAAATTTTACATTTTTTGAAAAAAATTTACTATTTTTTTAGATATTTAGAAAATCACTTGATATGAAAATTTTGGACCATCCAAAAACAGTGATTTTCAATAAATCTAAAACAAATAGTAAAAAAATTTCAAAAAATTTAAAATTTGGTCTCCAAACACATATTAATATGGAGAACAAGACGAGTGGTTCCGATCGACCGCTAGGATTTGAAAACTTGAATACAGAACCGTAGCACAGTAACAAATCGTAATATGCATAGTACCATAGACTCACTCGTATTTTTTTTAAGGGTATAAACTTTTAACTGTTTGTTTTCTGAATAAGATTATTAACAGTGTTAGTTTGACTTTATGGAGCGCATCAATCTTTTTTTCTTTTTTTTTTAACTATATTGCATGTATGTTGACGATGATATCTTTACCCTTGTTTCCTCACTTGCAAAGCAAAGTCCAAAACTCTTTAACCGTATTTAATATCTAACTAATAGGAAGGGATATTGATCTCTAATTAAATTTTATTAAAAAAAATCAATTATTAATTGAATTTTACAATTTAGTTTGTTGTGTTAATTAGTTCATGATTACATCTAATTAATATAAACGGTACTTTTTTCGTCTAGACGGTTTATTGTCGCTACTATTGAGTACGTATTCTCTCTTGTACCGCATGAGTTACAAATAAACATAACATGATCAGAATCGAGTAATTGAAATTCGATGCCTATTATAACTGTAAAGGGGTTTGTTTTGAAATTCGTGTCTATTAAAGAACGGTTTGGATTTAAAAATTCTGCTATCCAGTACCAAATTGGATCTGAATTAGCTACCATTGAGAGTTCACGGAAGCTTTTGCTTATTTTTGGGTAGGCATGATACTTTTTTATTTTATTATTTACTATAATTTCTTTAAAGCATTTGTAAAAGTTTCTTAGCACAGTTGGTCGTGGGAAGCATTAAAGTTCACGAGCGCAAAATAGCCATTTTTATTTTATTTTATTTTTCTGTGCTTTTTCACAAAATAGCCATTCTACTAAGATGCAGATTATCAAGGATCCATACCTCATGAGTCATGAGTAATGTATAATGCTTATAAAAAGTATATAATTTGGTGAAATATTTTTTATTGCTTATTGAATGCCTTGAATTTTTCAATGGTCAGAATTTAAGCAGTTTCTCAATGTCTGCTCCATGTGATAATAAACAACAACAATCAAGTTGTACATACATTTTGATAGATAAACCAAACCACATGCATGTCTAGCAATACAAACCCATGCATCTAGACTTGATTTTTTTTTTTTATTTAAAAGTACTTTTGAACTGATTTAAAAAATATATATACTACCAGGATTCCAATTTACATTTTCTTTAGTAATTTTAACTGAAGTCATCAAGTAATGTTTTATTTAACATACTTAAAATGCAAAATCATTCAGAACCAACTTTCTATATCAATTTTAGCTGTCTATCCTTGGAAAAGAAAATTTTAAATGGACCTAGTTCTAAAACAGGTCTTGCCTACCTCTGAATATAAGTTTGCCTAGTCCTGATTCCAAATTAAATCTCAGCTCATTACCATTCTAATTTCTAAATTCTAGCCTGTTGTTCATTTTTGGTTTGTGAAAAAATTATCACAGAGAAACAGAGAGAAACCCGAGCGATTTGGCGGAGGAGAAAAGGGTGCGCTATGTGCGGAGGGAAGAGAAGGAGATCGCTGACGAGAGGAAGAAAGTCACTAAATTTAGCTTTGGTTTTGTTGGAATTTTCTTTTTGTGAATACTTCTCTTATTTTCATTAAGTTAATTGTTTCCCCTGAAAATTTAACCAAAGATTATGCTATTATTGTAAGCTGCTGCATTTGAGGTAATGGTATATTAGTGCCAGTGTGATTTTATGATGTTGGAAGAGTTCTCATATACTGTCGTACATGCAAATGATACTAGTATGATTTGATTCTTGCACTGATCTCGAAAAATATGTTGGAAAGGGATGAATACTTGGTTTAATTGGGAATCTCTATGATGTTTTTTCTGTTTTCTTTAATCAATTTTTACAAGCCGCTTTAAATTTGCTATCTGATCTTCCCATGATAAATTCTCCTTTTTTCTTGTTGATACAACATTATATAACCTGTTGTTTATTGCATCCTATTTTCAGTGTTTGTTTTGATTCGGCATTATATAACCTGTTGTTTAATGGGAAAATAATATTCAGGTTGGGTCTCTTTCACTGCCACTGGTACGGTACCAAAATCAAACCTACATTAGCCTTGTACAATTCTTGCTTGTATTGTTGATGAAATGCTTGTGATTTTGTGAGGAATTATCTGTGCTCGACTCTAATCGGTCTTGTGCATTTTAAGATTTTCTATTGTCTGTTTCGACTTGTGTGAATGTGTGATTGTGAATTTAATAAGGTAACCCTATTGGAGACTGTTAGGGCATTTTCTATGCACTTTTTATCAAGGGACTTAATTGAAAAATATACTACTTTTGGTAGGCGATTCAGATGGAGGCAGGAAAACAATTATGGAGACGATCTAAATTCAAACCTATTTAGAAAAATAAATTTTAATCTAATTTCTATCTACTCCTGACTCAAATTCTAGCACTGCCGCTATAGCGTATTATAGCACTGATAAAACTATAGTTTTTATCGTCTAAAAATATTACAGTATCATTATAATGTCATTATAGTAAGCTATTTAAAATCTTGATGAATACACAATCATTTGGAAATTAAATTAAAATACACTTGCGCAGTATCTCCTATAACTCAGACACAAGTTGTTACTTTTGCCCCCCATTTTAAAAGTGCAAGAATTCACAAATAAGTCAATGTACCCACTAAGCCACAACTTGAATTTTTCAGAACCTTCTTTTCATCTTTAGTAACCGACAATTTTGTCAAATCAAACTTTAATATGGAGATCAATTTGGGAGAATATTACAAGATAATTGAACGAAGTTAACTACTGTTAGTCAAATTCAACGAAGTTAACCGACAATTCCCTTTCACTTTATCATGCTTTTATCTTGGTATAAATGAAATACTAATTAGAAATAAGTTATATATTATTGGGATAAACTGTGCATCCTACTTGGTGGCATTCAAAAATTTAGCTACATAACAAATTACTTAAATATTTAACATCATTGTTATCAAAACTGGACTGGACTGACTGGTTCCGGTTGAAATAAACAAGAACTAGACAGTTTTAGGGTTTGATTCACTATTAAGACCGAACATACAATAGAACCGGAAATATTTAGTTATACTTGCCAGTTTTATAAAAAACCGGAGTACTAAACCAAAAAGATCCGTTTTTGTATTGGTTTGTGTTTAGCCATTTATTTCAAATTTTGAAAAGATTCTAACTTTTTAGAAAAAAAAAAAGTGAAATCTAATATGTATTATTCTGTGGCTAATTTTGTATAATCATTTATGTTCTGTAACATATTTTTTGTAAATAACTATGTGTTTGAGAATAATTCAACATTTGGTACAACATTATTTAAAAAAGAATATAAATATTAAATTCTAATGTGAGTCATTAGAGGTTCGTTTGATCACTCAAACAAGAAAGAACCATCACCATTACCCTTATCATCTAATTAAGGTAAAGTACAAAAGAAAGAAAATCATCGAAAAGGAGGTTAATTCAAGTTTAGTCAACATGAGTAACCATCCCGAAATGCCACAAGATGAAGCACCACCAAACAATCCACCGATTGGAGCACATCAAAATCAACCACTGCCACATGGCAACAATCAAGCTCCACCCAATCGAGAGGAAGATGATGAAAAGGAGACAAGACCACGCTCAAAGACTACTCTATGCAAACTGGGAATAAAAACCAGAGTAGTATTAAGCTACTTTCTATCGCTGCCAACTCAGAAATCAAGACATCCTACATGCACGAGGTGCAAAGGAACATATTCAAAGGCCGACCGGGAGAGAACCCTCAAATACATCTCGCGGATTCCCTTACCATAAGTGACGCAATCCAAATGATTGTATTAGACAAAGACAACATCCGTCTTCGCCTATTTCCTTTCTCACTTGTGCAACGAGCTTCAAGCTCAATTGCTGGAACTCAATCAAAAAGGAAAGAACTTGGTACAGATAGGATACTAATTTTGGGATTAAGCAAGGTTCTGACATGAAACCATCGCCACGAATGCAAACAGCAATCCGTCTATTTTATTATTCAAAATCTCGATACAGCTCCACAGTGGAGTTAGCCTTATATAGGCGATTCAATTGTAAAAGAAAGTAAAAGAAAAAGTAGCGAAAAGATAAATTTTATTCTACGTTCGCCATGTCAGCGGCAATCTCTGAATTGGCGCAACGGCTCTAACAACTTCTGAGAACTGTTTGAGAACAGTTTCCTCATCAACTCCCTCCTTTCTCCTCTCCATTTCCTCTCCCGTTCTGACTCAATGGGGTCCAACTATCAGTCATGGTGTTAATTAACATGCTTTTTCTTCCCCTCTCCTCTTGGGCCCTTCTGTCAGTGAAAGGTCCTTTAATGAGCTGCTGACCCTTTCCACTGACCCTACTGCCCTTCATTACATCTTCTTCCTTTGAAAATTCCGTCTCAACGGTTACCCCCAAATTGGATTGATCTCGTTGCATTCCATCCCCCTTCAGACCATTCGTGACCTCACGAATAAATTCTGGGAATCTCTCCCTTAGTGACTCGAAAGCCTCCCAGGTAGCGTCTTCCATCGCTTGATCTTTCCACTGAATCAACCATTGAGCCACGGCTGAGTTCCGTTTCTTCACCACACGCCTATCTAGCAGCAATTGAGGTAAGGGATTTAAATTGAAGTTAGGACCAAGTACCGGTAGTGTAGGCGATGGTATTTGAGTGTCTCCCAACTTGGCTTTGAGCTGCGAAACGTGGAATACTGGATGAATCAAAGATGCTGGTGGTAAATTGAGTTTGTAAGCAACAGTTCCAACACGCTTAATGATCTCAAAAGGACTGTAATACTTAGAACTCAACTTCTGATTGCGCATCCCCCCCCCACAGTAATTTGCCGATACGGCTGTAATTTCAAATATACCCAATCACCCTTGTCAAATTTTCGTTCACTCCTATGCTTGTCTTCATTCCTTTTCATTCTTTCTTGAGCTTTGTGCAAATTGACTTTCAATTGGGCTATAGCCAGTTGCCTATCTCTCATGAAAACATTGACTGCTTCTACATTACTCCTCGGGACACTACCTAATCCTAGATGTGGTGGTGGATAACCATAAAGAGCTTCAAAAGGGGACACTTTAATGGCACTATGCCAATTAGTGTTGTACCACCATTCAGCCAAAGATAGGTAATGCGCCCATTTGCCTTGCCTATCATACACCATACTCCTTAGGTATTGTTCTAAGCATTGGTTAACCTTCTCGGTTTGACCATCAGATTGGGGGTGGTAGGCAGTACCCATATTTAGCTGAACCTCCAGTTTAGACATGAGTTCTTGCCAAAATCGACTTGTGAACACTGGATCTCTATCAGAGATGATGGTGAGGGGTAGGCCATGTAATTTGTATATGTGGTCCATGAAAGCTTGAGCAACAGTTGCTGCTGTGAAAGGGTGTGCTAGGCCAATGAAATGAGAGTATTTAGTCAACCTATCAACCACCACCAATATAACTTCAAACCCCCTTGATCTGGGCAACCCAGTTATGAAATCCATCCCCACACTTTGCCATGCCTCTTGAGGTACTGGTAAAGGTTGTAGTAGACCAGGTGCAGCCACATGCTCAGCCTTGTTCAAATGGCAATTTACACATTCCTGAATGAACTTGTGCACTATCTCTCTCATTTGAGGCCAAAAGAAATGTCTCTTCAGCCTTTGATATGTTGCAGTTATACCAGCATGGCCTCCCAAACTAGACCCATGTACATCTTGCAAAATCTTTTGCCTCCAACCTCCTTTACAGCCTACACAAATTCTCCCTTTATATCTGATAATGCCTTGGTATTTAGTCAAGTGGTGGGGAGTGAGTTGTATGGTTTTGTCCTTCAATTTTTCTTTTAGACCCTCAACCCACATATCTCCCTCATAGCTATCTTTGACCTCTTGTATCCATTGTGGGATCAGTTCACTTACCACCTTGAGTTCAGCATTTTCAGATTCAATCTTCTCTACTAGTTTCTCATTGCTGGCAACTTTGCTCTCATCCCCATCACCTTCAACTTTTCTCTTATGACTAATTTGTACCTCTTGTCTGGAAAGAGCATCAGCAACTCTATTATCCACCCCCTTCTTATACTCAATCTTGTAGTTTAGCCCGAGTAATTTACTGAGCCCTTTGTGTTGCATAGGGGTGTTGACTTTTTGCTCCAACAAGTACTTCAAGCTGATCTGGTCAGTTCTGATCAGAAATTCACCCCCTAAAAGGTAATGCTTCCACTTGCTAACTGCAGTGAACAATGCCATCAGCTCCTTCTCATAGGTGGACAATGCTTGGTTTTTGACTCCTAGTTTCTTACTTAGGAAAGCCACTGGTCTTCTTCCCTGCATCAGTACAGCACCCATCCCATCATGACTAGCATCAGTTTCCACCACAAATGTTTGTTGAAAGTCAGGAAGCTTGAGTACAGGGGCTGTCACCATTGCCTCTTTCAAGAGCTCAAATGCCTTATGTGCTTCTGAATTCCATCTGAAAGAATTCTTTTTCAACAATTATGTTAATGGCTTTGAGATAACTCCATACCCTCTAATGAATTTTCTATAATATCCCGTCAACCCAAGAAACCCCCTTAAACCTCTAACTGTTTGTGGAACTGGCCAATTGACCATAGCCTCAATCTTTTTTGGATCTGTAGCTACCCCCTCTTTTGAAATGATATGACCCAGATATTCCAGTCTATGGACCCCAAATTCACATTTAGACCTTTTACAAAATAACTGATTGTCTTGCAAGGTTTGCAAAACAATTCTGAGGTGTGTTACATGTGAATCTAAGTCTTTGCTGTAGACTAGAATGTCATCAAAAAAAACTAAAACAAATTTTCTCAAAAATGGCTTAAAGGTATTGTTCATCAATGCTTGGAAGGTAGCAGGTGCATTAGTCAAGCCAAAAGGCATAACTTTGAACTCGTAGAGGCCCTCATGTGTTTGAAAAGCAGTTTTGGGAATATCATGCTCAGCCATTCTAATTTGGTGGTATCCTGCCCTTAGATCTAATTTGGAAAAATAATGAACACCATTCAATTCATCCAATAGATCGTCAATGAGAGGGATTGGAAATTTGTTTTTGATAGTCTCTTCATTCAATTTTCTATAATCGACACACATCCTCCAAGTTGCATCCTTTTTTTTTTACCAACAGCACAGGAGCTGAGTAAGGGCTGGTGCTTGGTTGGATGAACCCTTGTTGTAATAGTTCCTTAATGATCTTTTCGATTTCTGTCTTTTGGAAGAAGGAAAATCGGTAAGGTCTGAGGTTGATGGGTTTTGAATCAGGTTTAAGGACAATTTGATGATCAATTGTTCTATGAGGAGGTAAGGTTCTAGGTTCAGAAAATACAGTAAGAAACTGATCAAGTATTGCAGTGATGGCTGAATGGTTGACTGAACTGGTACCCTCAGCCCTTTCCTGTATTTTAGAGATCTGTGCATAATAAACATGTCCCCCATCTTTAATCTCCTTCATGACATTTACTACCCCTTCCAACAACTGCATTTCAGAGTTAATGACCTTTGTCACCAAAGTGACCTTTTTACCCTTGTTTTCAACTGTCACCATCCCTTGTTTCAACATTAGCTCAATCTTGTCCTGCTCAGCAACCCAATCAATTCCTAGGACAATATCATAACCCTTGACTTCCATTACCCACAAATCTGCCTCAAAAGGAAAATCTTGGATGCTAAATTTGACATTCTTACAATTTGTTTTAGAGGTCAATTCTTCCCCTCCAGCACTTCTGACCTTGAGAGTTTTGGTTGGCACCACAGGCAGATTCAGGGTGTGAGCTAGGGTTGGGTTAACAAAAGAATGGGAAGCACCTGTGTCGATAAGTAGACAGATTGGTGTACCAGCCACTTGTGCTTTATACTGCAATGTTCTCCTCCTTTCAACTTGACTATTACCACTCAAAGTTCCAATGATGACTTCCTCATCACCTCCTTCTCCTTCTTTTTCACTCTGTTTATATATCTCAGACAACTCATACTGGTATTGAGCTTCTAAATCTACTTCTTCTTCACATTCCATGGTGTGTAAAGTTTTCTGACATTTGTGGCCCTGACTCCACTTATCATTACACCTGAAACACAAGCCCATTGCCCTTTTCTGATCAATGGTCAGGTTTGAGTTGGTTTTATGAGAAAAAAAAGGTTTTGTGTTGTGGGGTTGTTCACTAAACTTCTTGTATCCAATATCAGGTGGTTTGAACATTATTGGTTTGGAAGTGGGAGTGTACTGAGATTTGGGGTTAGGGATGCTTTGTGATCTGAGGAAGGTAGGTTTCTTTTCTCCAGGTCCAATTGCAAGTTCAATTTCAAAGGCTAGGTTAAATGCATCATTGAGTGATTGTGGTTTGAACAAATGGATGGAGTTTTGAATCTCCTCTTTCAACCCACAAATGAAACTCCACACAAAAAAATATTCCTGCTTAATACCAGTTTCAGCTAATAATCGGGCCTTTGCCCTTTGAAACTCTCTTACATAATCATCAACACTACCCTCTTGCTTCACCTTTTTGAATTGAATCACTGGGTTGGTGTTGTTTCTGAGTTTAAACCTTTCAAAAACTGCTTCTACTAACACTGGCCAAGCCGGATCCGGGTACTCCTCCCGATAACACTCATACCACTCAGCTGCATCACCAGTAAAGCTTAAAGAAGCTAATCTAGTCTTGTAATTTTCAGGAGTCTGATTTACCTCAAAGTATAACTTGCAATGCTATAGCCAACTGGCAGCTTTATTGCCATCAAATACCGGCATGTCTACTCGGGGCATGTAAACTCTCTGATCATTGTTATGCAGGAAATCACGCCCAGGTGGTGGTTGACGAGAACCCCCTCCACCTCCTGTTCGATTGAATAGCTGATTTGAGTGTTCGCCATGTGCCAACCCCACTTGCTTTTCTGGCAAACGTGCTGAGATCTCCTTCAACAGGACATGGATGCCGTTCACTGAGTCACGCAGCTCAGTGATGCTTGATTCGGCCCCCTGAAATCTATGCTCAAGGGCAATGATGTGCTCGTCTCTCGTCTGAGATTGCAAATGTGACTCGCGAGCAAGCTGATCGATCCTCTCGTGGATCGCACTCAAATCAATTGCTCCATCATCAGGGTGTTCAGGAACCTTCTTCGGTGGCATGGTCAATGAATCACTAGCTTCCCAGATATGAATCGGTAGCTCTGATACCAATTGCAACGAGCTTCAAGCTCAATTGCTGGAACTCAATCAAAAAGGAAAGAACTTGGTACAGATAGGATACTAATTTTGGGATTAAGCAAGGTTCTGACATGAAACCATCGCCACGAATGCAAACAGCAATCCGTCTATTTTATTATTCAAAATCTCGATACAGCTCCACAGTGGAGTTAGCCTTATATAGGCGATTCAATTGTAAAAGAAAGTAAAAGAAAAAGTAGCGAAAAGATAAATTTTATTCTACGTTCGCCATGTCAGCGGCAATCTCTGAATTGGCGCAACGGCTCTAACAACTTCTGAGAACTGTTTGAGAACAGTTTCCTCATCAACTCCCTCCTTTCTCCTCTCCATTTCCTCTCCCGTTCTGACTCAATGGGGTCCAACTATCAGTCATGGTGTTAATTAACATGCTTTTTCTTCCCCTCTCCTCTTGGGCCCTTCTGTCAGTGAAAGGTCCTTTAATGAGCTGCTGACCCTTTCCACTGACCCTACTGCCCTTCATTACATCTTCTTCCTTTGAAAATTCCGTCTCAACGGTTACCCCCAAATTGGATTGATCTCGTTGCAACTTGGATCTAAGCCGAAAGCATGGTTGGATTCATTGGATCCTGAATCAATTGCAAATTGGATCCAATTATCCAATGCTTTTCTTGCAAGGTACTTTCCTCCAAGGTTGACAGCCAATTATCGTGCAAAAATCACCGGTTTCCGACAAATAGATGGAGAATCCCAGGTATACTGCTATATAGGGATTTGTTGTGCAAAATAATTCCTGACATGCACATACCAGTATATATATATATATATATATATATATATCAGTATTATTTTACATAGTATAAATTGATGATTATGTGTATTTATTAGAAAAGTATATATCCATATACTGGCACGTAAAATAATGTACAATTGTGCATCTACGTACTGGTACATGTACATAGTGGTACATATCAGTTCATAACTTTATGAGCCGGGTCTATTAAGCCTATTGTTAGATATATCATAGTTCATGGTATAACAGTATGCTATGCAGAAATTCAATTGTGAACTCTGATTTTTTGTCAAATGTGTACTCTGTAAATTTGAGTTTATACAAAATTGATACTTATGAAAGAAAATACTAAACAACACAGTGAATTGGATTGGTGGGTGATCAAAATCGATATCCTGAACTTAGAAAGATACTCATTAATTACAAACATATTCATTAATGGGATAAAAGATAGATGCCACGTGTCAAGTAGAAATTGACTAAACTCCATAGTGGGCAAGATTTTCATGCCCATAAGGAGGCAGAGGACTCGGTTCCTTAATCCAAAAATAAATAAATATTCAGAGAATATAAGGTGGATATTTCCATAAATACGAACATACATCTATGATTATTATTACACATTCGCTCTATTATAACTTCGAAGATGAATATATACTAATGAGAACATACATGATACATCATTCCAAATACACGTCTTCTCTTTTGTGTCTAACTCGTTTAACTAAATCACGATTACCAGCAAACACGACTATATAACAAAAACCTCGGATTGAAGACTCCAGTGCAATCATTAAAAATTACACTGCCTGGAGATATCCATTATTTCAAATAATACTTGATATATCTGACAAGAGCAAAACTAACTCGCAGACAACTCTGCCAAATCACCTGCTAATATCTGCCAAATTTCATTACTACATATCGTAATTGTCAAAATATTCAATCTCAAGAATTGGGGCTTGGTTGCTCAAGCATAAACCAAACTGTCCTCCTGAGCCCACAAGCCAGACTCTTCTCCTTCACTTGCTTGCCTACAAATCATCAAAGGCATAACTGGGTTCCAGGTCTCTGCTCCTGCATCAGGGATAAAAATTTAGAAAAATGAATGAATGCTTACAAATAATACATAAACACATGCCGAATGAATTTCACAAGTAAACTACAAATCGTACCATAGAGATGACTGTCAGGCTGTGTGGTTCCATTACACCATGAGCCCATGTAATTTGGAGGGTAATCTGTTATACTGGAACTGTCCAGTAAATCCATAGTGCTTGGAAAAGAGAGGCTTCCATTGACCTGATGTCTGCTGAAAAGAGGCAATCCTTCCTCGAAGTTTAATGAGGGCAGGTCAGGCGAATTCCAGAGTGAAATGGATTCACACATGCTTTCTTCAGGCAAGGAGATCTGAAATAGTCACATGTCACCTTTAAACAACAGATATATAAATATATTACAAATAATTGGTAGCCTAAGTGACTTGGTAAACTCTCAGAAAGGTGAGTATGTAGTTAAAACATTGAGAAAAAACCAGAATAACAAAAATAAAAACGAAATAATAGAAGTAAAAGCAAATTTAAACTTGTTACTGATTAGTAAATTTTTCTGAACCAGTATATATTGGGATGTGAAACTCATCCTGTGCTGCTTAATAAGTAAAAATTCCAAAATTTAAAGAGCAATACCAGTATCTGTATATCTTACCATTGAGACATCTGAAGAAGAATTTGGCAGATCAATCTCTAACATGTTATTAGTATTTGGATGGGATGCGGCATTTAAGGGGGACAGTAAGATACTGTTAGATTGAATTTCGACTTCTTCAGTTACCGAATCCAAATTAGCAGAGATTGAACCCCTCTTGTGTTTTCCTTGGAGGTCAGATGAAATCTTCGGTACTGTCTCGCTTCTCTTCATTATACGGCATAATGCAAACGCTCCCTGCATATACAAAAAGGTCGACAAACTCTAGTAAGAAAAGAGATTTTTTATATTGTTCCATATATGATGCCTCTTGTAAAATCCCCAGGCAGTGTTACTGTTCTTAGAGATATATCTCCCAGATATCTGAACTTAAAATAAATCCATATTTATAGTTTTTTTTTTTTTTTTTTTTTTCCATTAGATACAAGTATTTCATTTATACCAGAGTACTTATTTCAGTTATTTGTAATTTTAATCTTTACCTCAATATTCTTAAATCTGTATCCCTTCTAAACAAGTGAGAAAATAGAATATAATGAAAATAAAACCTAAATATTACATAAGAAATTTGTCCTTTGAAGTATACTGTCAAACTAAACTGCAAAAATAGTATGGGCCAGGTATCTCCGAAGAGCCTTATTAACCTCTTCACTTATGTTCAAGCCTATGTTAACAAGCACATTAATGAAATCACTTATACCAGAAAAGAGAGTTATACCAAAAAATTCAAGGACGCCTGAGAGAGATCCTCGCAAAGCCTATATTCATGCATGATCCAGTCAGTTCTCTCTCCACCCGGTGCTCTACCCTTGTAAAACACTAAGGTCTTTCTTAGCGCCTGTGTGTCAGTTTCACACAAAATTTTGCGGTCTTTACCAGTGGCTTTCCAGTAGCCAGATCGAGTTGCTCTGTTAGTGCGGGAACCATTTGGGTATTTTCGATCTCTTGGTACAAAGAAGAACCACTCCAGATCTCTTTTCGGAAGAAATGACTTCTCTGAAGATTAAAAAAATAATAATAATCAGTGCAAAGGATTTTGTAAAGAAAGAACAATAATAAGTGATAAAACTTTCATGGGGTTGATGTGCAACCTGCACAATTTTTCTGTTTTCTTTTCACCTTTTCTTTTTCTTTCACTTCTCTTTCTTTTTCTTCCTTTGTTATATTTTGCACGCGCACACAATGTGTGTGTGTGTCAGTGTGTGTGTGTGTTGGAAGGGTGTCATGTAACAAGGGGACAAAACCTCGAAATGCAAAAAGTAAAGTTGGTACTTTCCTTTCAGGAAAGACGACTGCATGAATTTCTAATTTCAAGAGTTTTCATTTATTTTGTGATTCTCACATTTCAGGGGTTAAACTGAAAGAATTTGAAACACTTTGAAAACAGCCTATCTCTGGGAAGACACAACTTTGTCAGGAAAAATCATAGAAATGAGTTGCTAAAATTAACATTGATTCAGAACTAACATTTTCTCGAGGCTGCTGCAACATAAATTTTGGTTGTTAAGTGAAAGAATTCAATTTGGCACACGGCATATTCCATTCGAAAAAGGTAATGTTTCTTTCAGACTGGTTAAATTTAAACTGTCTTAGATATCAATTTTATTTACTTTTCATATATATTCTTAAGGAACCTATCATTACTAAATTAATAAATAGAGAGAACCAGTATAAAGTTTCTTATTCCATTGAGTTTTGTTACTGATCAATTTGCGTGCTTCGATGGCCATTGTAAGGGTTCAGATTAAAATAATTAAAAGAGTTGACAACTAGGAGAAATTAAAGTCATCTACAACCGGCCACGAGAGAAGAAAGGTAGATGCTATGAAAAGGAGACATGAATGATCTTATAACCATTAAAAATATGCCATGATCTACTTGCATAGTATAGTTGTGCATAATTAATTTTCTGTAATATTAAAAAAACATAGAGAATTATGCTAGATAGTAACAGAGAATATTTTTTATATCAAAAAGCAAGTACAACAATATGTGGAAAAAAAAGCTGATGTAAGAAAAGTTTATACTTTTATTGCATTATTCAATACTAGGTAGACTTTGAGCAGCTCATATCTTTACATAGGACTTTGTATTAAAAGAACACAGAACTGCTGTTTGGCTAGATTATAAAATGCACTAAGAGAAGTAGCAACAAATGGCCCTTGGGTTAAAACTTTCAGTTCACTTAACAATGGAATTAACAAAGAAGTATCAAAGTACAGCATATGTTCCACATAAAAGACCTACAGCACAGTTCATATTGAATTCGTATCCTCTGAGGTACCTCATACTTTGCGTTACTTTCTGGAAAATCTCAACCGTTCAAATATGTTATGCATGAATCTGAAAGCTCAATAATACTGTCCCCCTGCAACATCACCAGACACGTCGGTCACACAAAGTATGAGATATCTTAGAGGATACACACTCATATATATTGATGCTGTACCTGCTAAAGAGAATGACAGAACCATACAGTAAATGTGACACTAGGTATAGAGGCATTTTGACAAACACTTGGTTCAGAAGTATACAATACACATAACACGATTCAGTGAAGAATATTAATCTAAATATCTGGATCATATCTACAGGAAACTAATATATACTTGAAAACCTTGGGTAATGTAGTTGTTAACTAGATACAACATAACCAACATCAGCGAGGCATTTCAACAAACTGGTAGGTTGTGATATATCTTTCAATGTGTCAAATTAAGAACATCACCTACCGTCTACCAATTATGTAAACCACCAAAGTATCAAAATCTTAAGTACACTATAATACAGTATTATCATATCATAGAGGCATTTTCACAAACAGATGGTGGACATAGTACCTGGTAATTGCCACGGATCAAATTTGTACAGATCCACAACCGGTATGACCTCAAGCTCAATCTTCAATCCATCAACCTTTCTTTTAAGGTAATAGCCCACCAATTCATTATCTGTGGGGTGGAACCGAAAACCGGGAGGCAGTGTCATTGCATTCATCTTATTCAGTAAAAAAAAATTGCAAAATGCTACCAAAGAATACAACTATACAATTTGCTTCAGGCAATACCAAAAAGGTAAAAAGCGAAAAGTGGAATGTTGGATGGATGTAACAAAATTCCCCCTCTTGTCTTTTTCTTTGTTGTGACTAAAAGTGTAAAAAAGAGAGGGGAGATGAGTGGATTGGTACTTGGTGCCTTGGTCTTGGTAAGGAGAGGAACTTAGTGAGCAAAGGTAATGGAAGTAAATGTACCACTGAGCTATTTATAAGGAGAAAAAATAGAGAGAGACAGAGAGGACAAAATAAAACGGGGCCACAAGGCCCAAGAAGGTGATGTATGAAGAGCATGGAGCGTTGATGTCTCTTTTGATATTTCTATTAAGTTTGGAAATTGACGATTGAAGTTTCGAAGTGGTGGTTAATGGAGAACAAAAAAAATTGAAGATGACGGCGGGGACCCGCCATTATTTAAAGCCGTTCACACCTGCCCGAGTTTCAAAACTGTTTTCCCGCCAGACCGCCACCAGTTCAATTAAAACTGCGGTTCCTCGCTGAATGAGCACAGGGTTTGTTATGATTTTAAAACTTTCCATCTCCCACAAATTAACGAATTCGTATTCTCTGAGATATCTCAAACTTTGCGTGACTTTATGAAAAATTCCAACCGTTTAAATACGCTCTACACGAATCTTAAAGCATACATAATACTGATCTCCTACATCACCCCGAATAGACACCGGACACGTCGGTCACGCAAAAGTTGAGATATCTCAGAGGATACGCACGCCAAATTAACCGTACGTGTAATCCGACAAACTGATCGTGGTTGGTCAAATTTGATTGTGGGGCAAGTTATTAACTTTTTACTTCACTTTGAAACAGTTAAATCAAAAGTAAATTTTGGAGTAAATATTTGAGTTAATTCGAAATAAATTACTTTACTTAAAAGTAAAGGAAATTATTCCACTTATGAATCACGCAATTTTACTTTCTTCATAAACTTATTTTACTGAACTCTTAACTGTTTATAATAATATAATTTATCTTAACTTAGAGCAAATAATTTAATATTGAATAACTTTATTTTACAATCTTTAACTAGTTGTAAAAATAATTTTTTTATCAATTAAATTATTAGTAAACATCTAAAGCCACTGAAATTCAAAAAAAAAAAAAAAAATTTACAAAACAAATATAACCGTTCTACTGATAACTTCATCATATGAGATTAATAAAAAGGAAATTTCACATATACCCCTCAAAAACTTCAAAATTACATATTTTCTCCTCTAAAGTTTGAAATTACATATTTTCCCCTCTAAACTTCAAATACTCACAAAATTACCCATTTTATTATCTTTTATATTAAAACTCATTCTATATTTATAAAATACCCATTTTACCTTTTATGCCCATCAAACTTAAATTTGAATCTGAACTGTTTTTCTACCATCCAAACTGCTTTTAAATATGCGTGCGCAAGATCAGCACGAATCTTGATGCAAACACGCACGTATCTTAATGCGATGTGCACAAATCAATATTGTTTTTAAGATCCATGCATGCTAGATCAGCATGAATATTGCAACACTATGCACATATCTTAATGCGATGCACGTGGATCGAACGGTAGAGGAACCCTCTTGATTTAAATTTGAGTTTGATGGGCTTTCTATGCTTTTAATAAAGGGTAAAATGGGTATTTTAAAATTTTAGAATGAGATTTAATATAAAATACAATAAAATGGATAAATTTATGAGTTTTTGAAGTTTAGAGGGGCGAATACGTAATTTCAAACTTTAGAGAGGGGATACGTAATTTTGAAGTTTTTGAGGGGTATACGTGAAATTCCCCCTATAGACAAATTGGTGGAGACTAAGAGCTCATTGAGTGTTATTTTCTACATAAAATACGACTTTCTAGGTGCATATTTTGCGGTATCGTACTTGATAGAGCTTCCTGTCGAGCAAGGGCGGACCCACATTGTCTTGGGAGGGCAACTGTCCCCCTGAATTTGGAATTTTAGTGGAGATTTATCGGTCTCAATTGACTTTGCCCCTCCTAAATTTTTTTTTGCCTCTCTCTGAATTTTTATTTGTAATTCAGGACAAATTTAGGGTTAAAATTAAAGTATTACAAGTCAGAACATTGGAAAATATAAGTCAAAACATTTTTTATCGAGTATCCAATTATTTGATGAGCCGAACCTTTTGAATTATACAGAGTTTGCTTTGGATGTGACCCCCCCCCCCTGCGCCTTCTAGGTATATTTGGCTGGATTGAGCATAGGCTATTAGGAATATTTTATTTCATATTTGATTGGATTTGAATAGCTAGAATAGAGAATTCAAATCTTTTGTCTTAGTAGAATAGATTATTCTTACAAAAATAGAATTTGACTATTCAATTAAAACAAACAGCAAAAAAAAATATTTTAACTATTTTTATTTTGCAACCAAACATATTATATTATAGTTAGAGACGAAGCAACGTCAGCATGTGGCCCTTGTTGCTCACAACTCCATGACTCAAAAAAATTCAAAAATGTTAAAACAAAGATTTTATTAAACCTCCCCATCATCACAATTCAAATTTAAAATTTACTTTCGAAAAATATGTAAGTGATCATTTAATATTTTTCAATGATTTATTGGATAGTCAAAATTCATTTAACCTATAAAAATAATGTAGTAGAAGATCTTCATATATATTTTTTTAAATATACATAACGTCCTCCAAATAAATTTATTCATCTAGGGTTGTGATTGTTTCTTTCATAGATAGAATTTTTTTTTTTTTTTTTAATCTTTCTTTCATAGATAGTTACTAATTACTATTGATAAGTGTGGAATGAAATGAACCAATTTGCGCAAAGTCCTTGAACCATCTTATCATATGCATTTTTTTTATATATAGACTCCTATGAACTTTATGCGTGGAAAGGCCGATCAACCGAGAAGCAATTTAATTACTTCCCCCCCGTAATTTCTTTCCCGTTTGAAGGAAGCTTCGTTGCTTCGTGGCATCGTCATTTGTGAACTCCAAGCTTGGAAAAAGGATTCACGAGGTTTTGTTTTTTATGCGGTGACTCTCATCATTTTATATAACAAGTCAAGTTAACAACTAATTCAGAGAATCTTTATCAAAAGAAGCTTAATGTCTAGATTCTATAAGAGTTCTAATTTACTATTTTTTTTTCGGAATGATACTCAGCTGTTAAATTTTTAGATTGCACATGGATGAATTTTTCAAATTATGAGCTTCAACACTTTAGTATGAACTGATCGTGCCTACGTATGATCCCAGTGCCACACTGCATATGATCTCAGTGCTCGTAGACCGCGCGCCGCACCCGTGGAACTCGCCTTTGAACCACGCACGGCACCTGCGGACCGAGCATGTGCATCGCGCACCCTTTTTCTTTTTTTCTTTTTTTCTTTTTTTCTGTCAAAATTCTTACCACTACACTAGAGTTCACATGTGTTATCTTGTAGATAAATATAGTATTTAACTATTTTTCTCTACAAATTTAGTTTAAATTATTTCTCTTCTTTATAAAGAAGCTTAGTGATTTTTACTACATAATTTGCTCCTGTTACTATGCACGGGCATGATTACTAGTATTTAGTTATGTCGTGATTATAAATTTTTAATTATGTATATTGAAATTGTTGAATTTTTTTATTTTATGTTTTAATATAGTTCATTTCTCATATAAAATATTAAACGTGTATTTGTAGTTTAGTGGTTAAATTTTATTTTTATAGTTACAGAGATTTAAGTACAAGTTTTATCTGCCACATATTATATATGTATTTTACGTGTCAATTCTCAAATATTACAAAATGATGATTAAAGCTATCTTGAATTTTAAATAAGAGTATAATAGACCAGTATTACAACTAAATTAACGAAAACTGGTTTTAAATAGAAGAGATGTCTCTATCATAGAGGTAGGATAAGTTAGTCAATTCAACTTTTAATAAAATATTGATAATATTTTAAAGAAAGAAAGGAGATAGAAAGAAATAAATGTTTATTATAATGAAAACAAAGATGTTTTGATGTTTTTGTGTGAAAATTAAAAATTGAGAAAGATTTGACAGTTAGGAATTACAATTTTTATTTTTAGAATTTAAAAAACAATCAAATTATTGAAAACAAATTGGATTATTTTTTTCTCGATTCCATAGACATCAGAATATTTTTTCAGACCAAATCAATAATTCAATCCCAACAGCTACTAGGAGTTGCTGCGTATCATAGCACAAAAAATAAAATAAAATCATTGGGCCAAACCAAAAATGAATTTGTGAAAAAAAAAAATTGTAACAATTAACCCAACAAATTGCAACGCTGGCGGTCAATCATACGTGGCAAAGTCAAAAAAGGAAATGTGGACTGAGTAGTTTGCATCATCAGAGTCCCATCAGAGCGCACAAAAGTTACCTATCTTAACTAAAGATTAAAGTGGTTGTCATGATAGTTTTTCGTGACTTCAGGAATTCAAATTATTATACTATACTATAATATAATCTAATATAATATCTTCTAATTTTCTTCCATTTCAGAATTTAGACTGCGAAACTTATATTATTTTATTACTATGTACACGTTGGATCCCAATCAAAGAGAATGACTGCTCTATTTTCAAGCAGGATGAAATGAAATTATACTTAAATTACATTCATGCATGCTCTAAGTAGGCTTAACGATATAAGTGATGATGTATCTATCAGCCTCTTGATGAAGATTCAACAAGTATTTGGAAAAAAGAATCTCATACTTCAGAATTCAACATCAAGAATAAATATTTTTAATAATTTTAACTTAGCAATTTACTGGTCCCATTCATGGATGGCAATGGGCCGAGTTCACGGATATTTTCCTAAGTCCATGCTCGATTTGTCCGTTAAAAACTGATGGCTCATCTACCCGGCCCGCCCATGGGCCTTGCCCCCAAGCCCACCCATGCCTGCCTCAGCCCATGGGCCTACCTAGCCTGCTCATACCCGCTAACCTATCCAAATTCAACTACATCAAATGGACCGTACAAGGAAACAAAACAATTCATAGTGTGATTTTTCTAATATAAAAAAACTAATTCATAGTTTAACAACAAACAACAATGTAATTTTGCTACTAGAGCAACAAAATAATTTATAGTTTAATAGCAAATAAAGACGGCTGGCCTACTCTTTTTTTTTAACATAAAGGTTCATGGACTGCCTGTTGGCTTCAACATAAACCCAGACCCGACCCAGCCCGTCTCTAGGCTCGCCCTTATCTGACCCATCACAGTGTCAGGCCAACCGAATAAAGAACAAACAGAGCAAGTAAAATCGGACCGCCAGATCAATTGAGCTTTTTTGCTATTCCTAGTCCCATCAAATAATATTTAAAATAAACAGTATTTTTTTTTAATCACTGCCCGTAGGCTTACACACACACCCACACTCACTCTCTAATTTCCTACACTAGCAGGGATCGAACCTATGCCCTTCTGAATTAAGGACTATACCACTTCCAACTGTGCTAACAGTAATAAACAGTATTTTTGATGAGTAGGTTCTGCATGTGTAAAAAGGCACCTAATGTCTTTTAGTTTTGACCCTTTTTTTTAATTTAAATAAAACACTTTTACAGTTGTCGAGAATTTGAATTGTTTAGGAATGGAATATGTTCTATCTACTAATATATACACTTAGGGTGAAAAGGGTATGGATATCTGATTCAAAAAATAGATATATATTTGAATAATATTCCGTATGAATATGGATATTAATATAATTTTACGTTTCAAGTATCTATATTTGAAAAAATAGATATATATTTAATAATTTAATATCAAATTTCTGTCAGTTTTGAATATATAAAACGGGGCGTTGCCAAGCGGTAAGGCAACAGGTTTTGGTCCCGTTATTGCGAAGGTTCAAATCCTTCCGTCATGTGGATATAGATACTAATATAATTTTATGTTTTAATTATATGTATTTGAAAAATAGATATATATCATATATTTTAATATATAAAATATATACTATGTAAAAAATATGTTATAATTAGATAAATATTATGAACTTTATATTCATATTCAACTGATATCTAATGTATTCATATCTGAAAAATTAAAAAGAGATATAAACCACTATGTGCTTCGTATCAGCTCCGTTTTCACCCTTATATAAATTGCACTATTTTGAATTAAATATTAAAATAGAATTCGGATCAGATAACATACCTGACCCGTCAAATTAAATTCGAACCATTCAATATAAATTTATAATAATTTTAAAATGGACCTTTCTATATTTTAAATACATCTGAATTCTTTATGAACTAGCTTCTGAGTAACTTCATACGGTCAGATACCGCTGAGGATATTCACTTTATAACTTTGTGCAGAGTATTGAAGTCATTGATCAATCTGAGAAAAAGATGTGTAAACAAGAACTCAAAGGGCTGTCTGCATTGACCAATTGCTCACATATCGTCACAGCAAATCATATCAGAAGGGACACGAAAAATAGGGGGGAATTTCATGTATACCCCTCGAAAACTTTTAAAATTACATAATTCCCCCTCTAAACTTCAAAAACTCACTAATTTACTCATTTTATTGTCTATTATATTAAAACTCATTTAAAAATTTTAAAATATCCATTTTACTCTTTATTAAAAGCATATAAAGTCCATCAAACTTAAATTTAAATCTAAAGGATTCCTCTATCGTCCAAAATTGTGTGCATTGCATTAACATCTGTGCTTAGCGCTTCAATATTTGTGTTGATCTAATGCATATGGATCTTAAGGCGATCCTTATCCGTGTGCATCGCATTAAGATTTGTACATGTCGCTTCATAATGCGTTCGTGTTCGCATTAAGATTTGTGCTCGTCTTGTACGCGCATATCTAAAAGCAAGTTGGACGGTAGAGGAACTGCTCATATTCAAATTTGAGTTCGATGGGCTTTATATGCTTTTAATTAAAAGGTAAAATGAGTATTTTATAAACTTACAATCATTTTTAATATAAAAAACAATAAAATGGATAACTTTGTAAGTATTTGAAATTTAGAGGGGAAAATACGTAATTTCAAACTTTAGAGATGAAAATACGTAATTTTGAAGTTTTTGAGGGGGTATACGTGAAATTCCCCCCCCCCCCCCCCCCCCCACCCCAAAAAAAAAAGAAAAAAAAAGTTACCGTTTGGACTACAAGATTCCTTTTTCGGAAATTGGACTTTCAGTCAAAATAAACTAAATTAAAATTGTTTATTTTGTTTATTTAAATATAAACGAATATAAACGACCTGATAAAATAAATTTACCAACCGAAATTAAAATCGAACTTTAATTCAATCACTCAATGAGTCAATGTAATGTGAAAATTTTAATATTTATATGATAATATAAAAACTAACTTGTAAGTGATGAATTAATATATGCAATTTTACAATAGTAACATATAATACTTGCTAGAATAAGTGGCAAAGTCAGACTTTCAAATTATAGAGGTCAAATATATAAAAAAATTCTACTACGAATGGAATCAATTTCACACTATCCATAATATTTTAGTTTAAATTATATTTAAAATAGGATATAAATACAAAAAAAATGAAAATAAATAGGGTTAATTAACCCCCATTCAATGTGGATTCAAAATAATGTTCAGGTCTCCTAAGTCATCACTCTTCCATTCAGTACTCTAACTAGTTCAACTGTCTTCTAACTCGTTCAACTGTTATTTTATTCTCTTCTTTTCAAAATCATTGCTTCTTTTTCATTCTGTCTCTCCCATTGAAAGAAAATCTATTGTTATCTAAAGAAAGATAACAGTTGATCTTGATTCCATCTCTTCTAGTCCATGAAGCTTTTACGCGGTGCACAAATCCACAGCTAATCTCTTCTTTGGTCTTGTCGCGGTTTAGAGGAATGGTGATTCTTCAACGCAGACGTAGTGATCAGATTTGACGCGGCTCACAAAGACGACATAAAAATGGCGAAGAAACCATGACAACAACACAATAGATCTCAATTCTTCTCCATTTAGTTTATGATCAACAAAGTTCATTTTATTGTATATCTTTTGTTGATTTTTTTTTCTTTTATTAATAGCATGAAATTTGATTTCAACTTGCAAATTTCTCTTAATTTCGTTACTGTATCTTGTAGTTTGATTTATTAATTCATGTGTTAGGTTTAAATATTTAATACATGAAATTTTATGTAATTAAGATTTAAAGACTTGATACGATTACTTTAAATGGTTGTATACAATGATTTAAAAAGATTTTTTTTAAGTATAAATAGACAAAGGTTTAAAGGCTCGACAAACAACAAAATATAATAGAAAATACAAAAAGAACTGATAAATCAAGGGTTGTAAGGCAGAGATCTAAAGGTTTGACATGAGTATTTTAAAGGGTTGTAGATAGATGTTTAAAGACTCGTGAAAAAAAATATATATTGATAAGGTAAGAGTTGTAGATAGAGGTTTAAAAACTTGACACGCGTACTTTAAAGGGTTTATACATAGATTTAAAGGCTTGATAATTAAAAGTGCTTACAAATTTTTACTATAAAAAAGAAGCTATACGAATATAACTCAAAAGTAGTTCATGGATTTTATTTGAAAAAAAAAATCAAGTAGAAAACGTTCATATTTTTAGATTCACAAAATTTATTACATATCATGGAGAAAATGAATAAGAATGATAAAAAAAATAAAAAGAGTAGATGAAAGAAATTTTATTTTTTATTTGAAGACAAAATTAGGTAGGAGTTGAACTACTCAGATTTCAGAATTTAAAAGTTTGTAGAATATTTAAAAGTAAGTTTACAAGTAACACTCTAAATGATTGTAAACAAAACTCAGTGGATTGGACACTGACACATGATGAGTGTACTCGGGAGACGTGTTCGAAGATTTATTTGAAGGGACAATTATTAGTTTCTTGTTGATATATGATATTATTTGATTTATTCGGTATGCATAATTTGTAATCATCAAAATCATTGCTAACTAAAACCGAACATCTGAAATTTATAATTGAAAAAAGTAAAAACAAAAACAAATAGACTGAAAAAAAAAAACAATTAAATGAATATATATTAGTTTAGTTTAAACCAAATAAAACTAACAAATTTAAAAGAAAGAAAAAAGAAAAGAAAAGAGTTTTCTAGTACAAAGTGAGAAAGAATGTATAATAATAAAGTATTTGTTGACTTGGAAGTATGTAACAGTGTCAGTACGGATTATTCCATGTATATTTTTCTAAAAACAAAGCTCAATATAAAAACTAAAACTAGTGTGTGATGTGCTTATAAGAATGATTGATAAGTACATCTCTAAAAGACTATCGGATTGATTTTGAATATGAATCCAAACCGTTGAAATTCATGTACTTTGTGAGTGATGTATGTACATTTAAAAAAATTTAAGTTTTGAATTCATTTAACACATGGTCAAGTGGTCAAAACAATAAATATTTTACAAGTTATTTTTTAAATTATTTTATGTATTCATTTTTCATTATTTTTTTGACTGCTTGACCATGTGCTACATAAATTCAAAATTTTAAAAATTTCACATGTACGTGCATCACTCATGAAGTACGTGGATTTCAACAATTGAAAGAAGTCAATCTGATAATCTTTTGAAGGTGTGTTCACCAACCCCTATTGGTGAGCACATCACATCCTAGTTTTGCTCCAATATAAATATATTTCAATGATTCAATGAGTTAGGTCAGCGTATATTGTGCTCACAAAAAATGTTTGGTAAGCATAATTTCTATATTTATTAAATTGATTTCAAACAATAACTTGAAATCATTAAACTGATCTAATTCATGAGTGATGTATGTACATATTAAATTTAAAATTTTCTAATTTATTTATTATAAAGCCAAGTGGTTAAAAAAATATAAAACTTATCAAATTCAAAATATATCGGATTGACTTTAAACGATAAATTCAAAAGTTTTGAACCGGTTTACTTTAGAAGGATGTGTTTATGCATAAAACTTATAAATTTTGAAATTAATTTATTACAATGTCCAACAGTAAATAAAAGTTTTATAAGTTATGTTAATGTATTCACTTTTCATTAATTCATTATTTGTTTAACGCTTAACTTCATATTAAATTAATTCAAAATTTTCATAAATTTACATATAAACACGTGAGTTGAGGATTTAGAATCGTCATATAAAACTAATTGATTCATTTTAAAATCATGCACGTCAAGAGACTAAGTGAAATTAAACTTGTCCTAATAATAAGTTTAGCCAGCGCACTCAATCTAATCCAGTTGAGTGCCATCGATCCATTATACAAAAATTGTATTTATACTATAATAATAAAAAAAAAGTCTTTGGGGGGAATTCAAAATTTACCGAGACCGTCAAATGTCTCTGCAACCTTAAAAACTAAGTGCCGCTCAATAAATCTGCGACCCTCGTTTAGAGCTCGCACAATGCTCTGGCAACTCCATTTGTAAGTGCACAGAGAACAATAAATTTGAGAATGATTTGTTTTAGAATTTGTGCATTTGCTCGAGCCACAGAGAACAAAAAATAGGGCTGAAATTTTTGCAAATAAATAAATAAATAATAATAGGGCCGCTAGTTTATTGTACGGCCTCTAGATTGGAGCTATAGATTAACTGAGCAGCCTTTAGTCTTTGAGACTATAGAAGTATTGGCGGCCTGGATAGTTTTGAATTGTTTCAAAAAGATATTGTTTTGATTTTTTTTTATCATTGTATACATAAAAATTTCGGTCCATTATAAGTAAACTGAAGCAGAGATTGCATGGGATTTTTATACCCTCTAATCTGAAAAGGACAGTTTGCATTTGTGCCTGATGAATCATTTCTTACCAAATTGATGCTTGACGATTTGGAAGTGTTGATGTAAAATGGGTTCAAAATTCAAATTGATCGTCCACATGTAATTAACAAAGGGACAGAAAGATTCATTGTGATGTGCTCATATGAACTCAAAGGTCAATGAAGCAATGTAATAATTAATAAAATTCATATTTTGTTTGAAAATGAAATGTCATTTAATCGCACCTTCACGCGTATCATTTGCATAAATAAATTTGATAGACTCACATCCCCGAATTTTTATATATACCATAATAAAAATAATAATTTGATTTTGAGAGAATTCCACATCTACTCGAACCGTCAAGCTAATCTGCAGTTCCATTTTTAGAGGCCACAGATTGACTTGGCGATCTCTTAAAAGATAAAATATGCTCAGTAATAATAAATATATTTAGATTTTGAAGGGCCTCCAAACCAATCTGCAGCCCTTCAAGAATGGAACCGCAGATTGGTTTGGAGGCCCCGGTAGTGTGGAATTCTCCATAATTTATAGTATTTTGGTTTATTTCATTTTTTTTAGAAGGTAAACATAAAAAAATTCGTCTCACGTCCTAAACACTTGCTAAATTTTACACACACTTTAAAAAGTTAGAATTCATACTTGTATACAATACCGATTCAAAACACATCCTTAACATTTCTGGTAAAATTTAATTATTAATATATGTCATATGACTTTGACCAAGTTAAAACATATTTTGATAATTGTCAAACGCTGTATTGATCTTTAAAATACACATTTAATTGTTGTCCAGTAAATTATTACGTACATTAAATTACAAACATGCCCTGTTTTATTTTCTATATATCTATATATATATATATATATATATATATATATATATATAGAGTAATGCTACGCTACTTCGCAAATTAACAGAGTTGTTTTAATTCGTGCTCATATCTTTAGTTTTGAAGGCCAAATATCCGATCCAAACCGTTAGATGTTTAATCTATATTAAAATGTACTTGGAGACCAAATTTCACATTTTTTGGAATTTTTTTACTATTTATTAAGAAGGTTTGAAAATAGCTGTTTTTATTAAAATTCTGCACCATTAAAAAACAGCGATTTTCAAACCATCTTAATAAATAGTAAAAAAATTCCAAAAAATGTGAAATTTGGTCTCCAAGCACATTTTAATATAGATTAAACATCTAACGGTTTGGATCGGCTATTTGAACTTCAAAACTAAAGATATGAGTGCGAATTAAAATAACTTGTTTAATTCGCGAAGTAGTGTAGCCTTACTATATATATATATATATATATTGCTTATAAAAGTTCCAAAAAAAGACAAGAGCAAAAGAGTTCAAACCCAGGCTTAGCAAGGAAGACTTTGATAACTGGTCGGTTTCCTCTGCAATAGCTGTAAATGTATTTCAGGCATAAGTTTGATTGGTGGCAATGATAAGCTACCAACCATGGACCAAAAAATGATATGCACTAGGATGCTTCAGGAGAGTTAGTTTTTTTCAGTGTTTTAAATAGCGCGTTATAGTATTTTCTGATTAAAAAAGCTATGACGTTATACCTAAATAGCGCTGCTATAGTGCGCTATTCCGCGCTATAGAGCCGCTATTTGAGCATAACGCAATTTTTTAACCCGTACACTATTTCGCGATAAACGCTATTTGAACCATTGGTTTTTCTTAGTTTTTTCTCTCTTTTTTCCTAATAAAATTGTTGTCTATTTAACTAAAATAACAACAAAATCCACGTTTAATTGAATTTAGGAATCTTAACCTCAATTATAATTACAATTTCATTTAAACTATATAATTCATTCTCTTTTACTTTGATGAAATGAAATATGTTTGTTGTTATAAACAATTCAAGTTTTAGGTGATATATTATTGTTTCTCCATAATGTATCAAACAATAAAGCATTTTCAGACAAATGACAATTAACATATAAAAATAAACAATTTCAGTCAACATATTTTACATGTAAAGCTATTAATTTTTTTTATAATTCAACATACAATATATGTTGACTAAATTATTAAAAAAAAATATGTTGACCATATTTGAGTTTATGTTGACAAAATATTTGAGTTTATGATCTACAAATATTCGAGTTTATAATTTTGTCAACATAAAAAAAATATATATATGTTGACAATATTTGAGTTTATAATTTGATCTACAATTAAATTTTTAATATGGAGTTTATGCAAAGCTATTAATTTTTTTTACAATATTTGAGCTTTTTTTCCTTAGCTTTTTTAGTTTTAAAAAATAATTTATAGCACCGACTTTTTAAATTTGTAAGTAGAAAATTTATTATCTAAATTGTATTTATATTATGAGGAAGGCTCAATTGCCTCATTCCTTTCATGCCTTAATCATACTCCACACTTTTATCTCTGATTTCAAAGTTCAAACCGCTCAACATGATATTCACATCAAAATATGTTGCTTGGAGATCAAATTTTATATTTTTTGAAAATTTTTTAAGATAGGGATAAAATTATTGTTTTTAGATGGTTCAAAATTTTATGAAAAACAGTGATTTTGTACCTATCATAAAAATAGTAAAATATTTTCAAAAAATAATATAAAATTTAGTCTCCAAGCACATTTTAACGTGAATACCATATTGAGTGGTTTGAATCATCTATTTATACTTTAAAATTAGAAATAAAGATGTGGGATATAATTAAAGCATGAAAACAATGAGACATTTGAGCCCTCCTCTTCCATTACTTAATATAAGATCGAACCCGGTGTATTTTCAGTTCAATTAGTAATGTGTTAGAGTTTCTAACTTTAACTTAAACAAAATATTATTTGTAAATGAGTAAATTTTAATTTTATTAGTTATATCATATATTCTATTCAATGTAATTATAAACTCTTTAATTTGATTAGTTAATTTTTTAAATAGAAAATTTCCCTAGTTCAAGAAAAGGCTGCTATCCGGACTTGACTTGACAATACAAATCAACATATCAAGTTGTAAAATACAATTAAAAATTGCAGAGGATAGGAGCAGGACAGGGGGCAGCTCTTATCTGTGGAATTAGGGATCAAAGTGCTTTCGGTGATTTGTCTACTATGAGATGGTTCACCAACGGCTCCTGCTTCACCTCAAATAAACCACACTATCTTTCCTTTTCTGTTTTTTTTTAAAAAAAAAATATTTATTCAATTAATGACTTTTGTTTCACATTTAGGAAATTCTTATACTTGGGAGGAATTAGAAAAGTGTCGGTTAATTGATGTAAACCATTCAATATGAACTCCATATTAAAATTTTAATTGTAGAGCAAATTATACTTTCTTGGTAAAAAAATATTTTTTTATTTAGATAGGTAGTGATCTAAATATCCAAACCATTAAATGTAGTAAATTTCTACCAATTTAAAAAATAGTAAAAACGTTATTTAAGTATAAATTTTAATTTGTAATTATATTTTATATGAAAATCATGTTGAACAGAGACGATCGAATTTTTATTCATAATAGAGATGATCAGATTTTTTTTTTATTTGTCATAATTAAAAAATTAACTATAGAAAAACAAGTTGATTAATTATTTTTACTAAAAAAAAAATATATCGAATCAAAGATTCAATATCTCCTGAGAGGTACCGAATCTTTGGTTTGGCACACTTTCTTTCACTCTGCTACACATAAGACTACACAATTTATAAAAAAGGTCAAAAAAAAAAAAAGATATACTGAATCAAAATTTCAGTACACAGGTTATACTGAAACTTTGATTCGGTACATTTCTTTTAAAAAAAATTTTGTGCACTACATGTGGAAAATTTCGATACACCCATCTCTTTTTTGAGACTTCTAGTGGTATGTTTTCGCATAAAAAAGTAACTAACCTCTTTTGCCTATAATTCATTTTTTTAATTACGAAAAATTAAAAATTCCCAATTCCTCGTGCACTGCTTTTTATATGTCGCATTTATTTACAAAAGATATTCAAAAAAGGGCAGTGAAGATGACGCACTTACGAACATGTGTCGGTAGAGATGACTGTCCTTATAATCAGAAATTCAGAACAGACGCACCGTAGGAAATAAGGATGATTGTGTGGCGGGTCATAGATCAATCAAATTCCTCAAATGAAATAATTTGTGGGTCCCATTGGTAAGTACCTCTACTCACGAAACAAAAGTTTAATATTTGATATTTGGATTGTTCCCATGTAGACCCCAACTTTTGCGAGTTTCGAAGACTGGAAGTCTGAAGGAGAAAGTACAATATGTGGGCCCACAACCCCAACAGATGCAAGTGGGTCCCAACTAAACGTGTTTTGAGCTTGTGATGATAAATTTCATGTATATTCCTCGTAGATTTCCAAATTAAGTATACCTTCTTCTGTACCTTATAATACTATATTTATCCTTTTTAAATATTATAAACTCACAGATTTATTAAATTTATTATTTTTTCTATTATAACTCATTTTGTTCTTTATTAAAAAGTTAAAAGTAATGTAGTATGTGTAAAAAAAAAAAACCTAATTGGCTTATCTTCAATGACAAATAACATATTTCCTTATTTGTAATGCACACATAAGAATATATCTTGTCACTGTGTATGCAACACAAGTAGAAAAAAATTAAAAAATAAATCATTTACTTTTTAAACATCGCTAATTAGGTTTTCTACATATGTTATATATTTTTTTTATCTTTTAATAAATGGTGAAATAAATACATTATAAATTTAATATGAATTTAAAAAACAAAGGAAGTAAATTGAGTTAATTTGTGAGCTTTTGAAATTTTAAAGGTAAATATTATACTATGAATTTTAAAAGAGAAAATATGTAATATCAAGATTTTTGAGGGGTTTACATGAAATTATATTTCCTTATTTTGGAAGTAACTTTACCCATAAGCACTGCTTTTCTCGTACTGAACGATTTCAAACGCGGTGACATGGAAATGGAAGGATGGTGCTAGATGTTGATTGTGATAACACTAGTTTTTTTGTGAGAAAAATGGAGGTCACGTATGATAGCACTAGTTAGTAGTTAGTCTTTTTCACCACAGTGATTTATCACTAAAGGAAGTTACTATGTTCCTGTCCGAAATTTTTATTTATATTATATTTCTAAAAAAAAAAAATCACGTTTTCTGAAGAATTTCAAAAATACCAAGGTTGCTAATTCAATATATTTTTTTTAGAAGCTTAGCAGTTTCTGCCAAGGATGCTAATTCAATTTGTGTCTTCATTCTTGAGAGGCTACAGATTGAATTGAAAACCCCTCCAAAACTCAAAAAATGCACTATAATATATTGATATTATGTTTTTTGGAGGTCTCCAATTCAATTTGTGCCCCTCCACTACAAATACAGGGCCACAGATTGAATTAGCGGCTTGATATTTTGGAATTCTCTGAAATTTTCAGGTTTTTTTGTTTTTGAAATGATATTAATAAATTATTTTAAAAGAATTGTGCCGAATTGACATATCGGCCAATAATTTTTTTAGATGATTTCTAAGTTTTTAATTAAATAGAAGATATTATGATTTTATTTTTTTATTGAAATATTAAAAATATTTTATACTTCTTCGAAAATAGATGGAATATTATAAAATTGAATTTACTAAAAAAACTGCGAGAAATTACTTAGATCACCATTTTTCAGTCAAAATTTTTGTGGTTGTAACAAAAATTAAAATATTTTTTTGTGTGTTATTAAAAGAAAAAAAAATTGGATTAGAGTTATTGATCCTAGTTCAAAAGTTGCTTATGAGTAAATAAGGAAAAATTATCATGATCCTTTTAGTACATTTAAATTCTAAGATACCTGACTAATCTTTAATCATGTTTGTTAATTGAACCAGTGGATCCAAGATTTTTGGGGGTGGGGGTACAAAAATATAACAAATTGAATTTAAATAGTTAATCGAGTTTATACCCATTAACTAATTGAGTACTTTTGATTTATATTTTTTAGTTATCTGAGTTATAATTTATGATTCTCTAACTTATCATTATAATTACCAATATAATTTAGGAAATTTATTGTAATTTTAAATTTAATATGATTACAAATTAGAAATCTAGAGGGTACTCGCGGGGGGGGGGGGGGGGGGGGGGGGGGGGGGGGGGGGGAGGGGGGGGGGGGGGGGGAGGGGGGTCACCTCTGAGTATTGGTTAGTATAAGTATTTTCTTGTGTATTGGTGTGTTGTTTGTGATTTATAAGGGCCTATTTGCAAGATTTGTTGGTCCCAAAGACACTTAGAGGAGAAGTGAATATGGCATTTTTAAACTTTTAAACTAAGTTATAAATCTCTAGTGTGTCGTATAATTATTCTAGGCGGAAACTAGAATAACTTTGTCCTAAACTAAAATATAAAATAAGTAAAGTAAATAGTAGAGTTTAGAGACACTTGACATGAGAGTTATTTACGGAGTTCGGCACTAACGCCTATGTCTCCGAAGCCCACAACCTTCGAGATGGTGCATCTTTCTTTACCCAATGAGAAATGAATACAAGGTGAAAACGGTAAGCCCTTACAATCTTCTGAGAAGTCACACGACCCGAGCACGAGCACTAAAGGCCTAAAGGAAACAATCCGATCTACGAGAGTTCAAGGATTGCAAGGTGAGTGCAAGGCTCAGGGTAGTAGTTGATTTGATCACGAGGATTACTCTAGAAGTTGTTCTATTGATTGAATAAGTTTGAGATTGAAAGCGAATGATTTATTTGCTACAAGGTCAAACGGTTAAAGAAATAATAAAAAATGAATATATAAAACAACTTGTAAAATAACTTATAAAGGGTTCATTTCTTTGACTGCTTGACTTTGAAACCAATCCGATATACTTTTGAAGTTTTGTTCACCAAAACCTCTTGGTGAGTACATCACACCCTAACGTTGCTCTAGTATTTGTATTTGTATTTGTATTTGTTGTGTATGCATCTCACCGTACTATTTATTTACATCAGGTTTGATTTAACAGCATATCTGATATAGCATATTCATGTTTAGCATAATATGTTAAGAATGAAGTTTTTATTATATTTAATATATAGGATATTTAAGGAAGGATCTATTTATAATAAGTTTATCGTTTAGAGAAATTATGTTGTCATAAATGAATTATTTGTGGTATATTTACATAATATGAAGTTAAAAAATACAATTAAGCTTCCTCATAAATTATAACTTTTTATTTCTAACCTCTCTTTAAAATTCTAACAATATTTTATTTTTCATTTACGAGACTCGAAGATTACTGATTGTTTCTATAAATAATAAAATAGTTAGAGATGAATCTTGAGGATGGGAGTAGGGGACCGTTAGGCGCTCTATGTTTTATTAATTGGTAGTTTATTATAGTATTTTCTGGTGCATTAGCTTTTATTATTTTAGTACATATTTTGTTTCTCTTAGCATTTTCTTGTGTATTACCTTGTTATATTTACAGATTGCAAAGTAAAATAAGTATATTGTTTGAATAAAGATAAATTAATTTACTAACCGCTGTAATCAAAATTTTGATTAAACAACAATTTACATCTTTTTTATATGAGCAAAGATGTCATGGTTTTTTTTTTTTTTTTTGATACGGATACATATACGTATCAGATCAGATATTTATTAAAATAATATAAAAATATTAAAGTTCATATATTTATTTAATTATAACAGTGAATAACATAAAATTTTCATAATATATAGTATATATATCTACTATTCAAATAGAAATAATTAAAATGTGAAATCATATCAGTATCCTTATCTACACGAATATTCAAATATTAGATATCCACATTTAAATTTTCAAATTCAAATTAAATACAGATCAGATATTATCCATACCGTTTTCACCCCTCCATGTTTTAGTACTATAGAAAGTATTTGAACAAAATAAACTCATGAAAAACACTAAGCACTGCGCAATCTCAATCATAATTTTTCAACATTTTGGACCGGCGCGGCGGCAGTCGCTGCATGCACATCTCGGATTGATATTGACTACAAAACAAATCTGTATCTTTTAATACATGTCCAATGTGAATGAATAATTAATGGATTGTAGCTGGTGGGGGTGGTGGGGGATTTTAATTAGATGAAATATAATATATAAGTAGATAAAGCCCTCATATTAGAGCCGTAAAGCTAGCAACAGGTCCATATTGCCTCTTCAGTCTCTATGCTATTTTATATTTTTGTATTATTAGATATTGTTGTTATATGTTGAGAGTGAGTCTATGGTACTATGCACATTACGATTTGGCACTATGTTGCAGCTCTATATTTGTGTTTTCAAATTCTAACGGTCGATTCGAACTTTTCATCTTGTTCTCCATATTAATATGTATTTGGAGACCAAATTTTACATTCTTTGAAATTTATTGAAAATCACTGTTTTTGGATGGTCTAGAATTTTCAGATCAAGTGATTTTCTAAATATCTAAAAAAATAGTAAATTTTTTTTTAAAAATGTAAAATTTAGTCTCCAAACACATATTAATATGGAGAACAAGATGAACGGTTCAGATCGACCGTTAATATTTGAAAACTCGAATATAGAGCCGTAGCACAGTGCCAAATCATAATATGCATAGTACCATAGACTCACTCATATGTTAATGTTGTGTTGTGAAGTTATTTGATATTGATGATGTTATAGATGTGAAACGATGGATGATAGATGTAATTTTATATTTTATTTAATAAATATTATACTTGGTAGTCACTACCAAGATTTCAAAAAAGAAAGGTCCATATTGCCCCTATGAATTCCCAAATTTTGCATTTCTATTTTTTTTTTAAGTAAAGGTTAGATGTCAAGTTATCCAACTATTGAATATCTATAAAATATTGTTTGTTTTGGATTTTTAATCTGCTCATAGAGATAGTATTGTCTTTGTCATTAGATCAAAAATCAGTTCTCTTTGCAATTCTAATATAGTTGATGTCATGAATACTGCACGATTCAATTACTGTAAAATATGTATAAAATATTGAAATTAGAGGAGGCATAATTTTAAGGTTGTCAACGAACTGAGTCAAATCGAGCTAGGCAAAGTTCAAGCTCAGCATAATTTTCTTTTGTGCTGTGAGCCGTGTACATAGTAAATATTTTTGTCGATTTTGTATTGTAAGCCGTATATAGATCATAAATAAAAAAGAATTTGATTTTTTTTTCTTGCAATCATCTCACAAGAGGCACAAAGAGAGAGAGAGAGAGAGAGAGACTAAACTAAGCTTCATCTACTTCTTGTAACGAGCTGAGAAATGAGTTGAGCCAATACAAACTGAGTTGGATCAAACTCAGACTTATTAATAACGAGCCGAGTCAGAATCGAGCAAGCTATTTACGAGCTTATTCCAAGCTGAACTTGAGTGAACCACAGACTACGAGTTCTTTTTTTTTGCCAGTCCTAGAGACCTTATTCAAAATTGTTATCATCAATAAAATAAATCAACTGATGAACCCAAAATTCTGACCACCCTAAAATACAAAAACAGCATCACATCAGAACCCAAAATTCAAATTATTATCATCAATAAAATTGTCATCGTTGCCTAAATCACATCCTCAAGCAGCAAGGTTTTACGGATTACAACTTTATTTTCATCCATAGGCATGAATATGATGACCTCATATGAAATTTCTCAGATGAGAATTACTCAGGCTGTTATATATACATGATGTCTGCGTATGTAAAATTATATCATATAACCAAAACTAACAATAAATTGCATAAAAAGTGCATAATGTCTGGATATGTAAAATGGGAATATGTAACAAAGATTAATAATTGGTTTCTTATCAGCATATTTTGCTGCCTCTCAGCACAAAAACTGGTACGCTGATGGCAACACCTAGCTAGCAAATTGTGGGTAAAAATATTGACAGAGCTAATTTTGTCAATCATATACTTCTTTCATTTTGTCATTATATATGTGCTGCATGAAGTCAAAATAACTTTGTCAATATGTTTAACAATTTTAGTTGTGTATCAGTATCTTTATCCAATAATCCGATTCAGATTAAAATATTCTGGCACAGAGTTAGAGCTACATGACTTGTCATGCAGCTCAAAGTTAAAAATTTGTTCCATCATAAAAATTTCTGCTATTCCCAATTTTTTTTAACAGCAATGGAAAAGAATCTGTACCATTCAGTTATTGCTAAACGATAAATTGAAACCAAAGTCATAAAAATAGTACTGTAATGACCAAAGCAAATATTTTGTAAAGAAGCAAAAGGAATATGAAGAGAAACAATGAAAGGTGGAAGAGACAAGGTGGGTTAGTGTTCAACTGTTCATTAGTAATTTAATTAATCTTAGTTTTATTCCGTTAAAACTATTTGGGCTGAAGGCCCGAAACTTGAGACCCAAGATCTAAAAGAGGCCCAATCTAAGAACCAGAGGCGCGCATTTTGCCTAGGTCTAGTGCTACATTTATTGCTAATCAAATGGAATTTGATTTGAGATTCTTTTGCTTTCTTTTTTTTTCCTCTTGTTGAAGGTACTCGATCACATTTGATTTGAAGGTCTCACTAGTGGAGAATGCACTTTTAGTATCGGCACATCAGGGTCGGATAAACCAAAAACGCGTTACTGATATCTATTAGGAATGGACAAAGTTAAAAGATGACCTTAAAAATGAGTAACAGGAACGGTCGTTTATAAAAGAGCGTTCCTGATAGTTCAGGAACGGTCATTTATAAACAACCGTTCCTGATTATCAACTATCAGGAACGGTCGTTTGTAAACAACCGTTCCTGAACTATCAGGAACGCTTGTTTATAAACGACCGTTCTTGATTAGCTGAAAATTTTGATTGTATTCCACTCCCTTCCGAAAAATTTCATTTCCCACCATGTCTTTTGATCAGCCGCCAATACCCTAGCCACTGTCTCTTCATTTTGAAAATTTCATTTCCCCGTCTCTTCCAAGCCGCTATCTCTCTGCCTCTTTCCTCTTCTTCGTCTCTTGAGAAAACCAAGCCGCTGATCCTTCTCTCCCTCTTTCCTCTTCTTCGTCTCTTGAGAAAATCCTAGCAAAAACGTAAATGCAGCAAACGAAGCCGCTGTCCTTCTCTCCCTCTTTCCTCTTCTTTGTCTCTTGAGAAAACCCTAGCAAAAACGTTCTTCCTGCATCGGCGGTGTCTCTCCGCTGCCAAAACCAAGCCGCTGCCACTGCCACTGGTCTCTCTGCCTCCTTCTCCCCCGAGTTATTACGCCGATGCAAGGTAGGTCTCTCTCCTTCTTTGTTGAATGGGGATTTTAGATATGTATAATTGGATTTTGATTTACTGAGAGATTAGACAAAACTGATATTAAGACTGAAATTTTGATTTTGATTTACTGGATCTACTCACTTTTACATTGTTATTGTTGGTTATTGCTTTATTATTAGGACTGAAATTTAAATTTATTTAACTTAGGTACAAGACCCTGCCACTGGTGATGTTATTGCAAGTGTTCCACGCATGGGGGCCAAAGAAACCGCCGATGCCATTTCTTCAGCATATACTACCTATACTTGTATGTTATTTCCATTCTTAAACTATTTTTTTTCTTGTATTACATGGATCTAAAATTCTAACTAAACAATAAAAAATTACCTCGTTAAAAGAACGTGTACCAGCATGCATGGAGTTCGCTCGGCCAGTTTTACAAACAGTAAAACAAGAAAAAAGAGACAAAAACAAACAAACACACATGCTAAAGTTATTGTTTTAATGCATTTTCATAACCTTCTTTATTGTATTTTTTTTGTTATATTTAAGCTTAGAGCAAATTGACGGCAGCTGAAAGAAGCAAATCTCTGAGAAATTGGTATTACATTGTCTGTTTTTTTTTAAGGAAAAAAGGACTTTGGGGTGGTTTTATTCATCATGTCCTCCCCTCCATAACCTTTGTAATTATCAATTATATCTACGCATAGAACTGTGGTAATATAGTTAGTATGAGTATATTTATTAGTAATTTATCATGTCATCCCCTCCATAACCTTTATGAATACATTATAATTGTTACATTTCTTTTACTTGATTCCGCAAATAGCAGCCTGCATTGTCTTTGGGGTACATGCAAAATTTTCCTAAAGGTGAAGGTAACCTGAAACATGAGAACTATCATGTACATTTTTGCTAAGATAAAAGTGCATTGGCACTTGTTTTAATTCTCCTCTTTATTTTCTAAAATACAATTACACCAAAGGGCTTTACTACCAACTCAAAGGGTTTTACACTTGTTTTTGCTTTTCTTTCTTAACTTGAATCTGATTTTTTTATTTTTTTATTTTAATACAGTGCCCACAGCAACTCGAAGATTGGGAATGTGGATATTATGTCATGTTGTTCATGCATGACATAATGACTCGCCTCCTCGATATTTTTTCCAACTTAAAGGTATGCATATTCATCTTGTTTACAAAATACGCAATTAAAATTGTAATTGTGATCTTCTATCATTTAAAAAATGCAGGAGTTTCCCACAAGTTACAATGAAACAAACTTTAGCTATATCCGATCATTGTGCGCTAGATTTTTCTTGAAGGAAGTATTAGTGGAAAAAAGTAAAACTATTTAGGATGTGTTATTTTGTAATAATTTAGGATTATTGTAAATTTGGTGTACTTGAGCTTTTTTTTATTTGTGAAGTATATGTTGATCTTTTATCTCATGTTTCATATGATTCTTACATATTATGATTTATGTTTTATAGGCCAGCAAAAATATGTGGTAGCTGGCCAAATAATGAATTTATTTTTTAAAATTAAAGTTCAATTTAGGAACGGTTGTTTAATAAAAAGGCGTTCCTATTTCTACAAACAGGAACGGTTGTTTAATAAACAATCGTTCCTGTTCGTACAAACAGGAACGCCTTTTTATTAAACGACCGTTCCTGTTTGTAGAAATAGGAACGCCTTTTTATTAAACGACCGTCCTTATTATAAGAAATAGGAACGGTTGTATAAATGACCGTCCTTGATTGTACAATTAGGAACGGCTATACAACCGTTCCTGTTTAGTGGTACTTTCAGTATCCCCTGGGTCAGGAACGGACGTAGGTCCGTTCCTATTAAGGGTTTTTGACCGTTCCTGTTTCATAGTTCTCCACTAGTGTCTGTCCCTATGAAAATGCATGATCCATTAATTGATTTGCTCCATTTAAAAATATGATTTTCTATAGGCCGCGTCAGGTATTGTGGAAATGGCACAAAGTGGTCACAGTTAGCATGGCAGCCAGATGCATGGTTTTGTTATTAGTCAAATAATTTATCTATTTCTTCACATGTTATAGGTAATAATTACTTGTTCAACCTCTAGAACAAGGAAGAAAACATTTAAGTCTGTTGAACCGGCTTATGATTTTGGTTTCTTCTTGAAAAAATAACAAAACCATATATGGTTGGCTGCTATTTTTGCCATAAAGTGTTAATTGAAGGAACGTATAGCTAGTAATATGGAAATTAATTAATGTCCAGCTTTGTGATAAAGTCCTTGGAGATGCAAAACAAAATGTACTTAATTGGCTAGGGACAGAACTAAAAAATTTAGATTGGAAAGTTGAAATGTCAAATACATAATATGTGGTCACTCAAATTTGAACCTAATTGAGTTTTCATCCTACAAAATAAAATTCTAGTCACTAGACTACAAGCATACATATAATATTTTGATCCAGAAAGAGGAGATAGGAGGTCTGTTCCTCAAGCGATGGGATGAACGAGATATGGAATGGAAATGGAAAATATAAATGAAGAAGATGAGGGAGAAAAAGAAATTTTCATTTTAAAGAATTAATTTCTTGGATGACCTCAAAACTCTTATTTATTTTCTTACATATCTCTCAAGAGTTTAATATTAATTATCCTTGTATAGTTAGTTCACACACTTTAAATTTTATTTCGATTATATCTCTCTTGTATTTTCTTGATTTCTCCTCCACTTCGTGTTTCTTTCTTGATTCTTTCTCTGACGTGCACACAATTCAGACATAAAAATTATATAATTATATTTTGTGATATGAAATTATGATAAAGAATATGTACTTTCAATACCTTTTTAATATATTATTTGTTGGTGACTGTGACTCTACTTTCATATATATATATATATATTTTGTAATGTAAAATGTGCAAGGTATAAGAACTTCTATTAGAATGACATAATTATATTTTTATGCTTGAGTTTTATTTTTTGTTCCAGAACTCTATGGAAATATTTGAATCTAAATACACTCTCCTTTAAGTGTGATCTAATAAAAGAGAGACCGCGAAAAAAAGTAAGGGTAAAATAGAAAGAAAAAAAAAAGATTATGATAATACTTAATTGTTGATAAATATATTTATTGTTAAATAGAAAACGACAAATAGAGTTAAGGAGTGTATTAGATATAATAAAGAGTATAAGAATAAATAGAAAATTAAAAAAGTTTCGAAGGGTATATAGAAAATTATCATTTTAATTAGGTAGTAGAAGGGTTCCATATAATTAAGTCCCTTACCCTCTTCTTTTTCACCCGAAAAAAAAAAAGAAACTTTTGTATTTTGCATGTATAGAGTATTTATACTCATAAAGCAGCAGTAAGATTGTATTTGTATAATATACATTTTGTAAACCCTAATTACGATATGATTTTTTTGTAACCCTAAAATGATAAAACGGCGCCGGTGCCTCAAGTATTATATAGTTTGTGTTATGAAACCAGATTACAGCATAAATCACTCCCTCCCTCTCATAAAGAAATTTGGTGGCGGCTCTCTCTCCGTGTTCCCTCTTACAACACTCTTTCATATAAAAATTAGACGGCGACTCTATCTCCGTGTTTCCTCCTGCAACCCCCCTTGATAAAACAACCTCCTCCTCCACCCCCAAAATAAATAAATCAGACCCATAATCTAATTGATACAATAAACACACATGCTATGATAAAAAAAGATGAGTTTCACTAACTCGTTGGCGAATTCAAGTTTCAACTCGGTTGGTATTAGCCACTGTTTTATTGGTAAGCCTATACTCACATAAATATAATCAATTTCCTTTTTTTTATTTATGACGGACGTCAAGTTTGTCTGTAATTAAAAATATGTCTTTCTACTGTATAGATGGATGTTTATAAATTTTTAATAATTATACCTTCTTTGTGTTTGGTGCCAATTGTTCTAGAATTCGAATTCTGTAGTTTTTTTTCCAAAATTATAGGCAATTGTCCTAACAGGTGTCCTTATAAAGAATGAAGAGGATGAATAAGTGTTTTAAAAGTTTACAAGAGATAAATTTTGATTAGGTTAACAAGTGTTTTAAACGTTTAATATGGCCTGATATTTACAATCAAAGAAAGAAAACAAAATATGAAAAATATCAGCTAGCTAGCAAAACAGAGTTCTCTATGTTCCAAGCTTTTGAAAAGAGATTTTTTTTTTGCAAATTTGCTCCGGAAAAGTAATATATATTTAACCAAAGAATGCAAACTATTTTTTTTTCCCTTTGATGTGTAGTAGTCTTGCATAATTTCTTTTGAAAAGAACATCTAAAGGGGATAATTATATTCTCACCCATTAATAGGTATATGTCATGAAAACTGATCAGTTTTACCGTTTTAAAGAGCAAGAAACAATTTTGCCCTTAAAAAAAATAGGGTACAATATGCTTGAGGACTTCAATAACTGACCAATATATAATTGCAAACTGTTGGATTGCTGTAATTATTAAATTTTGAAACTACTTAGTAAAAATAATGGTTTGAAAGAGATATATATGTTGATATCATAAAATAAATATTTGTTTAGAATAATATAAACTTGATGTTTTTCTTGTTCTTCTTTCTTGGAAAAATAATTTACACAATCTTTCTTTATTATATGAAGGTAAAGATGTTGGAAAGGAGGGCATCAGCAATAGTAAGTTCTCCTTTTATCTATTTAATTATTATATTTTTTTAGATCAAATCAAGCAAACTATTTCAACAAAATGTATATAAAATTTAAATATTTTTCAATATACATCATAAAAATTTAAAGTTATTCAGATGACTAAATACCTCTAGTAGAAAATTTAAGTTTATTTATTATTATTTTATTTCTCAAGCAAACTATTTAATTACAAGATACATAAAACAATGGGTTTGCTCGAATTCGCATGTAGAGTTTTTCAACTGATAATTGGTAGCAACTTCGCACTTGGGTATTTTTCTTTTTCGTGTTCATCTTATTTAATATTTACATTTACAAAGAAACGAGTCTAGCATATCGACACTATATAGTTTTAAATTGTTGGAGAAAATCTTTCTTTTAAGTTTTGGGGTTTGGGGGTGAGAATGATATCATTTTATCTGTTTATCAAATTCGTATCATATTTGATAAGACAGTTATAGGTAAAAATAATTCATTAACTTATCGAATATGGATATAAGTAAGAAAAAAAATTATTAGTTTATTGGATAGGAGTATGAATAATAGCTATTTCGTACTCATTATATATATGAGATATTGAAACCCTCCTCTAACTATATAGTATTTATTATTATGACTGAACTGATTTATACAATATTTTATATAATATTTGAAATTTGAAATTTTCAGTAATTCAATATGTTTGAGGATCATATAACCAACTATGCTATAGCCTATAAGAATATATGCCAACAGTGGATACTATAACATAAATAGCAGACAAGAAATTGTATTTTTGCAAAAATAGCCAATTTTGATTGATTTAATGGAAATTTCTAAAATCTCCCGATTTTGGTTTCTATTACTGACCTCTATTAATTTTTTTTAGTCTCTTTGTGCCAATGACTATTTTTAAAATATACATGGTTAAAATACTTATATTTTTATTATTTTAATTAATTCTATGTAATCCAACACTTGATCTGTCATATTGACTTTGAGAGAGAGAGAGAAGAGAGTTGGGCTCGAGTGCGTATCCTCTGAGATATCTCAACTTTTGCATGACCGACGTGTCCGGTGCCTATTCGGGGGTGATGTAGGGGGTCAGTATTTGTGTGCTTTGAGATTCGTGCAGAACGTATTTAAACAGTTCGGATTTTCCATAAACTCACGCAAAGTTTGAGATATCTCAGAGGATATGAATTCGTTGGGCTCCGGTGCTATGCATATATAGTGTCAAGTGGTAAAGATATATATATATATATGTGTGTGTGTGTGTGTGTGTTGTCTGGTTTCAGGGAATCAAGTGTATCATGTGAATATATATTTCTAACATCTCTCAAGCCAACCTCCAGCAGTATATCACTAGTACTTCGGTTATATCTCAGATCAGATCTTTTACAAAAATAGTTCATCAGAAATAGATGAAGTGGCAGGCTTCGGATCTAGGATTAACTCTCTATTTTTTACCATCACATGAAAATTTAGACAGTACATATTTAATACCAACACAGAAACAAGCCAAATCACCATCAATTTCCTTTTCTTTTTCTTTTTTCTGGCTAGTAGCTAGATGAGTGGCCTTTGTATCTATTTTTCAATATGCATATGTCAGCAGTTTGCATTGTCATGCATCGTGTTAGGTGTAAAAATTTACAAAATCCCTTAAATAACCGCTTACGCATATCAGAATACATTTTTGCCATGCATGGGTATTTGTAATGTGAAGATATATACTAGAAAAACAGATATTAAAGCATTACACCTGTGAACTAATATATATATATATATAGAGGAGGGATCGGATTACACCACTATTTTGGTGACATGGTGTGACAATGTCCATTTTTGAAATTTTAAAATCCAAATAGTCGATCCAAACCGTTCAATATGATGAATATATTAAGAGTAACTTGGAAATCAAATTTTATATTTTTCTGAATTTTTTTACTATTTATTAAGTATTTAACAAAATCGCTATATTCAGACCGTTGAATTTTTGAACCCCTCTAAATAAACCAAAAAAAAATTCAGAAAAATATGAAATTTGATCAGTAAGTACATTTTAACATATCCATCAAGTTGAACGGTTTGGATCGACTGTTTGAACTTTGAAAATGGACGGTGTCCTTCCATGTCACCAAAAAATAGTGTCATTTGATCCCTCCTCATATATATATATATATATATTTAATTAATTCTTTCAGGCAATCCTTATCACATCTTTCCCTATATAAGAAGCCTAGAGTCCTTGAATAAGCCAAACATTCCTCACTTTCACTTTGAGTTTCCTTATTCAACCTAAATGGCGTTGGATCTATTCTGTCCATCTTTCTCATCAACCAAAAAAATTAGGGTATGTAAAATCAACAATTTGGCGACTATGATGAAGATGGTGTAAACCTAAACCTTTCTCTAGCACCTCTGTGTTCACTAGATCTGAACCTTTCCTTGCTTCCAACACCGGTGCAATCCAACCAATGCACCGAAACCCCACTTTGGAGGACAGGCCCGAGAGGAATTAGGGTAGGACCTTACGGCTCACTCTCCCCTCTTTATAATTTTGTATATAAAGAGTTCTGTTTTTCCTTTCCTTTTTCATTCAAGTGATTTTCAATAAACCACAAAAGGATTGTAATATCTCATTTTTTTTTTCATCTTGCTAATATCTTGCTATTTTTAATACTTTTATTTAGACGCTCTGCAATGCTTGTGGACTCAGATATATAGAAGGCTTGATCATCGTAGGAAGGCTTGTCATACCAATGTGGTACTCTAAGACAATCGACCGTGAATTCGTAGACTTTGTTGGCAAAAATTGGAAGGAGAATTAGGACAAAAATATTGTTGTTATTGTTGTTGTTGTTGTTTATATACGGCAATGTTTGATAGTGATATTGATTGTGATGATAATAAAATCTTAATTATCATGTTTGGCAATATTTTTATTTACTAAATTCAGTTACATTTTACTTTCTTTTCGTCTTTCAAATTCTCACGCTGCTAAGGAATATCTTTAGTAAGAATTAAGGATTCTGATAACAATTTCTACAGCTTTATTCCTGCACAAACTATCAAAAATATCATAGGGGTACCGCTCAATTATTAATAAGCGTTTAGTAAACTGTTAGTATTTAACTTGATGCATCAAAGTATTTATCTTGAATTTTCAAAATATATTAATCCCTTTGCAATGATCTCTATTTATTAAAAAATCAATCAATCTATTAGTTGTCCCCGCACAACTGGGGACCATTAAATAAACAATCCCCTCATAAATACTTGTCGGTTGTCCCCGCATAACTGGGAACCATTAAATAAACAATCCCCCCACCAAATGATAAATACTTCTCAGACATAATGATAAATATTTTATGTTACATGGATAAATATTTTATCTTATATGGATAAATACTTCTCAGACATAATTGCAACTTTCAGTAAAACATCAATGATAAATACTTCTCAGACATAATGATAAATAATTTATGTTACATGGATAAATATTTTTCAGACATAATTGCAACTTTCAGTAAAACATCAATGATAAATACTTCTTAGACATAATGATAAATACTTTAAGTTACACAGATAAATACTTTATGTTACATGGATAAATACTTCTTGTACATAATTGCAATTTTTAGCAAAACATATGTATGTCAAAGACAATGATCAATACTTCTCATAATTAATGATAAATACTTCTCAGAAATAATGATAAATATTTTCTTGAATTTGTTAATAAGTAATGTTTAATCAAATCAAAATATTATCATGTCAGAGACAATGATAAATACATCTCAGACGTTGTAATAAATACTTGTCAACAATAATGATAAATGCTTCCTTAAACATCAATAAATATATAAGCATTTATTAGTGGGGATTGTTATTAAAGAAAAGTATAATTAATGCGGGAATTGTTATTAGAGGACAATATAATTAATACGAGGATTGTTATTAAATGACAGTGTAATTCAATGCGGTGATAAATGAAAATCATGAGCAAAATAATTGGGGGGATTAATGGCAGTTAAGAAAAAAAATGAGAGAAAGAGTGCGGAAATAAATGGAGGACAGGGATGAGGGGAATTATATAATTATTTAAGAATTAAATGCTATGTATGCATTATTGATAATGAATCGTGACTTTCAAATGAGATGTCAAACTTAATGCATCTACAAAAATTATTAAAACCTATTTTAATAATTAGCTTTATCAAATTTACTTGGTAATTAAATGTCATGTTAAAAGTTAAAATTGTCTTTGTTTGACGAAGCAATTAAAATTGTTCCGTTGCTTTGCCTCCGTTCAGATTACATTAATAATTTTGTCGTCATGTAATTCTTTCTATATTAAACCCCTATTTTATTTTATTTTATTTTTACTATTTAAAACATGCATGGTTAAAAAAAATATGTAATGTAATGCTTGATTTGTCGTACCCTATTTCTAAATAATGGTAAATTACTTCATAATTTTATTTTAGTATAGATAAAATTATTCAACTTTATATTACAACATGACTTGAATATTGGGGCTTTTATTATTAAATTTCATTACCTACAAGTCTTAAAAAAATAGTCAAAAATTATTCTCTCTATGAACCAATTATGGGCCATAACGTCCTTCGTCTATAATGGCAAATGGGTACCGCTAACAAATCTGCTTTCCACTGTTTAAACCTTTGGGATACTTTCCTCAAAAAAACCTTTGGGATACATTCATACAACTATCATATTGGAAATTAGTAAAGCACCTGGTAATATGTTATTTTGGATCCAATGTAAGCAATAATCTTATTGAGTTCTCTTTGGCTTAGTTTTCACATTTTGCGTTCTCTTGAATAATATAATAGTGTAGTGTTTTTAAATGCAGTTTTGTTCATGCACGAGAAAGATCACTGCATATATATATAATTTTAATATAGAAGTACATATATGATTTTACTGTGAGTTGTTAAAAGAATATACATAAAATAATAAACTAATGTATAATACAATTGTGTTATAACCTAGTAGTTTGTGTTTTTAACCATAGTTCCATATGTCATGGGTTAAGCCTCTCTCAAAGTAATATTTGTATGGAACTTTTTCGGATTTGGGAGCAACCTCATATACGGCATATACAGCCAACATATCTGCATATGTGGATCTCATATTCCAAACCGTATAAGAGGGGCTGCATGGAATTCTGGATGCAGATGCCGACGACATAACTACAAAAATAGGCTACTATCAGCGAGAGTATAAAGTGACTATTCCCGAATGTACACCGACAAAAAAGTGACATTTATGAGCGTATCGGTATTACTGACAGACAGAAATATCCACAAAGATACCGTCTGCAAAAAATACTTTCACCATCGCAAATAGTAACAGATTTTTATAGTGAATTAATAAAGTAATTATATACTCATACGCGGCTGCATTAAAAAAAAAACTCTGATAGAGTGTAAGTTACGTCATATGGACACAAAAGACAATCAGGAGTCCTGGGCACAGAATTTAAACTTGAAAGATAATTAGTTGTGTGATAGTTTAGTGTACTAGGGTACATATATATGCTGTCTGGTTTCAGGGAATCAAGTGTATCATGTGAATATTTCTAGCCTCTCACAAGCAACCTCCTGCAGTATATCTCTTGTTCATTTGAACACTTATTACAAGTTAAATCGTTCTCCATATCCTGATCTGAAGGATCTTTTGCAAAAATGGTTCATTAGAGAAATAGATGTAATGGCATGTCTAGGATCTAGGATTACCTCTGTTAGTGTGATCATCACATGAAAATTTATACAGTACATTTTTTTACCAACACAGAGAAACAAGACAAACCACATTTTCCGTTTCCTTTTTCTTGCCAGTAGATTAATCACCTTTATATTTATTTCCCATATGCATATGTCAGCAATTTGCATTGTTATGCATCTTGTTAGGTGTAAAGATATACAAAATCCCTTAAATAACCCCTAAGCATATCAGAATATCTTGTTGCCATGCATGGGTATTTTGGAATGTGAAGATTCTCCCTCCTTTATCAAGTATATCTATTACAGTTACTAAAAAAACAAATAAATTAAACACTAAAACACTACGTACATGTGAAGTGTAATATCTTTAATTCTTCCAAGCAATCCTTATCATCACTTATTTTCTTTCCCTATATAATTAAGAACCTTAAGCCATTGATTAAACCAACATTCCTCATCACTTTACTTTGAGTTTCCTTATTCAACCTAAATGGCATTCGATCTATTCTCTCCATCTTCCTCATCAACCAAAAAAAAGACACGTGAAGATCAACAACTTGGTGACTATGATGAAAATGGTTTAAACCTAAACTTTTCTCTAGCACCTCCATGTTCACTAGATCTGAAGCTTTCCTTGCTTCCAACACCAGTGCAATCCAAGAAATGCTGCTACTGCCGACGCGCTGACACCCCACTTTGGAGGACAGGCCCAAGAGGAATGAGGGTACGTACGTAGGACCTTACGGCTCAGTACTCTGCCTCTTTATAATTTTGTATATAAGAGTTCTGTGTTTTGTTTTCAACTGATTTTCATTCAATTGGATAGCTGCTGGGTTTATTTAACATTCTACAACATATTCTCAATTAATGTTCTAATACCATAAATTTGTTGACAGATCTACTACACATTTTTTATTATAACAATTTTGGACATGAAATCTCAAGTTTTTTCATCTTGCTAATATCTTGTTATTTTTAATATCTTTCCTCAGACGCTCTGTAATGCTTGTGGACTCAAGTATAGAAAGCTTTATCATCGTAGGAAAGCTTGTCTTGCTCAAGGCATACCAATGTGGTACTCGAACACAACCGACCGTGAATTCGTAGATTTTGTTGGCGAAAATTGGAATTGGAATTAGAATTAGGTTTAAAATATTGTTGAATTCACAAACCTTGTTGGCGAAAACCAGAAGGAGAATTAGGTCTAATATATTGTTGTTGTTGTTGTTATTATTATTATTATTTTATGGTAGTGGTCACGTTGTTTGATAGTGATGTCGATTGTGATATAATAAAATCTTAATTACATGTTTGGCAATTTACTTAATATGTAATTTCTCATTTTACTTTTTACTTAATAAAATCAGAAGGAGAATTAGATCTGTTACATTTTAGTTTTGTTTAGTCTTTCAATTTCTCATGATAATATGGAATTGTATTTCCTAATTAAGAATTAAATTAATGTTATCTAAGCATTGATAGATGAATCATGACTTCAAATGGGTTGTCAAACTTAATGCATCTACAACAAGTATTCAATCCTTGTTTAATTTAACTTGACCAAATTTACTTGGTAATTCAAATGCATGTCATTTTAGATAAACAAAAGTTCCTATAAAAAATATTGTCTTTGTTTGATAAAGCAATGTCCGTTGCTTTTGTTGCGTTCAGATTAGTAGATTACATTCATATTTTTGTCTTCATGTAGTATTATTTCCCATAAAGCATCTTTCCGTTTAAAGGTCCTATATATGATCAACAATGTCTACAAGTTCGCAGGGTTTGGATTTTTTGTGTAAACAAATCTGTAAAGACTTTTGTATTGTACATTTTTGTTTGTGTGTATGTGTTTTCTGTCGATTCACAACAAAAGATATGTCATGTAGGCTCCAAAAGTACCGATGATGAGACCCATTATTTAATTTTTATTTTCTAACTTGACAGCCATCGTCAAGATTTAAAAAAAAAAAAAAAAAAAAAAGATGAGACCCATTATTGTATAAACTGAAATACTAGATTGTCTAGTTAGTTATAGATGCATAGGAAAAGGTACAGAGTTTTTTAAAAAGAAAGCTGATAATTGTACCTCAAACAAAGTACCCGCACGCGTCCTCCAACTTTCTAGAATTTCGGCGATAAAAAAATCAGATTTTACTTTATACAGCGCAATAACAGTATCAATCTTTCTTTATTATACATAATTTTGCTGCATGAAGAGAAAAACGCTCTGTTAAAAAAATTAACAAAGGCACCACCAAATGCAGCGAAACAATCGGATAATTTAAACATATAAAGGAAAGCGTTTAAACAACTGCGTTCAAGTGTTTAACTTTCATTATAAATGAGTTAATTTTTTATTTTTTTAAATAAAAACGAATCCCCGAATTCATCCCCGAGCATAAAATTTAAAGCTCTAAATTTGTACCAATACCCGAGCGCGTCCCCTACCAAAATGTTTACAGCTCTGAATTTTATGTTAGTCAAAACTACTAGTTCTAAGCAAGCAAAACTCTATTAAATAACAATGAAACTACTGTTTCGAAACAACAATTGTTAACAGCCTCATCAATTATTTTATGTTAGTCAAAACTCCAACAATTACAATTTCTAAGCATGCAACCCTCTGTTAAATAACAATAAAATTACTATTTCGAAACAATCATAAATTTAGAACTTGTCACAACAATGCTAATTTCTAAGCATGTAAAACTCTATTAAATAACAATGAAACTACTACTTCGAAACAACAATTGTTTACAAAACAATATAAACCTGTGTAAAGCATATAAACATGTGTGTAAAGCATATAAACCTGTGCAAGTAAACCAATATATACTGGCAAGAAAACAACATTTTAAAGTATATAAACCTATGTGTAAAGCATATAAACCTGTGCAAGTAAACCAATATATACTAGCAAGAAAACAACATTTTAAAGCATATAAACCTGTGCAAGTAAACCAATATATACTGGCAAGAAAACAACATTTTAAAGCATATAAACCTGTGTGTAAAGCATATAAACCTGTGCAGGTAAACCAATATATACTGGCAAGAAAACAACATTTTAAAGCATATAAACCTGTGTGTAAAGCATATAAACCTGTGCAAGTAAACTAATATATACTGGTAAGAAAACAACATTTTAAAGCATATAAACCTGTGTGTAAAGCATATAAACCTGTGTTTACAAACACATTTTAAAGCATATAACTTGTGTTTACAAAAATTAAAAAATCTGTATTACAAATATATAAACCTGTGTTTACAAACACATTTTGAAACTTATTCTTCAAATATATTTTAAAGCATATAAACCTGTGTTTACAAACATTGAAAAATCTTCATTTAATGGATTACTTGTTCAAAATGGAGACTGTATTTTTAGTTATTAAATATAAAAAACTGTTAATTTGCATAATTAAAATTAGAACCAATCCCCCATCGCATCTCCAAGCTAACTATGTTTAAATTGTACTTTAAAGTATGTTCAAGTAAGTAGTTAATTAATGAATAGAGGACCGTTAACAATCTGGGGGACTAATTTGGGGATTGGTGATTACAACTGTTTCTAACAGACTATCCACGAAATTAAAGCGCAAGACAAAAGCATGCAAATCTAACATTTAAAGCAATCAATGTAAAACTGCAATGCGTTAAAACAGCAATTCGTTAATTAATGAAAAATGAATAAATTACCATTATTAGCGGACGGTTAAACCCAGTTAAACTAGTTCGGGGACAGGCTCGGGTTTGGTGGCTCGGGGTACAAGATCATTTCTCTTTTAAAAATACTCAAATTTATTAATATTTTATTATAAATAACCAGATGTTTGACAAAATTATATTTTTACCCAAACCGTAAGGAAATTTTATGGTTTGGATTAAAAATTCAAACCGTAAGATTTCCTTACGGTTTGGAATTTTTTTTTCCAAACCATAAGATTTCCTTGCGGTTTGGAATTTTTTTTTTTACCCCAACTTTGCACCTCTAGTTAACATATCAAAACACCTTTAAAAATCATTAAAATTGACCGACATGCATTGTTGACTTCATAGAATAAGACTGAAGTTTCATACAAAATATCAAAACAGATCGTGAGATATTGGCTCTCAAAAATTGCCCAAACTGCTGAAGAGTGCTTCTGAGCCCAAATTTGCCCCTCTGATTAACATATCAAAACATCTTCAAAAATTATGAAAATTTACCACATACATTATTGAATTCATAGAACAATACTGTGAAGTTTCATACAAAATCACAAAACGGATTGTGAGATATTGGCTCTCAAAAATTGCCCGAACTGTTGAAAGAGTGCTTCTGAGCCCAAATTTGCACCTTTGATTAACATATCAAAACACCTTCAAAAATTATGAAAATTTACCACATACATTATTGACTTCATAGAACAATACTGTGAAGTTTCATACAAAATGACAAAACAGATTGTGAGATATTGGCTCTCAAAAATTGCCCGAACTGTTGAAAGAGTGCTTCTGAGCCCAAATTTGCACCTTTGATTAACATATCAAAACACTTTAAAAAATCATAAAAATTTACCGACATGCATTATTGACTTCATAGAACAAGAATGTGAAGTTTCATACAAAATCACAAAACAGATCGTGAGATATCGGCTCTCAAAAATTGCCCAAACTGCTGAAGGAGTGCTTCTGATCTCAAATTTTCACCTCTGATTAACATATCAAAACACCTTCAAAAATCATGAAAATTTACTGACATGCATTTTTGACTTCATAGAACAAGACTGTAAAATTTCATACAAAATTATAAAACAGATCGTGAGATATCGGCTCTCAAAAATTGCCCGAACTGCTGAAGGAGTGCTTCTGAGCCCAAATTTGCACCTCTGATTAACATATCAAAACACTTTCAAAAATCATGAAAATTTACCGACATAAATTTTTGAAGTCAAGAATTCATGTTGGTAAATTTTCATTATTTTTTAGAGTGTTTTTATATGTTAATCAGAGGTGCAAATTTGGGCTCATAAGCACTCCTTCAGCAGTTCGGGCAATTTTTGAGAGCCGATATCTCACGATCTGTTTTGAGATTTATATGAAACTTCACAGTCTTATTCTATAAAGTCAAGAATGTATGTCAGTAAATTTTCATGATTTTTGAAGGTGTTTTGATATGTTAATCAGAGGTGCAAATTTGGGCTCAGAAGCACTCTTTCAGCAGTTCGGGTAATTTTTGAGAGCTGATATCTCACAATCTGTTTTGAGATTTTGTATGAAACTTCATAGTCTTATTTTATGAAGTCAACAATGCATGTAAAAAAAATTTCATGATTTTTGAAGGTGTTTTGATATGTTAACAAGAGGTGCAAAATTGGGCTAAAAAAAAAAGCAAAAAAAAAAATAAAAAATCCGAACCGTAAGGAAATCTTACGGTTTGAATTTTTAATCCAAACCGTAAAATTTCCTTACGGTTTGGGTAAAAATATAATTTTGTCAAACATCTGGTTATTTATAATAAAATATTAATAAATTTGGGTATTTTTAAAAAACTCGGGAAAAGGTATGACAATCTCCGGAAAGTTTACTTGATTTTGTAGAAACAATATTAGAAAAGCACAGATGCCGACTTCGTCGGGGATAGAGTAGATAGGAAAATCACAAGTGGAACTTGTCAATTCTTTTGTGGATCACTAGTGTCATGGTTAAGTCAAAAGCAAACCTCTGTCACACTCTCTATTACGGAAGCCGAGTATGTCGCGACCGAAAATTACTGCACACAATTACTATGGATGATGCAAACATTAAAAGATTATGAAATTAATTTCTATAAAGTTCTAATCATGTGTAATAATACAAGTACAATCCAAACATCAAAGAATCCAGTTCTTCATTCCAAGACTAAACACATATAAGTTAGATATCACTTCATTAGAGATCACATCGAAAAAGGGGATGTTGAACTTATCCATGTTGACACTAAAAATCAAATTGTCAATATATTTACGAAACCTGTAAGTGCTCAACAACATAATGAACTTCGTTTCAAACTAGGAATCATATCCTTCGAAGATTAATTTTTGGTCCATCAATTGCAATAGAAAATAAAATATTCAAATTCAGTTCCAAAATCTCTCCAGAAACAGTAATTTGAACCCTACCATTATAACAATCCCAATACCGTTACAATGATCCACAGCGGTCGAATAGAATTTTGACATATTTCCTTCTCGTTTTTTGATATTTCTTCTTCCAAAACTTTTCAGATTTTGATTGATAAATATCTTGTCAAAAATACAATATTATTTCAAAAATTCTTAGCATTCCTTATCACCTCAAATCAACATACTTTCCAAACAATATTAAGTTGTCTTGTGTTCAAGAATGTGAAATCCTCATCAAATCTCTTTCATCTCCTATTTAAGATACAACATTGCATATCAAATTCATAGCAGAATTTTACCTCTCCTTCATCTCATTTCCATCAATTCTTATACCTAAATATGTCTTTCAATTTGTCTCAAGACTCCCAAAATGAGTATTCATTTCACGCAATTCTTTCCAACCTTGAGTCTAATGCAAAAAATAAGCCTTAGCTAATGTAATAAAGATACCAATTGTCATTCCAAAAATTCCAACCATTTTATTTATTCTGAAAAGTATACAGTAATGGCATTTCATTTGAAAAGTTGGCTAGGTAGCTATGGAGAACTACACCTGTCTAGCATGTGAAAAAGACGGCACGGCTTGGAGCATGTTCACATGCAATGATTGCAATTTAGCCTTCCATTCTCGTTGTGTTCTCATCACGCCTATCCATCCCACCGATCCAAGGTTTAACTCATCCGTGTGTGTCGATTGTAAGTGCATTCATGAGGCGCGAGACAAACATAAGAGGAAACCAAGTGAAGAGATCAACATAAATAATGCTAAGAAGCCAAACAATAAGAAAGAGATCGAAATGAAGTCTAAACCTAAGGAGAATTAGTTCATTAGAGTTTAAGAGAGATAAATCTATCTATCTATCTATGCGTGTTTTGATTTTCAAATTTTGTTTTCCTTGAAATCCTAGGGCTTAATATTAATTTCTATATTCTTTTTAAAGAATTGTGTCTCCTAGTGAACATCACGATTATTTGATCATTTCTAAAAATTCAATATATCTTAATTTAGAGACTAAAAGTTATCAAATTCAAATAATTCTAATCTCAATTTTTTCCGTCTATTTTAGAGGCAATATTATTTGACCATTCCTACAATGCAATATATCCTATGTATAGAACATTAAAAATATGATTGAATTGAACAATATAATTTCAATATTTCCGTCTCTAAATCTAATTTAGAGGCACAATTAATTGATCATTAATAAAAATTCAAAATTCTCTTGATTAGAAGAATCAACAAAATGATCAATTTATGAATCCTAATTCATGTTTTGCAAAATTCATGTTATATTGGTATTCCATGATATAGGCCACACACACAAACACAAGAACAAAGGAAAAAAACAAAAACTTCAAAAATTTCAAAATTTCTTAACATTGTGAGAATAATCAATTTATGCGCTCACTTGATATGTATGTTTTGTAAATCGTCAAAAGAGAAAGATTGTTGACTTGTGCTATAATCTACTTGTATGTTTGACTAGATTCGCAAAACATATATAAATTGCATTCACAGTTTTTCTCTTGAGGCATTGTGCAAGTTCATGACAACTGAAGATTCAATAAATACACATCAAAATTGAATTAATGAATTGCAATATAACATCAAGAATGTAGTCATGAAGCATGAGACATTGGACAGCATAAGCATCATCTCAAGATTAAGGATATTTAATATGTAAAATTGGTAAAATAAGCTTGAGAAAGACCTAAGTAAGGCCTACTGTTGCAACGGTCCAAAAACCGTTGTAACAAAATAAATAAATCCTCAGTTGAGTCTGTGATGGTTTAAATTGATTAAAACCGTCACCTGGCGGTCAACATTCCAGAGGATTACCATTGAGGGAACAATTGCAATGGTCATCTACCGTTGCCAACATAATCCACCGTTATACACCATTTTCTACCGTTATGGTTCGCTCAATCCAAACCTTTTCAAATTAACCTACTAATAGGGGTCAAATATATCACTATTTTCCCTATCACTTGGCCTATATTATTGCTATTTATCGAGTTACAAATGTCTATTTTATAGAGAATCAGATTTTATTTTTTTTGTTTTTTCATTTGATTTTAGATAATTACATATTTTCAATGATATTGAAGCAAAAACATGCATAAAACACGCAATTTAGACACGTCAACCTCAAGTGCACGAATGCCTTCATCCTCTTGCTATCCAGAATCGCTGTCGCAGGAACTTATAACCACCCATGCGGATCAAAGCCAAACCGCATGCTATTCCGGCATCCGCACGCAAAAACTGTCAGAACAGCAGTTACAGATATAACTTCCCAATCAAGGTCTATTTAAGCAATAGACGCTTGGGAAAGAGGAGACTTTCAAAACACAGAAGAAAATACACATCTGAGAGCACTTAGAACTAGGGTTTCACTCTAGTGGAGGCTGTGCAAAGGAGAAATCACTAAGGAATAGCAAAGTCTCAACTAGAAGAGGAGGAAGGAACAAGACATGAAGATGGTGCGCATGAGATAATAGGTGCTCTCCCTCCATCTCTCTTAATTGCCCTCTTCTTTATGTACTTTGTCTCCTTTGTTGTTATTGAACCCGCCATGAGCGGCTAAGCAACCCTATTATAGGGTAAAGATATGTAATCTTAAATTCTTATGAGTTTAATCTAGTTGTTCACTTATATTATCTTTGCACTATGATCTGAATTCTTACTGAGATCTCTATGCCTTATGTTCTTGTTTATTGTGTGCTTAAAGTGACATCGTATGAGTGAAGTGTACAATCCTCTCATACCTAATTGGGGTTAACCAATATCCTTAAGAATATAAGTATCTTAAATACAAGTAGAATAGATCGAGAGGGTGCCCGCTTGCATTTGAATTACAGTTAAGGAACATATTAGGATATAGTTTAGCAGACGAATGTCGCATTCTATGACTAATAGTGGAATAATCTTGATTAGTAGTATTGTGAAATATTGGTAATAAGGACTTATCATTAATCTTAGTGCAACTAAGCCTTACAAAGTACCCAACAGGTATTTGCTCGGTTAGGGTGTTATGAAACCGAGAGAAGATCAGCACTAGAATAGGATTAGCAATTCTCAAATCGCATTGATACCAGTACAGGGCATGTGCAGTTCTGATCAAACCGTGTGTGATTCTGACTGGAGTTTAAATCAGAGTTTGTACGTGTAGGGCGCAAAAAGTTGCACCGTGTCAGGTTAGCTAACGGTGCAGATTTTACTTGAGTGAGTGAAAATGCTCCCAGCTAGGTTCAGTGCTCTGGTTCTTTAAGATGAACGTGAGCAGGTCACCGAACTCAGGGGAAGGCATTCACTGGGGATTTCTTTCTGCATTCCTTCCGGTTCACCCCTTGTGACAACCTACATTCATGATCAGTTGTTGGAGGTTTTATTATTTTCGATTGTGAGGATGTTTAACTCCCGACGGGCGCAAGCCCCCACCGTTAATTACATCAGAAAGACCTTTCAAGTCATATTGAACACCTCATGCATTCCGGGATTTGTGTCTATGGGTTGTGAACTGAATAATGGGGATAAAAGGGGCTCATGTATTGTTTATTTTGGTTATGTGGTTGGTTCTCATTTGACTTTGGATTGCTTTTTGGTCAGTTACAATGATATGTGCATGGAAATATGGATTTCATATTTAAAATATGAGAATATTCGTGAGAAATATCATTTATATGTCTTTCATTTGAAAGGAGCATTTAAATATTATTTTTATATTTTTATTTATAAGAATATGTCAAGAGAGGGGCATTTTGGTCATTTCAAATTATTTCTGGGACATGGATATGTTCAAATATTATTTGGAATTATAGAGAATTGAATTTGGGTTCATTTGGAGCTGATTTGAGTTGATTTGTACTTAGTATGAGAAAGTTATGGTCAGAAAGGACTTATTTATAAAGATTTTATATTTCCAGAGACTTGTTTGTAATTTTCTAGGGATTTGAGGCTGTGATTTGGGCTTTTGACAGGGTCTGGAATGCAAATTGGACTTTTAAGGGCTTGTTTGAGAGAGTTTTATGCTGACAGGAGCCTTTTTGTAAATTCATAGGGGCTTTTCTACATATTTTAAATAAACAAAGGGGTTTATATGCAAAAAGGGATCTTCTGGTCACATGTGGACTTTAAGTTGGTACTGGCATCGAGATTTGGACTTTGGGCTTTTAAGATGTGCACTGAGCCTCTGGATTTAATTCACTGAGCTTTGAGATTAGTGCTAACATAATTTGATCAAAGGCTTTGAGCTTTGAGCTTTGGGCTTTCGGGCCTTTAATGAGTGTGCTGATTTATTAAGGAGTGTACTGGGCTTTGGATGTCATTTATTTAGGCTTTGAGATTAGTGCTAACATAATTTGATTAAAGGCTTTGAGCTTTGGGCTTTCGGGCCTTTAATGAGTGTGCTGAGTTATTAAGGAGTGTACTGGGCTTTGGATGTCATTTATTTAGGCTTTGAGATTGGTGCCATTATTTTAATTCTTATGAACTACTGACAAGCGGGTCCCAGCTTGTCAGAGAGCCGTTTAAAACATAATTTGAACATGAGCCTTTGGATTATCCTTCCTGCTTTAAGATGCGCACTTACTACTTTAATAATTGTGCATGAGGGTTATCGGGTTAGGCTGATCCCGGCCACGGCGGCGCCGGCCAAAGATATAGCTGTGATCGCCATGATTTCAAGAGTATAATGACGCTCTTATCAGCGGCGGAAGATCACCGGAGGCGGCGGTACAGGCATCTACAGTGCCAGTCGGTACCGATTGGGTTCAAAACTGATTTTTCTTGATCTGAATGTGATTTTCTTCAATTACTTGGTCAATTGAGATCGCATAAAGGTCTAAAAGCATCCTGAAGTGTTAATTTCACACTTGGAGAGGTTTTAATCATGATTTGGGTTTTGTGGCTTCGGTTTCAGTACCAACTTGGTACCAATGACTGATACAGTAGGTTCGAGATAAATCCAAGTGCTCAGAGAGGTCATTTAGACTATCTAAAAGGATTTGGAACATTGTATGAACATTAATTTGTTTTGTGTTAAGTTTTAATTGAATTCAAGTCATATAACTATATTTTCAGATTTTATTTGATTCATTTAATCATGAATTATGTGCATAAGATGTAAATTTTATTTTACAGGACCAAAGTGACATGTATTAAGGATTTTTGTTCCAAATTTCACATTTTTCTGAGCACCATTGCTCAATCAAAAGGCTTGAATCATAGCCAGGGTCATAAGAGGTCATTTTGACAATTTAATTACAGAATTTTCATTTTCTAAAAGTTGAACTTTGAAACCCCATAACTTTTTGCAGGGAAGTCCAAATCATGCAAAATTTAGGTCTATTTTATGTATTTTTCTATGCTCTGTTTGACTATGAAATTATTTTTGCAATTGAGTCCTTCCACTAGTCATAATTGACTGATCTGTCAACAGGGATCATTTTTGTACATTTCAATGCATTACATTGTACCAGTGGTACTTTTAATGCTTTATGCTGCTGAGTCTGGACTTGGTATGATACCAGAGGGTGCTAGAGAGTAACAGGTGGCATGGTGAAGGGATCAATTACAAAAGGTAAGGGATCAATTACAAAAGGCTTTACTTCATTAACTGATTTTTCTTGATCTGATGAGTTTTGGAGTAAAGAACATCCTCGTTTTACTCTTAATTAGAGATAATTTATAATTAGTTAAGTGATGAGTAAATAAAAAATTATTACAAAAGTTAAGGGATAAATAAGATAAATTTAAGACCAGAAAAGTAAATAAGAAATTGGAGATGTCTTGATATATAGAAAATTAACCCTAAAAACAAATTCTAGTCACTTGAAGGTTGGAACCAACCTTTGAGAATATAAATGAACAGCATGATGCTCCCGTACACCTTAAGCGGAAGCAATTGAGGGTTCGGAGCAATTGTGCAGGTGATGTCAGCACGACACCCACAATCTTTAGCAGCTTGAAGCACGTCAAGTCTTCCCTCCAATTGCTTGACAAGCAGCTTCTTTAAATCAGAAGAGATAGAGAGGACTGTTAATTCAGTTGATTTTTGTTAATGTGTACTATATATACTGAACGGCTGAACCTTTTGCAGACTAGTATAATTTTCCAAAATCAGATAATTATAGTGACAATTAATTCAGCATCACATAGCTTGTGCAATTTAATTTATTGTAAATTTCATATCAATGTTTTTATTTACTTGTCGTAGGTATTAGCATTTTTCATTTTAGTTGAGGTTTTCCAATCGGATAATAAAGAGCCAATTATATATAGTTCAAGGCTTCAGCCAGACTTTGGAACATGATAACAAATCAGTAAGGTTATCAGGACTCAATTAAGTTTGGTTTATAAATTGATGCAGGTGGTAATTTACCTCAGGGTCTTTTTTGTCAGACAATGTTGATGCGAGAGGTGGGGTCCATAAATTTCCCTTAATCGGTGCCAGCACGAGGTGGGGTCCAGCAAGGTCATCTAAAACAGCTTTAATTTACGATCTGGGCCTTCCATTGCCATCAGGTGCTTAGTCTCATTCTCAATTTCTGTAATATATGCAGCACAACACATGTATATTCTGTACTCTTCATAAAGCTGTCTAAGGAATAAACTTTTGTATTTAATTCTAAAACTATTAGTTGAATAAAACTTATGTATTTAGTTCTAAAACATTTGTGCTGAATTGTAAAAAATTAGTGTGAATCTACCTTTTATTAGCAAAAGGAGTGACCAACACTGATGCTGCTCTTGCCTTCAGAAACAATGGCTCTATTGTCTTGAAAAGAATAATGAAATAAAAAAACAGAGAGAAGAACCTACTGCTGAGTTTCCCAACATACATTGATAAATATAATCTCAACAAAACCATTCCATCAAAATAAATTGTTCGCTTTATATAAGACAAAACCAGCCTGTAGCATGCACAAAGGACAAAGCTGCAACTGATACAGATAATTAATGAGGCAATGCCAGGTTTAGCTTCAAAGTACAAAAGCAAAACCAGGAAACAGAGAAGAAGAACAGTCAATTTTTAACGTGGTATCTCCCGAAGGAACTAATCCACGGGCCTGAACACCTCACTAGGAGGTGGCTTGATCGGCCACCCCAAGCAACAATTCCACTATTCCATGATTCATTCCTTCTCGGCGGAGCAGCCGTTACATACCTATTACAATTTCATCTTCTTCTTCTTTTTTCCCCTTCCTAGATCTAAGCCTTTAGTTCTTTTTTTTTTTTTTTCCATTTTACAAGGTTAAAAAGGAGAAAATCCAGTATTTGACAATCTAATCAAGCTGAATTATCAGCTTCAGATTATATTTAAAAATATCTAAACTAATATTGCAGCAATAATCAAACACAATAAAAAAAAATTCAAATGTTGTTTATAGTTCGACCTTAAGCATTTGTAACTGTAAAACCAACAGTATTGGATGCATGAAGCTCAAGCTTAGGTATCTGAGAAAGTTTAGGCCAATCTAGACCTGATTTTTCACACCTCTTCAGCAACTCGGGACTGCATTGTCGAATACATAGCTCTTGGACGGATGGTGGAAGTTTTGGCAGTGACTGCAATTTTGAACAATTTTCAATGGTCAATTTTCTGACAGCAGAGAGACTCCTCATTGGCTCTACAGAAAGAAGCAAGGGATCATCTATGACAAGCTCATCCACAGAGAGCATAGGTTCTTCCTGAGCAGAGGTTTCTCCAGTTTCCATTGTGCTGCTCGGAGAAGGAATTGCTGGATATAACTTGTGACATCCACTAATTCTCAGATATTCTATAGAAGAGAGGCCAAGTAAGCTCTCCAGGGATACCAAGTCCACGTAATTAGTAATGGTTAATCTTTTTAGTGTTTTCCATCTGCTAAACACTTCTTTAGGAGGAAGATTTGTAAATTGTGCACACCGATCCAACCCCAATACAACGAGAGAATGAATGCTTTCAAGAGCTTTTAGTAAAGTAGTGCCTAAAGAACTACACATGTAAATTTCAAGCTTCTGTAGTGCAGAAGGAAGAAAGCAATCATCTTCCACCTTAATCCAAAAACATTGAGATATAAATAATTCTTTGAGTGAAATAAAATATTTGAAGCCTCCTAGTGGCAAGTTCATCAGGATATCACAACCAATAATGGTCAGTTCTTTAAGAGCCACAAATCGTTCAGGGTTTTGGAGCAAACCTTTTCTTAATGATACAAGGTTTGTACAATGACTTATTCTCATACGAACAAGATTTGATAAGCTCCCTGATTTGCTGCTTTGATCATTGTAAAGATTTGGAAGAGTATTCAATGCCAATTTATGAAAGATTAGTTCCTTAACCCCAACAGGAACAGGAGGCAAAAACAGCAACATTTGGCAATGACTAACATGAAGTTTTCTCAAACACTGCATCCATTTATTGGGTTCGTTGTCCAGACGCCATTCTCTTATTTCCCTCATGTTTTGAAAGGAGAGCCCTTCCAGAGATGGGAAAGCATCTATTGCAGGTGATTGATTGAATTCATGAATGATAAACTTTATTTCATTCATATAACAAAAATCTATATTTTTTAGGAGAGGTAGTAGCTCCAAACAAGGTAAGCGTTCAAAATTAAAACCAACAATTGTTAAACGTACCAGGTTTAAAAGAGATTGTGTTTCAAACAAGATATGAGGCTTTCCCAAACCCTCGTTGGTTTTTATTGTCAACTCCTTCAAATTAATAAGCTTATCCAAGGCATCTGCCTTCTGTAGTTGACTACTCCCATTGTAAACCATTGTTTCTAGAAGGTAAAGTTTGGACACTGATTCTGGAAATGCACTGATTGTAGATGAACTAATACTCAAGTAACGGAGGTGCAATAAATTACCAACACTCTCAGAAAATTCACTCAAGTTATGAGCAAACAATATTAAAAGCCGAAGGCTTTTCATTCTTTTCAGCACTTCAACAACAAGTGAATTCTGATCGGAATCATGGGACTCATCAAAATGTAGAATGAAAGTGCGCAAGTTCTTCAAACCAGAAAGATCATTTATCAAATCATGAGAACCACCATCTATTTGGACGTACAAATGGCGAACTGTATTTGGAACAGACACCGGTTTGTTTGTACTTACTGCCAAACATTCACCTTGAGAAACAAGTACAGAAATATCATGTATCAAATCATGCATGACAAACTCTTCAGCACTATTAGAAGGTATGAAAATGGATTTACTTGACATTTCATCAAAATATTTGGACCCTACATCCTCTATTCTTTTTCTACCATTGACACCCTGAGACACCAAACCTAAAGCAATCCACATGTTAACTAAATCATGCTTACGAAAGACATGATCATGAGGGAATACACTACAAAAAGAAAAACATGGTTTCAAATGTCGGGGTAAATATTGATATGTTAATCTTAAAGCTGGCATGATGTCATTCTGCACTTGCTCTAAGCTCAATAACTCACTTTCTAATATACTACTCCAATGTTCCTCGTTTAGATTGGAGCACAATATCCCTCCCACTGTTTTTGCTAATAAAGGGGACCCTTTTAGTTTTTTCACAATAGCTCTTCCAATTTTCACCAGTTCCTCATGATTATCTGGGTCTTCAACCCCAAATGCACACTCTTTGAAAAGATCCCACAAACTGCATTCATTCAGACCCTCCAAAATAATTGTGTCCATTAGGCTAGCTCCAGTCAATGCAGGAATTGGTTTCATTCGAGTTGTTAATAATACCATGCTCCCACTTTGTCCATATGTTAAAGGAGTTATAAGGTCATTCCATCCTTCATTGTTGTTGTTATCGTACCAGACATCATCAAAAACAACCAAAATTTTCTGAGATTGCAATTCTTTTTTAATATCTTCCTGCATCCCAGGGAAAGTATTATTAAAGTCTGCTCTTTCCCCACAAGCAGATTTATACAACTTCTTTGTAAGCAAGACCTTATCGAAGTTGTTAGAAATACAAACCCACATCCTCAACTTAAAATGGTCCTTCACAATAGAATCATTATACACATCTCGAACAAGAGTAGTCTTGCCAACACCACCGACTCCTATGATGGGTAATACCGCAAGATTATTTTTCTGGGTCTTGCAGTCAGGGTTCAACAACTTCTTAATGATATCATCCTTCTCTTTCTCCCGACCAAATAATTGAGTTCCCTTATTTAATAGTGAACTAGTTTCACGGTTTGTAAAAACCGACTTAGCCATCTTCTTATGGTCCTTGACCAAGTCCTTCACGAGCACGAAAAGCTCCCCGACATTAGCACCAACATTATCTATTGCCTTCACAGCCTCCTTTAACCTCTCTAAGAAGGGGCCATTGTCATGTAAAAAAGAAGTTTTAAAATTACTGAAAGTCTGGTTGACCTGGTTATTCTTTGGCTCCACTTTTTCCTTCTCGTAGTTGTACTTAATCTCGTCCATCACATCATCAGACTGGTCGACAGCGTCCCTAAGCTGCCACAACCAGTTCTCAAGTGACTTCTTATCCATCCCCCTGATCAGCTGTCCCTGATCTGTGGCGTCCAGCATTGCTTGGATCTTTGGCAGGGCTTTTTCAAGCCGTGCAAACTCTTCCTTCAGCTCCTGCCGCATCTTCTGCTGGCCTTTGGCATAATCGATGAGCTCGGTAAACAGCTTGGAGATGACTGCACTCGCAAACCACCCACCAACAGTAAGTCCCACCGACACCACCATTGAGATCTTGGAATTTTAAAGAGCAATAAGAGAGAAATAACGAGGTTGACTTTTGGTTTGTGCCGAAAGTAGATGAAGAAAAATCAGGCCGAAACCATAATATGCTAATTGTGCATAGTTTAATTTATTATTTATGTCAAATTGGCATGATGCCACTATTGCAAATAACATTAGAAAATTTGAGTTAATGTCTTCCCTATCGTGGATAGTTCACATGTCACATCAAATACTTAATGTGCCATGAATCAACCACATGATACCTGCTGGAATTCACCATTAATTTCAACTTGTGGAGATTTTTATTTCACTATGTCGTTGTACCGAACCCATCAATTATACTTTGAGCTTAAACTATCACTTATTCACCTACTGCCAAATTAAAAACAAAATGTGACGGGTAAGGTTATTTCAACTATGACCTATTGTATCCTATGATGTAGATGATCAGAGGAAGATGAGAAGAAATTAATCCAACAATTTGGTGAATAGATGAGCTTACCTTGGATGCGCTTGGTGCGTATGAATCAGGTTAACATGACATGTTTATTCTTGGTCATGAATTTGATCCAATGACATGCTTTCTTCGCAAATTTAGAATCATCCATATAATTTTACAAAAGGACACCAAATATGCATATAATAAAAAGACAATAGGAAACCCCAATAAATGTATAATGCAAAACACTAAAAAAGAATACCAAAAGTAGCAACGAAATACAAACAGCACCACCAAAATTAGCTATTAACACAAATTTAATTAAAAAACAAACTGACGAACAAAAGTTAATCTTTTATTTTATCAGATAACAAACACAAGATAACATTTAATCTTTTATTTTATCTCTTGATGGTACTATATGCATATATAGGAATTCAGATCCAATGAAGTAACCCAATCTTTGGGTTTTAAATCGGGACTGTCCAATTCGAATCCGAGATCATATATCCGAAGTGGAGTGCACACATCCCGAGATATGAATTCGAATCGCAAAGCAATCTTGAACGACGGATTCGAATCGAACGGTCTCGATTCAAAACCCAAAGATTGGGTTACTTTAGGAGATCCGGACCGCATATATAGCGCATATTGGCTCGTGCTATATATGGGCCCAAAGTATCGATTCAAAAGTCCTAATGCTCAATCTGAACTGTTCAACATGGTCTCCATATATGAATATGTATTTGCAAACTAAATTTTACATTTTTTAGAATTTTGTTTTACTATTTTTTTAGATGAGTAGAAAATCCCTTGCTCAGAAAATTCTGGACCACCCAAAAACAGTGATTTTCTACTCATCTGAAAATTTCTAAGAAATGTAAAATTTAGTTTGCGATTACATATTCATATGAAAACTGTACGTGTTTAATAGTTCGAATCGATTGTTAAAATTTTGAAAACAAAAATATTTATCCGTAGTACTATGCATAGTACCATAGCCTCACTACGCTGTATTATCCTATCTCCACTAGCAATTCACCACTAATATGCCGCTGCATTGTTTTGCAATGACAATTTCTAATGCTTGACCCGGAATACGGAGTGACGTACAAAGCGTATTGTTTTGCAATGACAATTTCCAACTTTTGATATACAATTCAAAGCTGTCATTTTAAAAAAAAAAAATTAACAAGCAAGCGAAGCAGTCAAAAATAAATAATTTAGACATCCAAAAGGAAGTAATACTCCTTCCTCATGTTGCAAATGAACAGATATATATAATTTTTTAATTACTCGGGTTCGTATTGTATAAGTGATAATTGCAACAATAATTCGCTATATATTATTATTTCCTTCGGTGTTTATACTTTTCTTCGGTGTCATCGTAATTGAGTTCCACGCCGGAAATTTAATCCATCCATAGAAAACATACAGAATCCAATTATCGAAATAACAAAGGAAAAATTACAAGCACAGCAGCAAACAATACAATACAATAAAAACTAGAAGAACATCTAGCTAGAGCAGTAACACGAGAGAAATTACCAGGAGATACTAAAACTTCCAATATACCCATCAAAACCTAGGTTCAGCATCTTTACTCTGTTTTTTTTTTTTTGATTGAAGCATCTTTACTCTGTTAGCACTGATTTCCTAAGATAACTTACAATTCCTCAAAATTTGCACAAACATACCTCACTACTATTTTTAAGTTACATCCTGACTGACTAAAACCAAACCGGCTGTTTCTCCTCCTATTGTTTTCCCGAACTAGAGAATTAGAGTCCAAAGAAACCAAGCTCGCTGGCTCTTTCCTTCTCAAAAGTTTCAAAGTACTGGTAGATGATGGTGACAGCAAGGAGAATACCAGTACCCGACCCGATAGCGCCCATGAAATCTGCAAGAACCGTCAAGGCCCCAATGCACATGCCTCCAAAGGCAGCAGCAGTAGGGATGTACCGGTTCAGCTCCTTCTGAAGGTTTGACTCACGGTGACCAGGCATTACCATTTGTTGCTCCTGGTACCCAATTAAGCAAAGATAATTAGACCCCCTCAAAATTTTCAGTTTTATATATTCTGTTTGAGACCAATAAATTAGAAAGTGTACCTTAAGTTGCTTGGCTACGTCTCGAGCAGAGGACCCGGAAACTTCTATCCAAGTCTTGGAGAAAAGCGCACAGGCCGACAGCATGAAAACAATGTAGAAGAGGGCGTGGAATGGGTTTGCGGCCATGTCAGCCAAGCTGCAGTTAGAATTTACATTAAATTAACCAAGGGGAGTTGTAGAAACCAGAAATATTTAGATAACACAAATCACGATAATAAAAGGGTAGCTCCCGGAATATCAATGAAGAAGTCCACAAATCCCACAGATACCACAGGGTAAAAAAAAAATATCTCCAGACGCTGCTATATAAAGATCCGGGACTATGGAAAACAACATCAAGAGGTGCACACCACCTCTTTTTTCAAGAAAAAAGGTGGGGTTGAATAGATAGGCAACCTGGATGGGGCAGTGATGTAGTAGGCAATACCACCAACAGGAATCGATTGGCCAGAGTACTCTGATTCCTTCCATTTGCCGAGTAGATCTACTATGAAATTTCCACTGTACCTCCTGTGTAACAACTGCACCAGTGCAGAAATTTATGGAGTTTGTGAGTAAAACATAATTCACATTAAGCTCCAAAGACTTGTATCATTAACAAAAATTACAAAATCCATTGAAGTATAAGCATGAAGCAAGGATTCATAAACCCTAGTTCAACCACATACTCTTACTAAACATGCATCATCAAAAAAAAAATTGCACCAGTACAAGTCCAGCACCAACAAGAATATACCAATACTTTCCACACCAGAATAAATATTTTTACTGAATGACCCAGAAGATGTTTAGAAGACACAAAATTACCTACAACCTAACACACAAAAAGTCCGCATTTAAATATAATTGAGGAGCAACAGCAAAAGGGTATACTGATTTACCTGAGAGATGAAATAGAGGTTGGAAACCAGAGCAGACTGAAGAATAATAGGCATGTTGGAAGTATAAAAGAGCTTGATAGGGTAAGAGCCCTGCTGACCTCGTGCATTCTTGGACCGCACTGGGAGGACCACACGGAATCCCTGGAAGTAGATTTCAAAGAAGCATGCATTATAAAGAATTATACAGAAAAATGTGATTTAGTGAGTACTTGTTTATTTCTCAAACTGAAATTATAAATTTTCTTTAGATCCAGTTCAAATAAAAGAGCAAGAAAGAACTGTTCGTCAAGTAACTAAACAAGACTAAAGCAGGTTCAATAACATACTATGTATACCTGGAAATACGTAACAATGAGGAAGACAAGAACAGTGGCAAGGAGGTTGGTAACATTGGGGAGGTTCTGACGGTAGAAAGCCTCGCGTAGGGCCCGCACCTTGTCGGTTCGGGTTATTAAGAGGTGAAACAGAGCAATCACAGCACCCTCAAACTCTGCACCCCGGCCGCTATTGATTGTTGTTGGGCTAAAGGCCTTCCATATAATGTTCTCACTGCATTGTTGACAAAGACACCAGAAAGAACTAAGATTAATATTCTTTTAGTGTTGATATTTAAAACAAGAAAAGAAACAGCAGTTGAAGAAATTCTTTGTATTGATTTTCATTAGTTCCAGACCAATTGATCACAGTGTATTTCTTTAACTAATCTTGTAACTAGGGCCTCAGCTACAGTTAACATCTGAATCAGTAGTCAAATGAGATAACTGTATTCTGTCATATCCTAGGAGGTTAAGTCTTGAGTCTTGTAATCGCCTCCAGTATGCTGATAAATGGATTTGTCCATTTATTCTTTAATAATATTTAACAAGGTGACAGCAATTATGCTGGTGGTTCTGTCTAACTTGACCCAAAAACGAGGATTAAAAAACTGATTTGGCACATTGATCTTCAGATCTTGTACAATATGAACAATGAAGATCATTATAGTACGCATTCTGATTAAAAATAATTTAAGTTGCTCATATTGTTGTTATTTTGAAGGAGCATTTAATTTTTCTACGGCTTCTTTGGTGCTTTATTGAAAGAAAAAATGAAGATATATCGAGGTTTATATTGACATACATGGAGGAAATTTTGGGTAATTGAGGAAATATGGGTAAGGTGGGAAGGTCCAAAAAAACTGGCTGAGCACAAAATTCCAGCAACCCCTCCAGTTAAGGCTAGAGATTGCTATTTTTGGAGGCCATAAAAATTGTCAAAAAAAATTCAATTGGATAATCAATTCTCCTGGCTTTGAAATTTCTGTAATTTAACCGTCTAAAACCCTAAATTGGCGCACAGATCTACATGAAAGCATTGAAAACATATAGATTTAAGTACATACCAGATATTGGTGGCAATGAAGAGAGAGATACCAGATCCCAACCCATAGCCCTTCTGGAGCAATTCATCCAAGCAGATAACGATGATACCAGCAAAGAAAAGCTGGAGTATAATCAAAATCGCATTGCCGGTACCGAGCTGGCTGACACTGCCATACATCCCAGATAAAACATATGCAACAGCCTCTCCTATGGCTATCAGTATACCAAGTAACTTCTGTGCACCATTGCTGCCAAAAATATGAATAATCTTACACTAAGAAAAAAAGAGCTCTCGAATACAACAGTGTTGCTCATGACAAATTACTTAAAGACCTACACAAAGTTCTAGAATAAAATGGTTTTCAGAAATTATACTCCAAATTTACTGCTTTGAATAACATGCAACATTTTCATACTTTCAGTGACTTGTGATATTACATACCAGGCATATCTGAAAAGTATTGTGATAAATTTGGTATTATCTACTTATTACTTGTACAGCTGATACCCAAATCTGATTCATTCGAGACATGAAGACTTTGACTTACAGGAGTGCACGATCCTCTCTGACACTGTTATCAACCTCTATAATCTTGGAACCAACCAACAATTGCATGACAAGGCCAGATGTCACAATAGGGGTGATACCCAGCTCCATAACGGTACCACGGTTCGACGCAAGGATTACACGCATCCAGTAAAATGGGTCAGCACCGGTTGTAGAGTGGATCCCATAGAGAGGGAGCTGGGAACAAACCAGGAAAATGAAAAGGGAGATCACAGTATAGATTACTTTCTCTCTGAAGGGGATCTTTCGATCGGCACTTTGCACTTCAGGTAGGAATGCCAAAAAGGGTCTGACAAGGTGCAAAACCCGAAAACCACCAGCCATTTATTCTTTCCTCTACAAGAATAGTATTAGAAACTTGAGTTAGAAACACCTGACTCCATAGAATTTTGGAGGAATTTGACATTAATTCCAAGTGGAACAGATGTATGTGATTTATATGTGATTTGTTTGCATAGTTTCTAATTCAAGTCTACAAATTTTACTATTCTTAGCGTTACTTCTATTTCTGGCTGGTCTCCAATTTGTAGACTCGAATTCACTAGCAAATTGGAAAGAACAGCTCAGATTCTGATTCACTAACCCGGTTTGGTTATTCACATGCCTTTCCTATAATGCTCTCTCATGACCAAGATTCACAAAATTCATACTTTCTCTTCTAAAAAAATATAGGATTTCATGAAAAAACATGGAAATTAAGCAAACAAAATAATAATTAGTCAGAATATCAAATAACTGCAAGACGTACTTAGATCAGACCTTCTAAACAAAGCAAGTGCAGATCTCCTTCCGAAATAATGTAGAGATGAACAAAATATGAGAGAGGGAATGAGAGTTTAGACCTTACTTCAATCAAAGGATTTCGGTATTTCGAAAGGAGAAAAACCCTGAGAAAGAGAAAAGTGATGGGAATAAACCCTTTCTCTTTATCTTTTTTCTTCTTCTTTTTTACTGTTTCGGAAAGAACAAATACTTAAACGGTGGTTTTGTTTTATTTTGCGTGAGACGTGCACTGTCGTAGTGTCGTGGAATATCTGTGTACTGTGTTTGCTCAGAATGTCCTTAAACGGTGATTTTTTACCAACTTTTTAAAATAGATACAAAATCATAAACCGTTAAAAAAGTGATTTTCTATCTATCTAGAAAAAATAATAAAAAAAAATCTAATTATAAAATTTCATTCCAAAATACATTTTAGTATAAATATTATGAGATGGGCTATGGTGCATTGCAATGCATGAACCCCCTTATGCATTGCACTATAAATCATGGATTTAGAGACTAAATGACTGATCCGAACCGTTAGATATGTAATCCATATTGAAATGTGCTTGGAGACCAAATTTTACATTTTTTGGAATTTTTTTACTATTTATTAAGCATTTTTTAAAATTGCTGTTTTACTGTGAACAGTAAAAAACAGTAAAATTTTCTGAACTATCAGATCAGCGACTTTCAAAATTGCTTAATAAATAGTAAAAAAATTCAAAAAAATGTAAAATTTGGTCCCCAAGCACATATTAATATGAAGAACAAGATGAACAGTTCGGATCGGTTGTTTGAACTTTAAATCCATGATTTATAGTGCAATGCATAAGGGGTTCATGCATTGCAATGCACCATAGCCCATCTCTAAATATTATATTGAGCAGTTCAGATAGATATATTAAACTTTGAAAATAAAGATATAAAACATGAGATATGATGACGTATGAAAGGCATGAGATATTGAAATTTGGAACCTTTATATATATTTTTCCAATCAATAAGTATAGTGATGATAATTTGGGAAAAAAAATTAGCAAATAAAAGGTTGATTTTTTTTTTTTTTTTTTTTTTTTTTTTTAGTTTTGCAAGTATTACACATTGGGGAGCGTTGAAAATTTAATTTGGTACAGGCCTGTCACAGCACCACAAGGCAATGGGTTGTACTGAATCAAACATTTGGTAGACCGTTGTACTATCCTTAAACCAATAAGTTCGGTCTAATATTTTTTTTACCGTCAAACTTTCTATATAAAGTTGAGTGATGTAAAATCAATTATTATTGCACTTCCTATTCTTTATGTTTTATCATTTTTTAGGTTATTTATTTATTGGTTTTGGAAACATCTTATTTTTGTCAGTTTCCCATCACGTGACATTTTTAATTATAATAGAAGATTAAATATCACATTTATTATTATTTTGGGTAGAGCAAGTTGACCGGTATAGATATCGACAGAGTTATTTTAGAAAGAACAAACGGTCATTATAGAGATCAAATAAAAACTATATGATTAATGTGCTGCATAAAATTATAATAGCTCGAAGACTCGATCCGATACATAGTCATTCCTGATCGCATGCTTGTGTATTTCTTACTAGAAGCTCCTATAGTCTTTTAATTAGAACACATGTCGTAGCAAATTCTTGTTTAGTTAAGTAAATAGAAGAAAATAGCATTCATACCGTCATATTAAAAGGTACAAATGATGATAATTATGACAACAATAACAATGAAAGTAAATATAATAACAAAAGTAGAACTAGAGTGCAAATCTAAAACTCATTGAATAAGTTTTAGACAACAAATCTGAATAAGTTTTAGACAACAAATCTGACTGTTGAACTCATTTACTTTATGAGTGATGGATCTACATGTAAAAAATAATAATTTTGCATAGAATCAAGTGGTCAAAACTAACCAAATTATAATTATAATATTAATATAAAAACTAACAATAATAAAACTAATTACAACAGTAATAATAATTATATATCATATTAAAAATATATAATAAGACAACAATTAATAATCATAACAACTAGATAATTAAACAATAATAATGATTTTGCCTCTATTCTCACTAACGCATGCTTTACATTATCCAACCAAACATGAAGAAAAACTAACCAAATTTAGAGAACTTCTAGGTTGTTTAGCAAAATTACATATATTTTTAAAATCGAAGTTGAAATGAAAAGAATGGGCTCATTGCACAAAATTTACACAACTTGTAACAAAAACAAATGAAAATACCATGTAAAATGCAAAACCTAGGATTTAATCCCCTTTCCAATAGAATGTATTTCCATATCTGGGTTTCTCCAATTTTTCTTCAAGGAACCAAACCAATATTGGCCTCCCTTCATATATTGGTATCATTGCTTCATGCTCAGTTTTTGTTCAAAATCTTTCTCTCGCTTAAACATCCTCTGCACCTTCGGAGTATCTTCTTTAATCCTTCAAAATTCATCACATGAGCAATGATGCTTTCTGCATCTTACTCTCTGCACAAAACCTGATGCATATCCAATTTTACAAGTACCTCCCTGAAAATTTCCAGATTCTCCCTTCAAGAGAGATAACTATAACAGTGACATCATCATGGTATTTTCTTCGGTCTCCCTGAGGTATGTCCAATAATTCATAGAAATCCATGCCTGAAATACAAAAATCGTTTTACATTAAAAGGAGGGCTTACTGGCTAATTCCTAGAATAAGAGAAGGCCACCAAGATCAAGCACCAACCATTGCATCAATTATACTTAAATTAAGCTCCATCCTAAGTATTTGACCATAGCCTCAATTCTCAACTAAACTTCATGTCTAAGTATTAAAATAATTTGATGTAAGGCTAAACATCTTTCAAATCGATCCAAATTTAACACACGCCCTACAAAAATAATTTAGAACACATTACAAATTTAATTTTTTTTTATTTGAATAATATTTTTTAAATATATGTATCTTAAGAGTTGGATATATCATAAAAATTGGAAGTTTAGTTCAATTTATCTCTGCAATTAAACCTATATCAATTTCTCATATCCAGGTTAAATAATAGCTACAATTCATTTTCAGTTTCAATTCCTCAGAGAAAGACTTTTAAAATTCTCTGATAAGGTAAACTCTTTCATGGGCAGTTTATTCCTATTTCTCTTTTTGAAGGCATTACGGAAGCAAATAAAAGGGACTCATTTGAACCCCCATCAACCCAGATATTAACAAAACTCAGAACAAATACTAAAACAACTCCTGTTCTAATGTTCTAAAAGATATATATACACACTCAAACTACCCTCCTTTCCCTTGTTAATGTAGAGTCTGAAACTGAGGAATGGTCCACAATTTGAGCAACCTTTCAAAGAAAACTGGAGCTTCTGTAGTCTGTAGAGGAGAACTGTTTTATACAAGTTTATTACTTGAGAAGTCACTAAATAAACCCCATGCTAAATTACTTAATTCTGGTCAGCAAAAGCCACACAACTCAATTGTACCCTAATCAAGTAACTCTAACTCTCGTGTTCAATGCAAATGGGATAAAATTCTCGCAACTTTCTGTCCTTCCAAATATCCATTTTCTCCCTTTCTCTTCTCCATCATGTAGTTTGTGCACTATTTGTCTCTTATTTTTTCCAGTTTCTGCATTCCCAGTACACCATCATTGGCTAGAAAGAAAGAGACATGTGAGACTGGAAATGGACAGCTGGGAAGGATATAGAGAAATGGAGAACGAATAGAGAAAGAGAAGTACTGTTTTTTCTATGGAAAAATGATGATAAAGTTGGGTCAATTGAAGTTATGAGTGAACAATTTGTGACAGTTGTTGTAGTATATAGTGACCTGTATAAATTTATCCCATTACATGATGTTTCCAATGCTTTGTAAGGATATCCATAGTCAGTTTTGTTTTGGAAGTGATAATAGTGAGTTTTTGAAGTTTTCAGTGTGTATTTTAATGTTCACTAGAATATAATATATTAAATACATACTGAAACAAGAAAATACTACAACCCCAAAGTCCTAGAAACAATGCACAACATCTAATAGCATGATAATATCCTGTGCGGCTGTGCCCCTCCTTATCCCAAGTTCCTTACATAGATGCTCAAAACACCCCTTACTCCTGCCTTACTCTTTTTATCTCCACAGAGAAAAGAAACAAACCAGGGTAATTTGGGTATTCTTGGGAAAGAAAAAAGAACAACATTTTCCAGGCCCATATACATGAGAATATTTGAAAAATAGAAGTACTCTTTACTAAATTTGCAGGCATCCATGATAAATCTAGAGTTGTAGCCTAGAAAGGTACTTGTAAGATTTTGCATAGCTGGATACAATAATACTTCCTACTAAAAGTAGTAAAATTTAATTCTTACCAGCTCTTTTAGCAGCACGAAAAAGCAGCTCCTCTATAAGGCTTTGAGCAGGATCACCATCAGGGAATCTCTGCATGAAATTCTCTACATGCAATACAACTTCTTCATTACTCAAGTACTGGTACAGCCCATCAGAAGAGAGCACCAAGAACTGGTCAGCTGGGCCCACCTTATAGTGGCAGAGAGAAGGTGTGCATGTTACATATGGTGCTGTGCCGATAAACTCATTTCTGAACATCTCTAACAGACCATTGTTATATTTTGCCTAAAATGCATACAACAAGAACGAAATAAATAATAAAAACAAATAATAAACTCATGCAAATATAAACATTCTTTGAATAAAGCATAGTTTTGGACTTTTGGTACAAAGTATTGGAATTGAAATAAGGACAATAAACAAAAGAAAGGAAAATAATATTAAAATAGACATATTGAAATTCAAGATTGCTATTGCATTTCTTTTCAGTAGTGCTCAGCAATATGTTTATTTAAAAGAATCATGAGATTGTCAACACTATTTGGGGGGGTAGAGAAAAAGTAAAAAGCTGTGGAGAATAAAGCAACTCTATTTGTTTTAATTAGGACCTTGTATTACCTGCTTGAGATATCCAGCTCCAAAAGCACGTGTCACCTTTAATCTGCCCTTGACTCTGTCATTGACTATGCATTTGTTATCATTTGGATGATCCGTCTTTATCCTCAGCACCTCCTGCTCATTAAATTGAATTAAAATAAAGACAAACCAAAGCATTGGAACTTCAATTTAGCTTTAAATGACTCATCTAGATTCTAGACTTGACCTTCACAAAAGATAAATCTCATCTAGACTAACCTCTTCAATGCTGGTGCTATGATCAATTGACAGCTGATGTGCAACTAAACCAGCTCCATCTCTCTCCGTCCCCTCCATTTCCCCATCCTCTCCATTCCCACCATTACTTGCACATTGCGCGATAATAGCCCTACTGTCCCCAACATTCATCACATACACATCATCATCCCTTATTAAGGCAACAAGCAAACACGAACCCATCAATGCTAGCTCAGGATTTGAGTCTATCAATTTCTCTGCCATCTCTAGGTATAGTTTCTCAGTGTTCTCCAGTGATTGAGCAAGCGCATTGAGAACTGTGTTGTGGTCAGTAATGGGACCCATTTTTTTGGCCTGTGTAGCCTCCTTTGAGGGTGTTGGCATCAGTATCTCCTCTTTGAATTTGCTTGTTTTCCTCCTGGGCCTGAAATGCAATAGAGAGCTTATAACAAAATCTACTTCATGTCTGCACCAACCAACTAACGATAAACTTCACAATTATTAGTCTAAAACTCATAAATTTCACCGTGTTCATAAATTACTACCAAGCAGCTCATACATGATACCTCTGTGAATAGAATTCAACATTTCAATGTATTTGCAACTAATACCCAATATTATCATGTTGTATTCTGGTCGAAACATTTTTCAAAATATTGCCCATAAATAATACCCAACCGTTGGTTAATTGGAATGCACTTAGTACATTGGTCAAATTTTACAATTTTTTGTTCCTTCAATAAACCGTTCTCTGAGTCAAAAACTTGAAAGCAACAAAGAAATTACTTTGGAATAAGCACGGTACAGATTAATTTAAATATGAAAACAAAAATTAATTCAATGTGAATTATTGATTAATTTATCTAAAAATACGAATCCATTTCCTTAGTTGGATAATACCTCAGTGAAGTGAAACAAGGCACACGTAATTTTCAGTTGACAAACCTTCTTTTGAAATTATTATGTGCTCCCTAGAATACACGTCAAGAAAAATAATTACCACCTCACAGTACCTTATTTTGGATAGTGAAAATGCGAATCGACCTGTACCCGAAAATTCCAACCCGCATTCGTCTTCTTCTAAAAACTGCCACAACTGTTTACCAATCTTCTCGCTCTGAGGCTCACCTCTCCCCTTTCCTTCCTCCAGTTCCCCTTCTTTCCAAAACAAGCCCCGCAGGTACACATGCAGGGACTGATACAGATGCGATACTAAGAAATCAGGAGCATCAGGGCCGTTGAATCCATCATAAATCCCCACAAAGAGCCACCTGTGCTCCTCTGAGATTACCACATGGACCCTGTCTTCCCCTGCTTTACCTTGAGCCCACTGCACCCCTTCCATACCGGTTCCGGTAGTAGTACCAGTTCCGGTACCAGCACCATTCGGAATAGGAACGACCCAAGGCCGGTGGTTCTTCTCCGACGCAGACCTTTTCAGAGAAAAACTCGCTGGCCGCCTCCTATGGAACCTTTTAGAAAGAGACTTTGGTTTTTGTTTGTCACTGACTAGTGGGCCCGAGAACTGGACAGGGTCAAGAGGGCCAGAAAGGGCGCCACGCTCAATAGGTCCGGATAGGAAGAATCCTCGGTCAAGAGGGGCCGTGGAGGAGGCGGAGGTGGCAAGTTGGAGAGGAAGAGCGGAGAAGGAAGAAGAGGAATGGAAATGGGTGGTGGGGAGAAAAGAGTCGGAGGAGTGGATGGGAATAGGCGTGGAAGAGTTTGCGGAGACAGAGGCGCCTGAAATGGAGAGGAAGGCGGTGTCGGAGGTGGGGGCATCGAGGGAGGAGGAGCGTAGGTAGCAAAAGGAGTGACCGAGGGTTTCATCCAGTGGCGGAGGAGGAGCGGTGGAGGCGGAGGCAGAGGGGCGGACGCAGGAGAGCAGCCGAGAGGCGCTGCTCCCCATGGAGGTTTTAGTGGTTGTTGGTTTCTTTGTTTGTAGTTAAAAAGTGGGGAGAGAGAGAGAGAGACTTTGCAAAGGTCTCTCTGCAACGAGCAAGTTGCAACTCTACAAGTCTACACGGTCAATATGAATGAAACAAATTTGTGTCAGAACATATCTGTTTTGGAATATTTTTGTTTGACCCTTGTAACATGTTGAAATATAACTTTTTGGCAAATAACCTCATTATTTTTCATATCTAGTCCCTGGGCCTCTGGCATATGTATTTCTATTATAATTAGATTTTTTGTTGGGATATTACGAAATAAAAAATTATTAAGATTAATTTGATTTTATATACAACAATTAAAACGAAAAGATGTATCAAAATATGTAATTTAATTATGGACCAGTTGTTAATAACGACGCCTCAATTAATATTTGTAAAGAAAAATACTCAAATTTAGGTTCAAATAAATTGGAATTAAATCGAGTTTGGTTCATGAGTCATTTATTTTTTGGTCAGTATGTAATTTAATTATGGACCAGTTGTTAATAACGACGCCTCAATTAATATTTGTAAAGAAAAATACTCAAATTTAGGTTCAAATAAATTGGAATTAAATCGAGTTTGGTTCATGAGTCATTTATTTTTTGGTCTCTGATTACTTTAGACCAGGTCACTTTCAAGTAGGGCTGGCAAAAAAATTCGTAGTTCGTGATTCAATTAGGGTTTGATTCGAGTTTAATTCGATTCGAAATGGGTTTGAATTGAAACGAACCAAACTAGGTTCGGTTCGAAATTAATTCAAACCAAACTCAAACCTAGCCTGGTTCGATCGAAACGGGTTCGATTACTTTTATGATTTGAATCTCATAATAACATTTGGCCTTCCATTTACCTGATGAAATTAAAATCCAATATAGAGAGTCATAATTTAACTTAGCTGACACTTCCTCGCTCTCAAATCTCAATAACCTAGTTCTTTCTCCACCTCTCCCTAACTCACTCTCCCTCTAGCTCTAAAATCTAGTCGACGCTCTCGGCGACTAGCTATCTCTCCAGCTGTTACTCCTCTCTCTGGCCTAGATGACTGTCTCTCCTCTCTCTTCGGTCGTCTCTCATAGTTCATACCAGGAAAGCCGTCTCTGATGTATTTTTTAATGAACAATTTTTCAACTTAAAAACACTAATTTCATAGTTCATATCGGTAAAAGGAAGCCATGTGAATTTTGCCCTGCGAGAAAAAATTAATGTATAAACTACCGGTATAACTAGAGCTGCTAAAAAATAATTGAGCTCGTGATTCGATTCGGGTTCTATTCGAAAAATGTGTAGTTCACAATTAATTCGATTCGAAATGGATTCAGTTCGAAATTAATTCAAACCAAACTCAAACCTAGGGTAAGTTCGGTTCAGTTCGATTTGTTACCACCTCTACTTTCAAGGGTGGATTTATTTTGAATTCTCTTTCTCAATCTTTTTATTTATTTTTTTGAGATTAAGTCCATTTTTTTTTTTTAAATGAAGGAATAAAACTAGTTTTTGTTCAGAAGTATTAAAAGTCCGTTAGAATTTAGGGTAAAGATACTGATAAAGCTTGTTTTGCTTCACACAGCGATCAATAAGACAAACTGAAAAGGGATATGGTTGATGAGTTGTATGAAATCAAATCAGCTCTGTCAATATCTTTACCCCAAATATGCCACCCATATGTTTTACAACAATAATTTAATATGGAATTGATTCATTATAGTTACTTAAAATCTAAAACTTTTTTTTTGTTGTTGTGCGTGAAATTCTCTTCTCACTATCCTTTAATAAATTAATAAAAAGTCGGAAAAAATACTAATTTTTATAGTCCTTATCTCTCAATTACCCTCAATTTGTGACCAACTTTCATGAAGAAAAAAATAGGTAGATGTGCATTATGCAATCATCAAATTTGTATTATGAAATAGCTAAATATGCATTATACGATAGATAAAATGTTTCTTTTAAAGTGTTCCAACAATAAGTAGGGAAGTATAAAATAACAAATGTGTATAGTTAACTAGCGAATTGTGCATTTTGAACGGTTTAATTAATAAGTTTTAGAAGATTAATTTTAAAACTTTCAAAACACTTTTTGATGATAAAAAATGAATGAGATCATTTTATATTAAGATATGTAAGTGTGCAGAGAATAGCTAGAATAGTTACTGTTGAGAATAGTAGGTTAAGAATAGTTAGAATAACTACTATTTAAGAATAGCGCTAACTCAAAGCTATTCGGAATGTTGTTTGGATTGAATATTTAGAATAGCGGAAACAGCGATTGAATATTTGAGAGAGTACGTTTGATATTCTAATTTTTTGTAGAAATAGCAAGAACAGCACTATTCTCGCTGTTCCTGAGTATGTTTGGATGGATCGGAATAGCACTATTCTCGCTACATCCAAACATACCCATATATAACTCTAAAAATCTATCAGATTTACTTCAAAATAAAGTCAAACAGTAAAAAAAATTATAAATTATTTTACCATTAATTTTTCATTATTTTTTACGGTATGACTCTATAGTAAATTGTTCAAAAAAATTAAAGTTGCATGTGCATGCATTATTCATAAAGTATATCAGTTTTAACGGTTTGAATTTGTCGTTTGGAGTCAAACCGATAAATTATTGAAGTTGTACTCATTAAATTCTCTTGGTGAGAAGAATAAACGCTATTTTGCTTTTGTAACAGTAAGTGTGCGTTAAATAAAAACTGAGTTTATTTATATAATATTTTAGAGTTCATTTGTGTTAAATACATGGAAAAAATGGATGACAATATTTAGTTAGTAAAATTATGAAATAGTTTTCACGTTTCAAAGAGTTTTCATTGTTCAGAGCAATTTAAATTTCTTTTATGTTATAAAATAAAGATAAAAAAAAGTAAACAAGATAGATAATGTATAAATTGTAGTTGTTTCTTTATTAATATTTTTTTCTCATGTATACAATACAAACTTACAAAATTTTAAACAGATTATAAATTGACAAATTGTAAATAAAAATATATCTAGATTAATTCTAATAATAAAAGGGGAGATAAAATCTATTTTTTTAGGAGATATTTTGAAATTATTAATGTTGAGAGTTACAAAATAGAAAAATCATCAGATAAATAGACATCTACATTTATAATTTATTCATAACATTAATTTTAAAATTTATTGAATAACTAAAAATGCAGTTTAGTCCTAAGCAGAGAATTTAATGATAACAGGAGATGTTCTTCCTGTTTTCACCTGATTTTTTTGTTTGTAATCCTACAGCAGCACATGTGACCAGTGTTGTATTATTTACTATATAGTATCTATACTGGCAATTTCCTGTACCGGTGTCTTTTCCTTTTTTATCCCTTTTTTTCCCTTTCTTGTTATTATTAAAAAAATTCCCCACAGGCAGATGCAGTTGTTTCTTCCTAATCACATGCAAATGCAAAGGCAGAGCCTAGTGTCCAAGTCCAAGAAAAGACAACTGCCCTCCGATCCGATTTCCTAAAATAGGATGCCACGTCAGGAATATATTTATCCATAGAGATCCAGTTACAATATTTTTTGGTAACACTAGATTACACCTTATATTCATCATGTTGAACAATTTGAACCTATTAATGAAGCAAATTCAATGAAACAACAACTAGTACCATATAAAAGAGGCCATAAACTGGAAAGTCTTGACCAATTTGAAAGATCATTTGATGTAGTTGAAATAACTGAATTGGAGGTTGTTTGATCAAGTAACGAAAAGTCAATCAAATTCATAACTGTCTTATTAGAATTTTGTCCTTGTTTTTTTTTCCGTTTTTCTGAATATTTAGTTAAGACCATTCTAATGCTCCTTTTCGCCATGCGTAAACTGAACCACCAATTAGGATAAGAACGAAAATAAAAGCTTCGATAAATAAAGATACACCTAATACATCGAAGCTCATTGCCCACGGATAAAGAAAGACTGTTTCAACATCAAAAACAACAAAAACAAGAGCAAACATATAATAACGAATTCGGAATTGTAACCAAGCATCTCCCATAGGTTCTATACCTGATTCATAACTAGAAAACTTTTCAGGTCCTTCACGAATCGGGACTAAAACTCCTGAAATAAAAAATGCTAAGATAGGAAAAAGGCTTGATATTATGAGAAATGCCCAGAAAATATCATATTCATGAAGCAGAAACATAAATGTACTCCTTCGTATAAAATAAAAATATACTGAATTTTTTGATTCAAATTCCCATTGTTAATTCATCCAGAACTTCAGTAAAAGAAGGATATATTTTTATGAATTGACTTTATTTGTGACATGTTTCATTTAAAGATTCTATTTGATTCAAGGAATCCTGATTTCATTTTGAAAAATATAAAACATGATGAATATAAGGTATAAAATTTGATGTCATAGCAGTCTGCTATTATCGCTATAGCGGTCGTAGCTGAAAGAACACACTTTTATTTCATCACTTATCGTTTAAGGTTAGAAAATGCTATAGCGTTGCTATTGCATCGCTATATATATATATGCGCACGTGCACACACACGTGTCATGATGCGTACCAAACACAACGTTGGAAATTAATAAAATATTACGGATATTTTAATGCATAGGCTATCTTATACATTTGATTGTAAACCGTTGGATTCAAAATTCAAACAGTCGATCTAAATGGCTCAACATATTCTCCATATTAACTTGTGCCTGGAGATCAAATTTTATATTTTTCGGAAAAAAATTACTATTTTTGTAGAATTTTTGAAAATCATTGTTTTTCATAAATTTCTGAATCATAGAAAAACAACGATTTTCAAAAATTCTAAAAAATAGCAAATAATTTTCAAAAAATATAAATTTTGGTCTCCGAACACATTTTAATATGGATATCAAATTGAACGGTTTGAATCGATTATTTGAAAATTAAAACCAATAATTTTACAGTCTAATGTACAAAAGAATCTATACATTGCAATGCGCCATAGCTCCCCTCTCTATCTATGTATTTACATGTGTCATGATACTTATCAAACACAACGTTGGAAATTAATAAAATATTACGGAGTTTTTTTTTCCGGCATATTTAACGCACTTTTAATAATATTTTTGTTTGTGCGGAAATACTACAATATTTAAAAAAAAAATTGTTTTACCAAGGTACCCTTAATTTGTTAATAATTTTCTTTCGCATATTTTTAGTTTAAGGTGAGAAATAAATTCCTAAGCAGTAAGCAGTCAACTTGAAAATGATTTAGATATATACGATATAACATCAAATTTATTAATATTAGAAGCTATTTTATTTATATCATTATGTCTAAACTTTAAAGAATATATAATTCTTTTATACGAGAATTGAAAACTCGAGTAATCTCACAATATTTAGTTATTTACAATGGTTATTCTTTTTGTGTGATGTTATCAGTGCGAAACACTAAGAGAGATCGTGGTTTGAGTTGCATATAAAAAGAATCATCACATTAATTTTGTTTATCAAATTATCTAATTAATATAAAATAACAACTTAATTATACAAATCTAAAAATCAACCAATATGTTCGAAGTGTCTCGTGTTTATTTACCTATTATCATATTTGCTAGTTGTGAACCTGACCAAAGATTGAGTCTGAAATACAGTTATCACTATAGGGGTTTTCATTGGACCCGGTTTATTAGGTTTTGAACCGAACCGAATTAGTTTGGATTAAACGGTTCATTTTCTTCGGTTTAATGGTTTGGTTCGGTTTGCTTTTTAAAACCGAATTGTAACTTCAATTCGGTTCGGTTTGAAATTTTTAAAACCAAAATAATTGAACCGACTTAATTTTTATATATTATGAATTTGGTCTAGACCACCCCTGTGTATTTCTTAATCTTACTTCAAATACTTTGGTTTATTTCTTAATAGAGGAGGGTTCAAATGCCTCCATTTTTTGTGCCTCCATCATGCCTCCATTTTTAAAAACTTAAATAACTCAAAGTTTAAAACTTAAACGTCAAAATAAAACCATTAGATGTAATCTATGTTATTTTCTCTCTGTCTATAAAAAATTATCATATTTTGATTTTGCTTTTATATGAATCAATAAGTTGAAAAATCAACGTCTATAAATTATCCACATTTGTATACATTTTTACAAGCTCAAGATGACAATCAAAACAAAGACGAAATGCCATAAGTTTTTACATGTGCATAGATAAAATGATATAGTTCATATCCAACGGTTTTATTTTGAATTTTAAAATTTAAATTTTGAATTATTAAAGTTTTTAAAAATAGAGGCATGATGAAGGCACAAAAAATGGAGGCATTTGAACCCTCCTCTTCTTAATAACCTAGTTTATTTCTTAATATCCGGTTTATTTCTTAATATTTTGGTTTATTATAAATCAACTCCTTTAAATAAAAAAATTAATATATTTTGATTTGAACTGAACAAACTGAATAAACCAAAATAAAACATTGATTCGATTCGGTTGTAATACTAAAGCGATTCAGTTCGATTCTATTTTTGAAACTAAATTATAACTTTAATTTACCTAATTCAGTTCAGTTTAACACCCCTAGTTATCACGTCCCTTCAAAATTTTAGAATATAATATTATACATAATAATAGGTAAATATGATATTGTGAAGTTTTGAAATTTAACAAGATAAATAATATTATATTCTGCATTTTATAAGGGTGAATACGCAATTTTAGGTTTTTCAAGGGATATACATGAAATTTTCCATTCTTTTTAAGACAACTAGTAGCACACTTTTTTTTTTTTTGTTTATTAGAGTAGCACACTTCAGAGTTCACGGGAGACATGGAAGCAAGTTTTGCGGTAGAACCGCAGGCAGAAGGGAGTCAAAGGCGTTGACTGATCACGCCTTGGTGGGGCCCACATGTAGACTATGTAGTATAGTGTAGGGTAGCGACTAGCGAGGATAGAGGGTAAATATATTGACAGAGGTAGTTTCGCTTTATGAAGTGCACCATTCATATACTTTATCATTTTGTCTACACTGCTCGTTCGCTGCGTGAAGCTAACTCTGTCAATTTTTTATCAGAGAGAGAGAGAGGGTATAAAATATAAAGTAGAATATTTTGGTTAGGTTTGTCAAATGGGAACAGCTTTACGAGTTGTCTGCTTCCCAGTTCCCACCAGAAAATGCTCTAGCCAAATTTCAACTATTACCGGACTATTAACACTGATGAAGGAATCTTAGACTTTTGCTGGTTTGTCCCAATTTTAAATGGGAATTGTTCAGACGCTCAATTTTCCGACATTTTTATTTTTACCCTATTAAAAAATTATTTTAATAATAATAATCAAATTTTAGCAACAGTTTCAAAAATACCCCATCCGTGAAATTTTTTCACGGGCTCGAATTTTAATTCCATTTTTTTTAAAACAGAAATTTATTTTAATTTTTTATTTTTTGTATTGAAATATTAGAAATGTTGGATATATTTATTTAAAAATAGATAGAATACAATATAATTTGATTTATTAGAAAGACTGTAACAAATAACCCGGATTAATATTTTTCAGGCTGAATTTTTTCCGGTTGTAAGAAAAATTAATATATTTCTATATGTGTTATTGGAAAAAAAAAACTTAGATTCTAAGTTATTGATCCCGGTTCAAAAGTCACTTCTATGTAATCTAGAAAATATTGTGATCCTTCTAGGACATTTAATTTATGGAAAGTTGTATCTATTTTTGAAAAAAAACAAAAACTTTAAGTTATTTAATAATTATTATTCAAAAAGAATTCTCAAAATAGATACAACTTTTTATAAATTAAATGTCCTGGAAGGATGACAATATTTTCTAGATTACATAGAAGTGACTTTTGAACCAGGATCAATAACTCAGAATCTAAGTATTTTTATTTTTTTCTAATAACACATAAAGAAATATATTAATTTTTCTTACAGCCGCGAAAAATCCGGTCTGAAAAATATTGATCTGGGTTATTTGTTACAGTCTTTCTAATAAATCAAATTATATTGTATTCCATCTATTTTCAAAGAAATATATCCAACATTTTTAATATTTCAATACAAAAAATAAAAAATAAAAACAAATTTTGTTTTTAAAAAAAATGGAATTAAAATTCCAGCCTGTGGAAAAATTCCACCGGTGGGGTATTTTTAAAATTGTTGCTAAAATTTGGTTATTATTATTAAAATAATTTTTTTAATAGGGTAAAAATAAAAATGTCGACTCAATTTTCAGATCACGAGGAAATTTTTTTTATAAACCATAATTACAAAAAGATTTTATTGAAACCAACGTGATTAATTTTTTTTTTTACAAAAACTATAAGAACTAAAATGCCATTTCGGTCCTGAAACCTTTTTTATTTTGAGGCTGAAATAGCAATTCGGTCCCAAAGATTTTCACAATTTTTCATCACATTTTTTTCTCGAAATCTGTGAAAACGACTGGGACCGAAATGGCAATTCGGTCCCAAAAAAAAAGAGACTGAAATGGCATCTCGGTTCTTATGACTTTTGTAAAAAACAAAGCAATCAAGTTGGTTTGATAAAATTTATTTTTTTATTATGGTTTCTAAAAAAAATCATCATTTGAAATTTTTATTTATACCATATTTAAAATAAATAAATTATAAAACCATCATTTGTGGAAATTTCAGAAAGCACCCAAGTAGTCAAACGATGATTTTTTGAGGGTCCTCCAAGGCAATCTGTGGCCTTCCAAAAATGAGGCCGCAGATTGATTTGACAACAACCCGGATGTTTTTAGAAATCACCATAATTTGAGGAGTTTTAGTTTTTTTTTTGTAATTATGATACAAATATATATATATATATAGAGAGAGAGAGAGAGATGGGCTAGATGCATTGCAATGCATAGACACCCTTATGTATTAGACTATAAATTATCGATTCAGAGTTCAAATGACCGATCCAAACCGTTTATCTTGTTCTTCATATTAATATGTGCTTGGAGACCAAATTTTATATTTTTTGGAATTTTTTTAGATTTATTGAAAATCTGCAAATCCGGATGAACAGTAAAAACAGTAAAAATTTCTGGACCACTGGATCGGCAATTTTCAAAGTGGCTTAATAAATAGTAAAAAATTCCAAAAAATATAAAATTTGGTCTTCAAGTACATATTAATATGGAGAATAAGATGAACGGTTTGGATCGGTCATTTGGATTTTGAATCGGTGATTTAGTGCCCATACATTACAATGCACCATAGTCCATCTCTCTCTCTCTCTATATATATATATATATATTTTTTACTTTTTCGGTGAATTCAAATTTCCTGCAATAACTCAAAATTTGAGTTTCTACACAGAGAATTCGGATTAATGAATCTTTACTGGTACAAAATTAAAGAGATTTTGTGTATTGCATGTATGGATTAGTCTGGATTATAATCGCACGAAAATTCAGGAATAAAAAAAAATTATTTTATTTTAACCCTGCTCTTAAATATGGTTGAATATTTCTAATTCCAACGAATATTTTTTGTAAAATAAAAAATATTTATCATTCATAAAATGTCTTATTCCAATCAGAGGTACTAAAAGGAGCTTTAATTATAAAATTTGGTGGATCTATTAACATAGTGGCGCGAGTTCCGAGTGATGCATATTTAATTTTTAAAAATAGCATTAAAAAATATTAGAACACGTCATATCATCAGCTAACTATTTTAGGCTCTGTTTAGTGCACTAATGGAAATAGGTGTAGGCATAAGAAAAGTAAAAATTTGAACTAATTTTTATTGTTCATGTTGAAAAAAAATTTAGTTTTTTTTTTTTTTCCTCACAAAAACAGTAATGCGGCCGAACAGAATCTTATTAATTACGGAACCATATCTGCTCAATTTCATTTTATTCATGGAGCAAAATAGTTTCTTGGTGATGTTTTGTTTTACAACTTGCGAGAATTTTTTTTTGACGAAAGTTGATGGATGGATTTAACTAGAAAACAGTAAATGTTGAGTGATGTTTGGGAAATTAATGGACGCTTAGTGATTTTTTGTTATTTTTGAAAATAAACTCAATTTTTTCGGAATTAAATGGACGCTTAATTTATAGTTAATTTTGTTATTTTTGATAATAAATGGAATGACTTAGAGCATCTACATTTCTAATACTATGAGAGTTTCTAATATGATATGTAATTTCTAATCTAGTTTCAAAAATGTGAAAAATTTCTTATTTAGAAATTATGCTGAAAAATTTATCATTAAGAAACTGTTTATAAACTTTAGACAAAATAACTAACTCAAATTATTTATCATTTTTAATTTATCACTGACGTAGTTTAATAGAAACTCTAAAATTAACTTCAGGAATGTAAGACTTAGAAACTTTAGAGAACTTAATTTTTAAAAAGTGATTAACATATTAACATTTATTTAGAAATTTATTTGAGTTGCCGAGATGTAGATACTCTTATTGAAGCAAAACTAGGGTGTGAGGTGCTCACCAAAGAGATTTGTGAGCACACCTCCAAATAGCTATCGGATTAATTCCGAACTACAAATCCAAACCGTTGAAATTCAAGTACTTCGTGAGTGATACATGTACATAAAAAATTTTAAAGTTTTGAATTTATTAAGTACATAATCAAGTGGTCAAAACAATGATGAAAAATTAATACATAAAATATTTAAAAAATAATTTATAAAATGTTCATTGTTTTGACTACTTGACCATGTGCTAAATGAATTCGAAACTTAATTTTTTTTTGCATGTACACGCATCACTCACGAAGTACTTGGATTTCAACGGTTTAGATTCATAATTCGGAGTCAATCCGATAATCATTTGAATGTGTGCTCACCAACTCCTCTTGGTGAGCACATCACACTCTAGTTTTGCTCCTCTTATTGTCTTATGGTAACATCTAACTAAATTATTATTAATTTTTTTTTGAAACAAACTTAGCCAATGAAAAAAATAATTTTAATCCTTGACGGGGGACCCGTTCTAATGAGCATCTTAATTATATTAAATCTTAGGAGGAGCTTTGGATTGTATATAGATAAATAAAATATGAATATTGACGAATATTGTTTGTTCAATCTGCATTTAAACTTTTTCTAAACAATAAAGATTTGAATTAGCGAGAAAGAGGGGAACCACTAGAAAATCTGTGTCAACGGCAACTTTAAACTACTAGATGTGTTTGTTTATTTTTTTTATTTTGTGCTTATTTATTATTATTATTCATCTTATAATTTAAAACACATTTCTCTATTTTTAAAATAACGATTAGTTAGTACTGTTTTACTAACTTATTATTTTATATGACTGACATATATAACTATTATGAAATATATAATTTAAATTAGAGGAGGATTTTGAATTTTAGTAGTGATCTATCAATACTAATTGACTCTGCCTCCTCAAAATTTTTTTTTGTCCTCCCTTGAATCTTTGATTTGTAATTCAGATTAAATTTAGTGTCAAAATCAAAATAAATTTCTTGCATTATGTTTGGTAATTAAAATTATAAGTTAAAGTGTCAGAAATAACAAGTCATACCATTGGAAAGTATAAGTTAAAGCATTGTTTTTTATTGAGTATCCAATTAGTTGATGGGTTTAAATCTGATTAGTTATTTAAACTTGATTCGATATTTTTTTACCCCCTGATGAAAATCCTTGATCCATCCCTAGAAGGAATTAAATTACACCGTTTTATGGTGATTCATTTTGACACTATATTTTTATAAGTTATTTTTGTAATTTTAAAATCTAAACAGTCAACTAAAATCGTTCAACATAATCTCATTAACATGTATCCGTATCCATATAATATTCAATATATATTAGTATCTGAGAATTAAAAACGTATACAAATATAATTTTATCATCATATGATCCATAATCGATCCGTTTGCACCCCTAACAATTAGTTCTCATTAATCCAGCGTTGGAATTCGGTGTTTATTTAGATATGGAGATCCATTTTTGAGATCTGTGCCAGATTAAAACTGACAACTCAGATCTAATTGTACTCGGTCAGATGCTGCACCAGATCTGAATTCTTGCGTTCTGCCTTGTTTGTTTTTGTACTCGATAAATTTCTGCGGTATTTTTCTAGCTGTCTCAACGCATAATACAATATGACTCCAGAGTCCAGATTATATAAATTCATAAATTAGATATAGTATTGTTAAATTTTTTGAGCTAAAAATTATTGTTAATGGTTTATAAATTAAGATAAAAAATATTTATACTACTAAGAATATTAGAAAATTAGCATTACTTTTTCATATTATTCTTAAATAAACAAAAATATGAAATGAAACTATTCTTTTACTATTTTTGATAATTCAAACTAGAGGTGGCAACGAGCAGGCTCGTCATGAGTTTGGTTCAGCCTGAATTCATTACGAGTTGGCTTGTCCGAGTTACGAGCGAGCTGATTTTGGGAGTCCGAGCTGAAATCTCAGTTTGAAGTTGCCACGAGCTGAACCGAGCTAGCTCGTGAGCTGACAAGCTGGTTCGCAGAGTTTGGCAATATCTTTTTTAAGAAAAAAAATAAAATTCTACAAATTTTTTGAACTAAATTTAACTGTGCTAAACCAAGTTGAATAGTATAAAATACACATGCATTCATATAAATTCACAAATTAATACTTAATCGAACTAGTTCGCGAATTGATGAGCAAATTAAACTCCAGCTTAAACTCATTAACTCTGAACTAAGTTAATAGTGAGCTGATCCATTAATAAATAAATTATTAGCGAGCGAATCAAGATAAAACCACAAACTACGATCTTTTTTTGCCACACCTAATCCAAACGCAGCTATGCTTAGACTCTAGTATACTAAAAGGAAGAATTGAGAAAACTCATGTAGTAGTAGTATTCACCAAATAAATTGTCTTCTTGTGAGAAATTAATGATCCGGCAATTGAAAAATAGCCTTCGACCTATAAGTCAATTAATAATTGATTCTACCTAACTTTCATTATTAAATTCATTAAATGGCGTCACTATATATCTGTTGATTTTTTTTATAATTTTTGTTTGTTAGGCAGACTATTGTTTCTACATCAATAGATTAGTTACATCACAAGATTTAAATTTTTAGTTGACTTTACAAAAGGTATGCTAGCTTGATTATTGGAGAAAAAGCTGAACTAGCAAATTCCAATTGGAATCTTTTATCTGTGTGTTTTCTTTTGTTTGGTTGTGATGAACTTTGAGCCGGTCTTTTCAATTCTTTCCTTTTAGAATTAATATTATATTATTCCTCTTAGTCGAGTTTAACAGTGTCATTTAACAAAGATCGTGTCAAAATTATGAATTATCTTTGTTTTCAGAAAAATTTAAAAATTAAGTTAGCTAACTATTTAATTATATATTTAAATTAATAAAAAATCACAGTTGAACCTCTTTTAAATGGTATTAGATGTGTTCAGATTTTGTTTCACCTAATTAATGCACAATTTAATTTGTATGTTGTATTTAATATGAGAGGAGGATTCAAATGTCTCAAACTTTTTCAATTTGTCATTAATGATCACTTTCACAAATTAAATGTCTCAAATTTTTTATGTCTCACTGTACCTCATATTCTATATTTTCATTTTTAATGTTGAAACTGTCGATTCGTACCATTCGACATGATCTCCAAATTAAAATATGCTTGGAAACTTAAATTTTATTTTTTAGATTTTTTTTTAAAAACTATTATTTAAGATATATACAAAATCGCTATTTTTAGACCATCCAAAAACAATAATTTTGTATATATCTAAAAAATAGTAAAAATTTGATCTCCAAATATATTTTAATATAAATATCATGTTGAATAATTTAGATTAATAATTTGAAATTTTGAAAATAAAGATATAGAATATAAAGCACGAGACATTTGAAACTTCCTCATTCAATATACATGCATCTGCAATTTCAAAAATCTTGGTTTATAAAAATCTAACTATACAAGAACTTGCCTTTGATCTAGAGACAAAGACACATAACTTCTATATAAGATGTCATAAGTGTAAAACCCACGAGATGAGAAAATTATCTGTATTAATACATGGATTTGAAATGTGTAGTATTGTCAACTCATATTTAAAAAAAAAAAAAAAAAAATCTAACCATGCATGGAGAAAATTGTCTGTATTAATACATATGGATTTGAAATATGTTAGACCACTTGATCTCAACTCATATTTAAAAAAAAAAAAAAAATCTAACCATGCATGGAGAAAATTGTCTGTATTAATACATATGGATTTGAAATATGTTAGACCACTTGATCTCAACTCATATTAAAAAAAAAAAAAAAATCTAACCATGCATGGTGGATAGATAGATGAATTCGTATCCCCTCAGGTTATCTAACTGAGTAGAATTGGATCGGACGGTCTGATATTGGAATTTTTTAACTTGGCACGAATCTCAAAGCACAAATAATACTGCCATCCGGATCACTACCATCTGAAATTAAATCCGGGCCGTCCATTTCAATTGTGCTGAGTCAGGTACCTGGGAGGATACAGATCCTAGACAAATGGTCAGAAAGAAGTCCCCTGATACAAGATTACAAGGCAAGAAAACCTTGAAAAGTGCGAACCGTATCATGTGTTGACCTCGATCGGATCAAGGAAAACTGGAAAAGGTACCGCCCATTTTTCTCCTTTCACAGAATCAGAAAAACGCAAACCCGAACTTGTGTTAGAAGCAATTATAGAAAGTGATATGCAATAGAAACGAAAGAGACTTGACCAGATGTCCAGATCCAAACTAAATATATATATAAATTTATAATTAAAATGGGGTACTCGTTCGTCAAGCAATTATTTGAAGTTGAAGCTTCGTCAGATCAGCGAACACTGTTCAGGAATTCAAATCAATTAAGTCTGGTACCTGATGTGACATTCGGACTGTTTATTTAATCTGGCACGAATCTCAAAGATTTCTATTTTGAGATTCAGTGACTGCTGGAGCAAATAGCATTTAGACTATAATAAACGGAACCGAATCTCCTGCTCCTGGGTAGGAAATTTCTGTCCCTATAGTCACTGACACGTGAATTCAGAGTGAATTTTGAGACAAAATTATATTCAATATTTAAATGTCAGAATTCACTCTGGACCAATGTGTCAGTGACTGTAGGAGCATGAATTTCCTGCCCACAGAAGAGCAGGTGATCTGATTGCATAACAAACAATGCCAAGATAGCAAACAAAATCAAATTTCCTTTTTAATAATTTGAAAAATTGCCATCTATAATCAATTTAAAACAGAATTCAACACCCCATGTACCTTTACCATCTAATCAATTTACACATAAATATAAGTTGGCGCTTTTTTTTAAAAAAAAAGAGAGGCATATTTGTTCATTTGCATTAGCAAAATTAGTCTCATAAGTACATGATTACCAGCAGCAAAAGAAAATAGCATATCCACCCTTATCAACTAGAAAAATGACCTCTATATCCTTACCTCATCTTTCTAAAGTAAACCATAGAAAAATGCATACCAGCACCCTTCCAAATCAAAGTTCATATAGTGACTAGGATATTACTTATTACAAGGCAAAACATGACACAAATAAAAGCTAGAGAAAAGCATAATAGCAACTAAGCATTCTCATTAGTATGAATGTCTCCATCCAGCAACACAATCTCAGGAGCTTCAGCCCATTCGCGCAGTGAAATGTCGTCAATCTCAGCGGGAGTCCAAATCATCATCTCTTGCACAACTTCTTCCTTGATGTTTCATGCCCAATAGTGAAGTAACGACAAAATGAGGATATCATAGAACAATTAGATTTAGGTGCAACCCCTGTAAAACAAATGTCATTGCGATGTTTCCAAAGCGACCGACAAATTGCACTTATTACTATTAGAGCAGCTATTCTTTTTTTTGGAGGTAAGGATTGAACATAATCCATAACATCATCAAAAGAGTACTAATTCATAAAAACATACTCGAAAGATCCCATCCAAGACCAAAGAGTTTTGACAAAAGCACATTGAACAAATAAGTTGCGCTTTCATTCACCAATTGTTTTCATGCATGTATTTTGAAGAGTATAGCAAGTCATAGAATTAAGTTTTATCTCATTGATTTGGGTCAAAACATTTTAAGGCCGCAACGCAATTGAATTAATAAAATAAAAGTACCAATAAAATGTTGACCCAGCCCAACCCACGAAGCCCAAATTACTCTTTCCCTTGCTTTACAGCTTGTTCTCTCTTAATTCTTTATCACCTGAAGTACCTCAAATATTGAGATTGAATGTGGTCCGTTCATTATATATTAGCACGAATAATACAGGATCAAGTGCATTACATACTTGGTCCAGATTGGTTAGATTCTTATCGAACGGGTCGTACTCAAAGACAAACAGTGAGGTAACGCAGAGGAAGGAAGACAGGGAAAGAGAGCGAGAGCGAGACAATTGAGGCAAAAACGGGAGGGAGAGTCGGAGAGAGGTGGAAAGCATAAGTCGACAGTAATGGCGGCAGGGAATGAAGAGAAAGCGTTGGCATGGGGAAGAGAGACGGTGCCTCGAGTTATGGAGATCGTTGGAACGAGGCTACCGCAGAGGGACGTCTACTCTCTCCTCCTGACCAGCCCCTGGTGCTACCGCGCTCTCCTCTCCAATCCCCAGCTCTGGAAGGTGAAGGTTCTCCATTGCCTCTCTTTCTCAAATACTTACTTCGCAATTTCATAAACCCTCAACTTATTCATGCAACCATTTCCCATTATTCATGCAATTCCATTTTCAGGTGCTTGACTTGCGTGAGACCAAATCAGCTGGCCCTCGTTTGCTTGCTGCCCTTTCACTTGTACTTATTATATCTTTTATACTTTTTACCTTCATTACCTCCATTCTCTCGAGTTAGGAAGAAAAGAAAAGAAAAGAAAAGGGAGAAAATGACCCTCCTTCCCATTCACCTTCTCTACCGCAACTCGGGAGCACACCCTCAATCTCAGTGCCATGTTGGAAGCACTAATTAGACTTTTCTAAGATTTAATACTTCAATTAAGATGTTTGATTAGTATTGGCATTGTTTAATCTCTGGGCTTAACTAAGCAGGAGAGGTATAAGCATTTGAAAGTGCTCAACCTAGAATTTGCACAAGACATTGATGATACTCATCTTATTCTTCTTAAATCCAAGGTTTGCATTTACTTTTCTTATACCTTATTATTAATTGAGAAGCACACACTACTAATTTCTAGGTTATCTGGTAAGTAATTGGGTACCCATTTTGATTGTTTCTAATTGTTCAAGGATTTTAGGTGCAGCAAAGATCAAGCTAGACCCAAGTTCATTTTTTTTTCTTACCAAAACTGTCCTGAACTTTACCAATTGGTTCCAATATCTGATGTGCTTTTAGTTTTGATAAGATGGCTGTCAAATCACTAACTCACTCTGAGACATAACAAATTCGTTAAAATCATTACTGTTATTTCTTGTGACACTATTCAGTTCAAACTAGTACTATCATGATTGATTGTACGAAACTTTGCATTGCAATTTTAAATTTCTAATATCGTGCCAAATGTCTTTCAGGGATTTGAGTCTCTTAAGGGATTAGAATTTCTAAATTTGAATGCATGTCAGAAAATATCTGACAGAGGAATTGAAGCTATAACAAGCATTTGCTCAAATCTTCATACACTTTCTCTATATTGGAATGTTGGGTAAATTGTTTTTCACAGTTCACTCAGAAAAAAAAAACAAATAATCGGAAATAAAACCTCCCACTTTGATGCTTCTGATAGAGTTTCTTATTTCCTTTTTTTTTTTTTTTCCTTTTATAGGTTGACTGATAATTCTATAAAACACATTGTCAAAAACTGTCAGAAGATTATTGACCTGAACTTGAGTGGTTGTAAGGTACAATAACATCTTTGTGTGTTTCTTTCTGGTGCAAAGATATATCCCTTTTATCCTTGGATTTTATAATTGGATTTGCTCTTAACTGAAAAATCCAGAATATCACAGATCAGAGTTTGCTATGGATAGCTGATAGTTTTCCAGCTTTGGAGAAATTAAATATCACCAGGTCATTTTTTTTTCTTAGCTATTTTTTAAGAAGAATTTGTCATGAAGTTCAGTCAACATATTCTCAAGATAAAATCATGCAATATTTATTTTTTCTTTTCTTACCGTTATTACAATACAAAGTTTATACTAGAGTTGAAGTTCTTCATGTGTAATAGGTGTATCAAATTGACAGACAATGGTCTCCTACAGCTCCTCCTAAGATGTTCTAGTCTTCAAAGTTTGAATCTTTATGCACTTTCAAGGTACATTTCAAATATTTGATGGGTCTCCCTCATGAGTACATGAAAATGTCGCTTGCTATCTTCATTCATAGCTCAAGTCAATTTGTATTGGTACCATCCTAGCTGACACTGTATCTGCTGATGTAAGCTGAATTGCATATGAATAAAATTAGTTTAGTGGTCACTTGACAGTTGACATTAATTTCTTTCCCTTGCAGCTTTACAGACAAGGTTTATATGAAGATTGGTATACTTTCCAATCTGAGATTTCTAGACATGTGTGGGGCTCAGGTTAGACGTGATATACTTCATATTTTGCTCTATTGTTTTGAGTAAATTACAGACAGAGTCCTTAAAATTACCCGGAATTTTTTTAGTTACCACCCCAATCTTTCAAAATTCTCACATTATCATCCATTTCTCCAAAATTCAAAACTCAGACTTGGGGGTCGTGCGCAGACTGGTCTGGCGCCCTCCAAATAGTGCACAGATTGGTCTGGCGCCTCACTATTTCCATGTACTGATTTCTTTGATTGAATTGGAAAAATATTGTTTGTTATTACCATGGACCCACCACCTCAAATAAAAATTATTTTTTCCATTCATACCTGTGGGACCCACCACCTCAAATAAAAATTGTTTTTCCATTCATCCCGGTGGGACCCACCAAATTTCCAAAATCAATCAAAAATTTTAACACCAGCCATGTGTCTTTATGGTGGGGCCAAGAACCATGCTGCCCAACCAAAAGAAAAGAAAATAAGTTGTGTCAGAACAATCTACGCACCATTTGGAGGGCGCCAAACTAGTCTGTGCATGACCCCCAATTCATGCGCAGATTGGTCCAGCAGAAATGGTGAGTTTTGAATTTTGGAGAAATGGATGGTAATGTGAGAATTTTGAAATATTGGGGTGGTAACTAAAAAAATTTCGGTAAAATTACACCTAATTCAGTTGGTCATACAATTTGGGTAATTTACTCCCAAGTACTTTATTTTATTTACCACACTCGACGTTGTATGACTGAAATTTCATATTATTTTAGAACCTAACTGATGAAGGCTTATCTTGCATAGCGAGATGCAGGAACTTGACTTACTTAAACTTGACATGGTAACTTTTTTTCAGTTGCTTGAACAATATCCTTTCAAATGAGAAATTGGTCGAACTATCAGAGTAATATAAATAATGCATGACAGGTGTGTACATGTAACTGATGCTGGCATTATGGCAATTGCCCAAGGTTGCAATCACCTTGAGTTCATGAGGTAACTAGTGAGCTTGACATTAACAAGTTGGTATTATAGTTAAATAATATTTTTGTCCTATAATATTACCCGTAGTTTGGTTATTAGTTTATCAAAGTAATATGGAGAGGGCATATGATACAATTCTTTAATAATTACACATTTTCATCTGTAATTTTCACATATTATTAGAGACGAAATTACATTTGAAATACATGATTCAAGTTGGATATATGATTGCTCGCTTTTGGTGCATTTTCATACAAACCTTTTACCCCTACATAGATGATTTTTTTGTGTAATATAGATGTATCCATGTGTGTGTGTGTGATACTTATTAACTAAGGTTGTGGATCCATTGACAATGGACAATTTGACAGTATTGACAATAGTAAAGATTAACTTCTATGATCTATACTACTTGTATATCATGCACATTACAAATGATAAAATGTCATGCAAGTTTTGCCATTCAACAGACAACTTGAAATTTGCTATGCATACTTGTCGGTTTTACTGGAACATTAAATGTCACCCAAATTGCATGAAATTTCATATAACTAATCTATAAGGCCAACAATGTCTTTCCAACTTTATAAGAATATTTTGGCTTGATTTGAAACATATTATCAAGATTGTTAATTTAACACGTTGACAATGGTGACAACCCATTTATTAATGCTTATCGATTGGGTACAGGCATGGTCTGATCCGAGTTGGTTGTTAGAAATTTGTGCTTGCCTAAATGTTATTGTATAAGAATCCGAATACAAACTTGGCCAATGATATACATGTGGCTTTACTGGTATTGAGTCTACATCTAACATCAGGTATCAATGTATGGTTTCTTTTATTATTGTTGTAGCCTTTTTGGGATTGTTGGCGTGACAGATGCGTGTCTTGAAGCATTGTCGAAATCTTGTTGTAATACTCTCACTACTCTTGATGTAAATGGATGCATTGCAATTAAGGTACAAATTTATGCAGATTTGATGGTTAAGAAATTGTCGTGTTTTGCAAAACATCTTTATTTTTATGATTATCTAGAAATAAGATAATAAAATTATTTTTTGCTCTATTTGTTATTGATGCTGTTGTTATTTTCTTATTAATTGTTGAATTTGATTTATCTCTTTGAATTAGAGGAGGAGCCGGGAGGACTTGCTCATGTTGTTTCCACGCTTGACTTGCTTCAAAGTTCATAGTTGATATTGCATGTCAAAATATTTGGGAACATTGTAATAGTAGTTGTTATTTCTTTTAAGCATTAGTATATATCATATTCCTTTTTAGTGCAGTCAAAGTGATCTTCTTTCAAACACTAAATAGATATATGCTGGTCAAATGCTTAAACCTTTTTGTATTTTAATACACTCTTATAAAAAATTAAATTATCAAATGCATTTTATTCAATTTTAAAACACACGAGTAATTGCACAAACTTGAATGCATCACATAGTTGTGTTTATGAAATGAGCAGTTTAGCCTTGCAAAGAATGAATTGATCATTTTATCTCAATTTACTGGTATGGCTTAAGATACACCCATTTTTATTTTTTATTTTTTATTATTATTCAAAATTTCAGAATTAAATAGGTAGGAACTAATCTTTCATCTTTTGCCACAAACGTTTCAATTCATATACTACACATTCCGCAGATGATACCTAACCACCTACAACAAAACTTATCATCTCTAAGCCTACATACCCATATAACCTTATCAGAAAACACAAAACATAGAAGACAACAATATACGCATTAGGGAGATGGCCCTCGCATTCGCATGCAATATACGCAATATACACATTTTTAACATGTGGAATCTCTAAGAAAGTACGTTTAGATTCGGTTAATTAGAATCATTAATATTTTCTTGCAAAATTTAAAAATGGCTGAGTGCACGTCAGCACATGACGTGCACTATAGGTTCTCAAGTTTAGGTTGTTTGTTTTGCTAAATGCATGTGTAATGCACTGCCTTAAGGAAGGCGACAATTATGCTGTGCGGTTCTTTTATATATAGTAGCTATCTGATTTAAGAAAATATTGTGGGACTAAAAAATATTGCAAATCCTATCCGGTAATCTCCGCTGGGACACTATGTTCTCAACTGCGGCTTGCTGGGCTGAAACCACTCTGATGTTGTCCATTTTTGGGCTTGTGGGCCTTATTCTTGTCCATCGCTCCCAGCCCAAGCCCATAATTTTAAGATATCAATCGGATAAGCATGATGCCGGTTGTGCTATTTCTCTTCATTGCATATTAAATGGTGGTGTCGGATGTCCAATGCTCCTTATTTATTGTAAACTAGTATCTCGCTGATAAGTCTGGCAAACCGCTGTATGACCTTATTTATAGGTACTGTTTGCTTGTTCAGATCTCTCTTCACTAAATTTCTATTGCAGCTGTTTGTTTGCTTGATAATCTAGTTTCATTGGTTTGGGATTTTGTTCTTCACTAAATTTCTTATACCATTAGATCCTCTTCACTAAAAATAACATCTATATCAACTTTCCAAAAAAAAAAAAAAAAAAAAAAAACCTATACTTGTGCAATAGCAGATTAATTAATTTTGTTTGGGTTCAGAAATTTGAAAGATTGTCTTGAAATTCATATCCTTCTACAATATCTAGGAAATTGTTGCTTTAACTTGTGAAACTATTAAAAAAGACAAAAAAAAGGGGGAAAGAAGAGGAGAGAAGAATGTACATTTCATACAATCCATAAGAAGTTTCATATTTGCAACTAAAATTAAGCCCAACAGACATTTATAATATCAATTAATAAATTTTAAATTAAAAACGATCAACCCCAGAACCAGAAGACAACAAAATTTAAAGCTGTATTTCTGTTACAATCATGAAAAATTCCACTTCAATGTCGCTACTAAGAATGACAATAAATGCTCTTACCCCAAATGTTTCAAGAAATGAAAAAGTAAAACTAATAAACCTGTTATTCAATTCTATGATGGTAAAGGTTAAGAACGTAATTATTCAATTTGTCCCCGAATATCATGGTAGAGAAAGTACTTGTCACATGTTTCCGTGCCTCTTCTCCCATTTTTGCAGCCATGTCAGAATCCTTTGCCAGTTTTAACATAGCATTTGCAAATTGCACAGGAGAAGGATCGCAGAGAAACCCAGTCTCGCCATCTTTGACTGTCTCCACAGGCCCACCACTGTTACAGGCAATTACCGGTTTTTTGGAACCCATGGCTTCCAGAGGAACAATGCCAAAATGCTCATCCTGCACAGTTCCAGTACATTACGAACTCAATTATACACTCATAAAAATCCTAAAAATGACATGCATACTTACAAATGATAGATTCAAACTCAAGGAAGAATTCAGGTTATGGTCCTTGAACATTTATTATAAAATTAAAATTGATTCTAGGACTTTTATTTGCACCATTTTGGTCATTGAACTTCCAGTAGAAAACCAAATGTCTCTAAAATTTCATTTGTACCAAATTGGTCTTTGGACTCTTAAAATAAACTTAGTCCTTCAATTGACTATTCTAAAAAAGATCAACTTCTTCCTTAAAATTCAAGGATGAACTTGGTGCAAATTCCAAGCAGTAATAAATAGAGTAAAAATAAGTAAGACAGTATAAAGTGCACAGACTGAAACCTAAAGTAAACAAAAAAAAAGTTAGCTAAGAAAGAATGAAGCTACCTGCGGGGTGTATAGAACACAAAGACAGTTGGAGAGGAGCTCATTTCTTTCTGCTGTAGAACAAGATGTGATAAAGCGAACCTGATCTGACACCCCTTCAGTCTGTGCAAGCCACTTTAACTCCTCTAGATATTCGACATTCTCTTTTAGGCGCCTATCATATCCTCCTTTAAATCAAACACGTTTGACTGAAAAGTCAGAAAATGTGTGGATTCTCAAATTTTATCTTCTGGATTTAATTTTTTGCTAAAATGCTGCCTAATTAACTCCAGTGCAACTGTTCACAGAGTACAATCTTGATCCTCTGAAACTGTTGTTCTTTGTAGCAGACATCAGCTCTTGATTTTTATTTTTTATTTATCAATAATTAAATGAACATAACCAGATATCTTGAAACGAATACTCCTAAAGGTCAATTTCAGATTGCATGTATCACCATTACAATAGTGAATACATTATTAGAATAAAAGGCCAACTCAGAAAAATATATGAAGCAAAAGACAACTTTTGTAATAAAATAATAGCCAATTCAGATTGCCAACATCAATTCTATTGAAAAAAGACTACAATATAACTTGGTGTTGACGTTGCACTAGTCCAAAATCCAAAATCCAAAAAACTGAATAGACCATTAAAAGTCTCTATAAATAATGAAATTGCTAATATTCACTGTATAGATCTCATCAAATCATTGTTCCATCCACAGTGTTTCATTTGTAAATTCAATGTAGCCCCATTTGTACTTTGATTTCCTAGGATTTTAGTAGAGCAATTCAGAGTTCTGGCATTTCCCATTTCGCCTTCTCCTTTGTACATCTCAGAATTGTAAGGGAAAAGGGGGACTGGCCTTTTTGGGGGATACTTAGGGTTTTGACGTATTTTTTTTTTGACTCAGCATCCAGATCACAAGATGACGTGTTATTTTTCTCGTGTTTTTGACAGGTCATCAGTATTCCAACATATCTTAATGGCATGACTAATTTGGTATGAATTAAGAACTTCAATGAGCAAATTGAGAATTTTAATACAAGTACCATAAGGTCCATTCGTGTAATTTACTCTTGTGATAATGACAGGAGAGTTTTCATTTGCCAAAAGGATAGAAAAACTAATAGATCAGATCTAGAAAAAGAGATTTACATTGAAAAAAATAGAGCAAAAAACAAAAAAATTACTGACCTGCAACAGTCAAGGTAGCATCTGAAACATCAGCACCTCCAAATGATCTAAAAAGTGCAAATGCCGAAATAGCTAGCTGAAGGTTCTTCTTTCTTTCAAACCGGTTGATAGACAAGAAGTTCAACCTAAAACGAAAACAATCCAAGATAATTTATGAAACAAACAAAATTCTTGAAATTTATATCACTCCAGTCAGGTTGGACATTGATAACAATACAAAAATATATTGTATAATTACAAAGTAAGCTTCAATAGAGTCCTGTAAGGTAAATAAGTTTAAACTGCAGAACTCACAATTATAGGAAAACTTGAGTCCTCATTATACAATCACAAATTTACCGTGGTAGGCTAAATTAGAGCTTAATTGCCGGTGAGAACTGAGAACCAATAACTATCAGTAAGGTACTGGGTCAATACCAAGGTAAGTTGCCTTCATTTATGTCCAAAGGCGACAGTAGAAATCAATAAAAATCAACTATAAAAGCATGCACTTTACTTATAAGAGCATGGTTGGTCAAACTGCCCCAAACTGACGGCTGGATAAAGCACTGACGGCTTGATGCCTTTCTTGTTAAGGCCATGAAATGTTGTTGCAAATGTACGTGCTGTGAATTCACTGTTAACTAGAATAAGATTCGCCATACCTGGAAGATCAGAAAACAAATGTATTTTACTGTCCTGTATTGTGTAAAATTGCAACCCAACATAAGACCGCTCTGTGTAAATTGACCATTGTGAAACAAACAATTTAAACTATGCTGCTAAATAAATGTACTTGGACTATTTAGACAAAACTTGCATGTCAGCAGAGATAGTTTCCGATAGTAACTTGCAGAAGATGACTGTTGCTCCTAATATGAAAAAAAAAATTGTTGTTTATGAAAATTGGTGGGTGAGGACTGATACCTGGGTTAAGCAAATCTTTCAACATAAAATTTAGATATGTTATAACATGGATTATAATGTTGAATAGATCCTTGCAAAAGTAGTTTCAAGCAAATAGATGGTTCCATTATAAAAAATTTCCATAAATAAATCAATAAACAAATAAATAGATAACAAAATATAGGTTCAACATTAAACAAAAAATTGTACCTGTCGTTGCCTCTTCAATCATGTCAATAGGCTTTCGGTACAACTTCCTAAGCATTGTTGTGTGTTGTGCAAGCAACAAATCAGGAAAATGGCAATAGAACACTACCTTATATAAGAAATTGGAAAGAAAAATCAGCAGCAGTTTGATGAAATAACAATATGAAACCTTGCTTAATGTTTAGCCACTGAGAATTAATGCATCTGACGTCCTGACAGCCCCAGTACTATTTTGAAAAATTCATTCCCCAGTAACATTTAAAGAAGTTCATTCTTATATTAATTCCTATGAAAAATTAAGCAAAATGCTTTCGCGTATTTGCAAGTACGGCTTTACATTACTCCCTTCTGAAATGTAAAACATAATCCTCATTTCGAGAGAACATTATAACTTCAACTTGGTACTTGGACTCAAGAAGACAATTGAAGAAATTAAAGAAAATTTCTATGGCATAATATGAAACATTTTCTGATGTGAAGAGGCATGGAACATTTTCTCTTTATATAAGGAAAGGGAAATTTCCAGCACTAATAACAGAAAGGCTGTCTGTATCAAATATAATCTACGTTCTTGTTTTGATTGTACCAAGGTTAACGAGTCATGCAAATTCAACCGAATTGTAATTTAACAAAATACTCTATAATGGATTTTCTTTGGTTTTAATGAAATTGTTAGTTGCCATAAAATTGGCAAAATTGGCAACTGTCAAAATATGAGACACTTGCAATGGTAGTAGTACCCTAAAATAAGCTTTTCATGCATATTGCCTCAAACATAATCACTATCATGCAGCACTCCGCTGTTTAATCTTTATCTGTATAGAAATAGGTAACATGAGAGGCAGTTTTGACCATTTTAAAGAAATCCGGAAACATGTACATGTCATATCTATGCTTTAGCAGGTGCATCTTCTCTTGCAGGGTATATACCCAAGAAACCTTATATTATTCAAATTCTAAGCTATGCTTACACCTAGAATTCCTAAATTACGCAACTGAATTTTTCACAAGATCAGCTTGATTGGTTGCACCTTTGTTGCTCGTTTGATTCGAAGGAGAGGAATCACAACTGAGACTTGATCTACTAATACTACATCAAATGACGACCAGAAGAATACTACACATAAAGCTACAAAAATACAATGGATGTAGGCACATATGGCATGAAAGCGGTAAAAGATATGCCGTGGTAGGAAATCACCATATACTGTAACAGGAAACAAACCTGGCAAGCATGAAAAAAAAGAAAGAGTGTGAACAAATGCTAGCATGTAAGTTGCAGACATAAGATAAGATAGTAAAATGGTCGAAACAAACTAATTCTTATGAAAAGTCACATTGATACTTCTTATTCCCTTTTTCGGAAGATTACCATGCTTTCTAAGGGAGATAGCTTCTCTATGCGAACTTTTTTTTTTTTTTTTAATTTTGCTTGATATATATTTTGAACTTGACAATCCAGGAAATCAAGTCATGGCAGATGTTTGCAGTCCACAATTTCGTCTTGAAATATACACAAGTGGTTGTCCGGATGATTTGGAAGTTAACACCACTAGCAGCAAATTCAATACTCACCAGAAACAGTTTCTTCAAAACAACGGTTTTTATCATGATGTGCAGTGAAAACATGGACATCATGTCCATGTGAAACAAGCTCACATGCCGCATCAACAATCAGTCGTTCTGCCCCGCCTATTTCTCAGAAAAAAGAAAGACAAATAACACATACATAAAACTTGAGATGGATAAATGAAAATAAAATGAAAGATTTATCTTTTGAAATTTTAATATAATTAATATCCATACAAAGTAAATGAACTACTACAACTAAAATAACCATAGAAAAGTAGCTATCTAACTTTCGAAATTTAATTCCAGAAGACAAAAAAAACATCACACCAGTTCATTCAAAACCAAATAAAATTAAAATAGGAATCGGATTATATCACAATAAAGCTCTAAAGTATACAACAATTGTTAAATGGTAACATATGTAAAATCACATTCCAATCATTAATCTCCAATTAAAATTGTCTAGTACCACCTGCCCTAGCGGTATAGGACCAAATTCAAACCGCAGCTTGAACAAAATTGCCAATTCGTGCACCGAAAACTAGAACCTACTCGATACTGTGTACAATTCAAAATTGACAAAATTCCCGATAAGAAAAAACAACGAAGAGCTAACCTATCCCGAGATCGGGATGGATGATGGCGATCTTCAGTTTAGGGTTAGAGTTCTCAGCCTTTTCCATTAGCGTCGTCAGAAACAAAGATCGAGAAGAGAAGTCGACCCGTTTCCCGGGGTTTAGTGTGGGAACGGGTAGAGTTGGAATGAAAAAATTTACGCTCAAACGAGAAATAGAATTGAAATTCTTTGTCTTCACTTGATCGGAATGGAAGTATCAAAGAGATGACACGATTTGACAAGATTTGAGAGGGGAAAATTCCTCCAACGAAATCATAGTAAAGTTAAAGTTGAAGGTATTTGGCGAGAAACGATTTTGCCGGATTGAAATTACACTGCTGCCCACGTTACTATCTGCTTTTACATCGCTGCCATGTCGTAGTGAGAGAAGCTGCGAGTTTCAACTGCTGAAGAAGACGTAGTTGAAGGGGAGAAAGAAAAGGCGGAGGGAGAGTTGAAGTCAGGCTGAGTCGTGAAGAAACGGTGGATTTTATACCTTGGCTTAAAATTTAGGTTTTTCTTGTTTTTCTTCCTTGTCCTGTTCGAGTTTGGGAAGAAGAGAGCTTTTACTTGATGGCATACTTTGTAAATTAAGTGAACTTTTAGACTCTTTTTGAATAGTCAAATATTGAATTCTATTATGCTGTTTACCTTTCCAATCAATAAGTTTCAATTCTAAATCTATTCTAATAATTTCTTTTCTATCGAAATGAAGTCTATTCCCATTAATTTTGCTTCTAATCAATTCTTGCGGTACCGGAGCCTATTTGGATTATAGGGCTACGCATTAAGATTCGTGCCAGATGAAAACGAACGATTGAGATTGCAATTTGGACGGTCAGGTATTGTACTGGGCTGGGCTGATTCTGACAAGAATTTTCTGAACTGGGCTGGAACCCAAATTACTGGTTTGAAAACGAAAATTTCGGCCCAGACAAAAGTTTTTAGACAGTACTCAAAAGCTAAGACAAATTAATTATTTGTCTTGGATAGTTGGATTATAGCCTACAGGAGATCTGCTTCAAAATTTGTGTTAGATTAAAATGAACGATGAAGATCTCATTCTACACGGTAGGGTACCGTACTGGATCAAATCCAAGTTGCCATTTCTCAAGAAAATTAAATATCCGATCGCAGCGTTATAGACACATTTTAGTTTGGGCAGGTTCAATTTGTTCTAGCTTGATATAAAGCCTGCCATGTATGAACCATAGTAATGAGATTTGGAAATTATTCGTGAATAATTCGTTTTTTGGTGATGACGAATCAAACGTCAAATTATTCGGTTGACCGAATTATTAGTTTGATTGAATTATTTTTGAATAATTCATGAACTTTACGAACTTTCATGAATGAATTATTCACGAATTTTCCTAAATTTTTCCTGTAACAATTTTTTTTGCTTTGTTGTAGGACTAAGATATCTGGTCCGGATAATTCCGAATCATTCCCGAATTATATCCGAATTACAAATTTTTGACCTCGCAGAACCGAACTCGAATAATTCATTTGTCTCTATCTATTTTATTATGTTTTGCTTTTAAGACATGTTATGAATGTTTCAAAAAAGACTTATTTTGTGTTGTATACAGTTGGATGTTAGTTTAAAACTTGGTGGGTATTAGTTCGTCGTAAGGTTGATGTTTCTAATTTTTTTTATCTTTTGTACTTGTAAATGTAAGTTTTATTTAATAATACCGGCAATTATGGCTACATACTTTTCATCAAAAAAAAAAAGAAACGAAACAAAAAAAGATAAAAGTATTACCCAATCCCCACAAATATTCTCGAATCAAAGAATCAAAGCATACAAGAACAGGAAGATAAAAAAGATAACAGTAAACTAGGAACCAGTTCTATATCAAACTCCAGTAATAAACAGTAGAACACAACTGTCTACGGTGAGATCCATTAGTGTTGATCACTGTTTAAGTGTTGAACAATCTGGTGCCATTTTAGTATACAAGTCATATTGGTACAAAGGCATTCAATCCCATTCCCCCCCACCAAAAAAAAAGAAAAAAAAGAAGAAAAGAGTAAATGAAAAAAGAAAAAAAAAAAGAAAGAGATAAAGCACATATTGCACAATATGTACGTTTAAGATAAAATACTGTTACCAATTACAAGATAATTTAGGGTGAATTACGGCATCCAAAGAGTTCAAATTGATAATGCTTATATTACATTCCCAGATGCAAACACCACATTATTTTCACACAAAACACTCAGTTAAAATTTTATTCTATTAATAGAACAAACTAGGCACTATCATTTCCATAGGGACACGGCGTAGGTTGCGTGTAGGAAATAGAGATGAGCTTTGATCTGCACTTCGTTGCTGCTCCATCTTCGACATTGCTATTAGGTAACTTAATTGATGCTTCAGTCGAGTTAACTGGATCAGGGGTGACTTTTGATATCTCCATCAACGACTGGCGAGCAGTTTCTGGCGATATCTCAGTTTGTGCCCCAAGTGATAGTGATGCCATTCAATTTTATGTACTTAGTGTTCAGATTTCAAAAGTAGAATAATTAGAATAATAATAGTTATCATAATAAAGTTATATGTAAAATCAATGTTTTAGTAATAGAAGGTTAAATTGTACCAATGTCAAAAATATTACAATAATAGAAAGTTGGGAATAACAGTAGTACCAATAATTTTACTATTTGTCCAGGTCAAAAGTTCATACCATACCAGATCAGGTAATCTGATATTTTACTGGTTAGGTCTATTTTAAGCCATTGTTATGAGGGTCCTTGTGCTTCTGTTATTAGCATAATACAACAACAGACTGGTATTCTAATTAGTGTAGCACAGGCATAGCAATTGCAGTTAGAAGTACAATAAAATTCTAACATTACATACAAGTAGCAATGCTCTAAAGTTAAAATCATTACCTCAAAGTAACAGAACAACTATGAAAAGAAAAAAAAAAAATTAATCAAACAGAAACAGTTAAAACAGTACCATCTGGCATGTACTGGAAAAAGGGAGCAGTATGATTTCAGCTATGAAATTAATTGAGGGTTCTTATTCAATTCATAATTTTAGCTATTCAGTTAATATTACTTGAATAAAAAGGCAATCAAAAGGAAGTCTATTGAACTAAAATATTTTAATAAAAGACCATTAAATGAATCTTATCAACAACGGATCAAGTTAAGAGCTCTGGCCATGCCAGATTAACAAACAAATTCCTAAATCAATTCAAATCAAATTCTACGCCAGTAAATAAATGGATGACTCAGAAGATAGGTTAATCGCTTAAAAAAAATAGTCAACGATTTAGTTCCCTCCCAATTTCGACAAGAGGATCCAAACAACAAAGCTAATAAATCAAAACGAAGAGAAACAAAGGTAAAAGACCGTTGAGGAACGGATAAGAACTTACTAATTTGTTTCGAGGAGAATTCCGAGCCGCCTGAGAAATCGGAGGCAATGAACCGAAAAGAAAGGAGCATTTTTGCGTTGATTTGTTGTATTTTATATCCCAGCGAATGAGAATGCGTATCCTCTGCATTAACTCAAAAAGGAGTTAATAAATATCAACCGTCTGATTTTAAACGGAGCTAATCCGGCCCCTGCTTATGATATAGGGGGTCTTTAATATCAGTGCAGATCTAGTCTGCACGAATATTAAAATGAATCGGATGGTCATAATTTATTAACTAAAAAGATTCTCTTTTGAGTTAATGCAGAGGATACAGAATCAGCGAGTGATGGGTCGCAGTATTGTGGGACCCAATTTCTGTTATTTACATTTAAGGGGAATTCATGTAAATCTCCTCAAAAACTATAAAATTACATATTTCTTGTCGTAAAATTATTTATTTTCTATTAAACTCATTTTAAAATTTATAAAGAAGTCATTTTATTCTTTATTAACAAATATAAAATATGTAGTATATTTAAGAGAAATATTTAGTCTTCAAATTAGTTGATTATGAGAGCAAAATTAAATGGTTTATTTTTTATTTGAAAAACAAACACAAGCATATGTTTAATTGTTATTGTGTATGCGTCATAGAGAAATAAATATGAAAATTCGGGTTTATAAATTTAAAACGAGTTTTAATAGAAAATCAATAAATTGAATATATTTGTGGGTTTTTGAAAATTTAATGGCAAATATGATATTATGAGATTTTTGAGGGGTATACATAAACATTTCCCCTTACTTTGTGGATAAGTCTTTCTTTCTGTCACGTTAATCCAACCCATCGGAGTAGCCTTTCTGTTTCTAGAATTTTCGAGGGAAGTCAAAAAGTCAAATATGATCCGTGTGATTACGATCAAACGGTCTGTATTGCATCTGACGAGGTTCGATCTGAATTGGGTTTTTCCGTGCATGAAAGGTGCACAGCAAAAAAATATTGTTGTAGGAGGTCGACTTGACTTTGGTTTTTATTTAATTATTATTTTTTAATGCCATGGCATCACGTGATACAATAAAATGGAATTAAAAATTGAAAAGAGATGTTACTTGTCGGTGTTGGTTCTTGTCATGACAGCTTGCTTATCCACAAAGGTGTCATTCGCCATTTATTTCTGAACTTCTCAGCGGGTTAATATTTGATCCATCTCAATTTTTTTTTAAATTAGTGATTTTAAATATGTTTAAATATTTATTAATAATTTTATTGATAAAAAATATATTTATAAAATTCTATTAATCTGCACTTTTAATTTCTTTATTATTTCATTTTCTGTCTTTTAAAAAAATATATATATATAGTAGAACTAGGGTTCTTAAGTTCACCAATTCTCTTAACGAACTCAAGTTTAAAACCCATCAAATCGGTTTTAAATGATGAATTCGAATCGTTAAAACCCGTCAACCTTATGTGTGATGCTATGAATATTTTAAACATTCGAATGAATTTAGTATAAAGTCAAGCGGTCAAAAAAGTTCAAAAAATAAATGTATTAAAATTAATTTATTAACCTTCTAATTTTGACCGATTGACATTATACTAAATTAATTCTAATGTTTAAAATTTTTACATGTAGACGTATCACTCATAAGGTGGACGGGTTTCAACGGTTCAGATTCGTCATTTAAAACCGATTTGACAGGTTTTAAATTTGAATTTACCAAAAGACTTGATGAACTTAAGAACACCCTAGTTCTACTCTATTTAGAATCCTGAATTAAATAGAGATAAAATTATAATCCTAATTAAGCACCAACACTAACAACCATTATATGTTAGATTTAATGCATTACTGTCAATTTGTCACACACTTCAGACCGAAACTTTATTCCAGACTAAAATTCAGTTCCAGCTAGTTGAATGTGAGAATTCTACCAAGCAGAGAGAAGTGAGAGGTAGCACAGGTAGTTAGAAAAAAATTCTAGAACTACTGTATTTAAAAATCGAAAGTTTGATTTCTCCTTGTAATTTTACAACTTTCACAAAAAAAAAAAAAGAATTTTACCAAGCGAAATCGAAAGCAAAAGAAAAAGAATCAAGATAATAAAATATATGTTACAATTTCTTACTTTCTTACATGAAAATAATAACCAATAATTGCATGCAAACTAGTTCAGAAATAAATATTTTGAATTTAGATAAATTATGACGGTAGTATTTTTGTATACTATATACTAGAACATATTCAGATTCAGCTCCGGCCGCTCTGCCAACTATAGTGACACAATTTGCGATAAGTTTATAATAATTTGCGTTTTATTTGTTTGTTTTTATGTTACTGAATACCGAATAAAACACAAAAAATGTATAATGTATTTTATTCGCGACTAAAACGCGAATTGTGAATTATTCGCAAAAAATACGCAGAATTTTATTTTTTGGATTTTTTTTTATTCCTTGTGATACTGAAAAATTTCTAAATTATATCCAAATTATTTTCGAATCATGAATTTTTGACTCTAACAAACCAAATCCAAATTATTCGTTTATCACTATGCTGCCAACTACTCCTGACTTGAGCCATAAAAGATAACATGGAATGGGGACAAAGTCACATTAGATCAGGGGAGATCACAATTGCCTATTCTTGATTTAAAATATGTTTTTCTTTTATTATTTTTTCATAAATGCAAAAAAAATGCTAGTATTTAATTTTCTGACTCTGTTCCATTTTCTTTTAATATGCCTGTATTACAAATATGAGGACAAAACTACTTATAGTGATATCGGATTATATTCTATATTTTAAAGTTTAAATAGTCGATTCAAATTGTTTAATATAATGGATATATTAAAATGTACTTGGAAATTAAATTTGACATTTGTTTTACTATTTATTAAGATGAATACAAAAATTTAATGGTTTGAAAATAACGATTTTATAAAATACTTAATAAATCGTAAAATAATTCAAAAACAAAATGAAAAATTTGATCTGCAAGCACATTTTAATATATCCATCATGTTTAACAATTTGGATTGATTGTTTGGATTTTGAAAACTTAAAAAATATAAGGTGTAATCGAGTGTCACCAAAAATAATGTAAGTGGAGCCCTCCTCTATATATAATTTTGTTTTATTCTGAAAAATTTATTCCACTCTATTTTATTTTTGGGCTTCACCAGCAGAAATTCAACTCTTCCAAGTAAGAGTTTTTTTTTATAAATCATAATTAGAATTTTTTTTTTATGAAGCCAACATGATTACTTTTCTTGTTTACAAAAATTATAAAACTAAAATGTCATTTTAGTCTTTTTTTTATTTTTTTGGAACCGAAATGATATTACGGTCTCAACCGTTTTCATAGATTTCGAGAAAAAATATGTTGAAAAATTGTACAAATACTTGAGACCGAATTGCCATTTCAGTCAAAAAAAAAAAATTCGGAACCGAAATAACATTTCGATTCTTATGATTTAAAAAAAAAAATTAATCATGTCGGTTTCATGAATTTTTTTTTTTCTAATTATGATTTATAAAAAAATTCTCCAAGTAAACCACAGAAATATCCTCAGCTGCCTCAGACTCAGGACCACACAGCTCCTCAAAACCCAAAGATGCAAACATCAAATCAATCTTCTCAAACTTGGAGAATACTGACCAATATCCAAGTGTTCCAACTCTCAACTCTCAATTCCTGTCAATTTGCTAACAAATTCTGTCACCTTCACATCACTTCACACCCAACAACACATTACTTTCCTACCCACCCACGACCCACCCACCCACAAAACATTATTATCATTTCACAAATTCTTTAGAACTTAATAGCTATTTTTTGTTGGGTTTGTTTTTAAATCTTTGTCATGACCATAAATAACTAAATTTTATAAAACAACTTAATAATATGCAAATATATTTTAAACAAATAATAAAGTTTTAAGACACCGCACCTCAATTTGTTTCATACTATATCCCAAGTGTCATTTCCTAATGAATTGGATTAATTATTAGCCCAAAAGCCTAATTTTTCAAAATTCTTTGGACTCAAGAGCTTAATCCTAGAATTTAATTAGATTCAGAAGCTTCTCTAATTTATTTTAAATTTAATTGATTCTCTGAAAAAACAAGTTTTTCTTTTTTTTTTTTTAGCCCGGCCTACGGCCCATTAGCTTAATTTCTCTCTCTCACTCTTTTTTTTTTTTTTTCCTTTAGCCCTCTCCACCTCATCTCTCTCTTTTTCTTTCAATATTCTCTGGTTCTTCATCTCTTATCTGAGACACAGCTTCTGCCTGTCGCAGCTGGTACCGACCTGGTACCAACCTCAATTCACCTCTACTACTTGTTCTAAACCCATTAACAATGTCATTTTATGTATGTGTAAAAATTGTATTTTATTTCGATATCGGTACCTCATGTCGGTACCATACCTTATGTTATCATGTCTAATAGTATTTTGTAATACTATTTGTTTTACTAAATTGAAAATAATCGAGATTTACCTTTATATAAATCGAGGATTTAGCGCACCGAGCCAATCACAGATTCTTCACTCTCCTTCCAAAATATAATAACAAGGTGCATATTTTATTCTCAAAATATCAAAAAGATAGTTGATTGAGGCGTCTAATATCTGTATTATCCTTGCTTAGATAGGAAACGTACGCAACCAATTTTGTCTGAATTTGAATATATATCATGTTTTCAGACCTTAAACATTAAGTTATGTGATAAAAGTGCATTATTTCATCTACGATTATAGCAGTAATAACGATTCGCTATTTGCGCTACATGCTACTCTACATAAGTTTTTATTTAAAGGTCCAAATTGAAACTTTTTTTAAGGAACAAATTTTTGTAAGGTCCGAATTGCTTTTGCTTTTAAATATAAAAAGATAGATAATTCAAGGTTCTAAATAGCGTTTATCGCGTCATAGCAGGGAGCCTCCAAAAAAAGCTATAGCGAATAGCGACGCTATAGCGAAAGCTATTCCAAATAGCGTTTTTAATTTTTATAAAAATTATATTATATATTTGTACTAAATATCAACATTATTTAGTTTCATAGAACAATAAATAATATCAAATTAATTAAAAAATTATAATATTCATATTGAACTAATACAAAATCCAAATTGCAACTTAAAATATCTGTAGTAATACTAATATCATAAACTATTGATCTTTTTCTATTTCAAATATCTTCAACATCATAACATAATTTATCTTTTTTTTCTATTTAAATTTCAAAATAACCTAGAAATTGAAAAAAAAAAGAAAAAAAAATCATACTTCTAGTAAAATAAATAGATGATCCTTGAAGAAATTCTTGTTAGTCCCTAAAATTTTCATAATTTAGCAATTATTTATTTGATTTATCATCAGTTAAAAAAAAACCAAGAGCAAAATGAAAAAATTATTGTAGTGGACTTGAATTTGATATAATGTAATATTCATCAAAATTAAACAATATCTTCACCATTTATTTATTTTAAAGCTCATATAAATTGAAAAAAAAAAAACAAATGTTGCATAGCGCACACTATTTGCGCTATACGCTATACGCTATAGCGGACCGCTATTACCGCTATAGCGTTTGTAGCGCAAATAGCGTGTTTTAATGCCACAGCATAGCGTTTGGTCTCCAAAAACGCTATAGCGCGCTATTTAGAACACTGGTTATAATGCTTAAGCTTTTTTTAGAAAAAAAATATATAATTTATATCATGAAACTTAGGTTATTTTGAATGAAAAAAAGTAGATAAGTTATGATATTATTAGAGACATTTTGAATAGTAATTTGGACTTTGTACTGGTTTAATATAAATATTCTAATTTATTAATCAACTTTATATTACTTATTACTCTATAAGACTTTAGATAATATTGATAATTAGTAGAAATATAATATATAGTTTTTTAAACAAAAAATACTATGTATGATATTTTTTTTTGTCTTTCCGCAATAACGCAATAATCCCTATTTATAACCTTATATGTGTGTGTATACACACACATATATTTATTAATGAAAACAACAAATCATCAATAATAATCTGATGAATGGGTTCACATAATGATTAATTTATTAGTACCCCATCCGTCCGTCAAGCGCTTATCATTTTCTATAATGAACAAAATTGATTGAGGAGATAGAAATGGAAGACAATACAGTGGACATTGTAATTAATATTGGAATTAATGCTTTTTTTTTAATAGTAAATTTTTTTTAAAAGTATTTAGACGAACTAAAAATGTAATATAAATGTTGTAAATGACTCATGTAGGGTCTTGTATGAATTTACTTTATATATTACAAATAAAATAACATGAGTTATAAAAAAGGAAAATAATCAAGAGCTAGCTTTCATCAGCACCTATCTCCATCTCCCTTTTTCTTTTCTTTTCTTGGTAAAAACACAATCCTAAAAATACTGGTAACAAATAAATTATTTATAATGGATTTACACTACACAATGCACTAAATTTCCCAATACTAACCTCGTTATCCCAAAGGATATTTTATGAAGAAATTAACCAATAAAAGGTTCTGTATGAAAACGATGGTACATACAGCTAGAGAAACACATAAGCAGACCTAACTTATGCATGCCACTATATATGATATATCACATTATCATTTATCTGGTGTAGGTTTTTGTCTTTTGTCAACAAATTATCTGGGGTAATTGTTTTTGTGATCTTCCTAATACCTATAAAATATATTGATATGTTACTGTTTTCCATTATTCTTTAACTGGAGCACCAGCATTGTTATAGAGATCAATAACAAGAAATTCTGTTACTATCTGTGAGGGTAATTTTTTTTTTTACTGTTAGTATCGTCGCGGATACTCTAATCAGTTATTAATTATATCATCGAAAATAACAATTTCTATTGGCTTACACTTAGCAATAGTCAGCTTTTACCCTCGTGTACATATATAGTGGTAAAATTCTATAAACCTGTTTCAACAAATTGCACCTACGTACATCGATTTGTACTATTGATCCATATTCTATTATCAAAGTTTAAACATTCGATTCGAACCACTTAATATGATCCCTATATGAAAGTATATTTGAAACCCAATTTTTTGCAAGTTTTAAATTTTTATTAATATTTTTTAGAGATAGAATATCACCTAATCTAAAAATTGTAAACCATCATAAAGTAGTGATTTTCTACCTATTTGAAAATAGTTAAAAAAGAAAAAGAAAGTAGTGATCTAAAAATTAAAAAGTTTTTTTAATATGAATTTAATCATCAAATATATTTTTATATAAAGATCGTGTTGAACAGTTTGAGCTGATTGTTTGGATTTTAGAAAATAAGATATATAATATTCATATTACGGACCGATATGTGCAAATTTTATCATTTATCAAGTTGAAATTCAATTATATTGATTCATATTTAACGACCTTTAATAAATCTAACAACATGCTTACATTTTATATTTATTCTTTTAGCTTAATTTGAGAAATGACGTTAAACAGTTGACCTTATCAAATTCATCTGCGGTTTCAACAAAAAAAAAAAAAAAAAAATCCAAATTTCTTCATGATTTCATCGATTTAATAAAATTGTAGTACCTCCCTATTGCAGATTTCCACATTATTTCCACACATTCAATATTTTTAAAAAGATTAGTAATTGGAGATGCTAACCATTATATTGGAAGTTGAATAATGGTATAGGATAAAGAGGGCTTTTTTTCCATAGAACACGCAAAGGTGCCACATCTTTTTATGATTCCATTTGTTCTTAATGAAATGTCAACAACAATAGACACCAAATGTGGCCAGTAAAAGCCCCTAAAGCATTCACCACGAACATATTTATTCCTTTTCTTTGTACAGTAAATTAGCACAAACATCAAATAAAAAAAATGTGATAAACTTTGATAAAATATTATTACAATTCAAAAAAAAAATATGTAGAAGGAATAATATTAGAGAAGGATTCAAATGCCGAAAATTTTATTAATATCACTGTAAAAAAAAAAATGCCCCATAAATTATGGAGAATTCGAAAAATACCAAGGCCTCAATTCAATCTACGGCTCTATTTTTGAGAGGCTGCAGATTGAATTGAGACCCCCAAATACTAAAAGATGCACTGTAATATACTTATATTTAGGTTTTTGAGGATCTCTAATTCAATTTGCGCCTCCAAGAATGGAGCTGCAGATTGCATTGGAGGCTGTAGTATTTTTGGAATTCTCCAATCTCAGTGGTGTCTTGATTTTGTTTTATTTGAAATGGTACTAAAAAATTTCGGGTTCAAATGCCTCTTTTTTGTGTCTCCATCATGCTTTCATTTTAAAAAAAAATTATAACTCAAAATTTAAAACTTAAAAGTCAAAATAAAACCGGTGGATATGATTCGTGCATGTGTCAAAAATTATGGCATTTCAACTTTGTTTGAACTGTAACATCCCGAAAAAATGAGTTATTATTATTTATGCTTAAACATTTTGTTTATAATATAACAAAATATTATTGAGTTTTTTAGCAACATGTTCTATTTATAATATTGAATCGCCAGTTTATATGAAATTCTGAATAATATGATAGATGCGTTAAATTCAATTTTCATAAGGGCTTATCGTTTTTGTTCAACACATTAAAATTGAGTATGGCTAATTAATATAACATTAGTGTCATTTCAATCTATATAACACAAACTTCAAAACCTATTAAATCGAGTTCAAATGGTAAATCCAAACCGTTCAAACCGATTTACTTCATTAGTTGTGTGTTTACATGTAAAATTTATAAGTTTTTGAATTTATTTGGTATCAAGTCAAGTGGTCAAATGTGTGAGTTTTTAAGATAATTTTAATACATTCATTTTTCAATTTTTTTGCTGCTTGATTTGATACTAAAATAATTCGAAAATATAAAAAGTTTGCATATAAACGCATCACTCATAAAGTAAATTAGTTTGAACGGTTTGGATTCACCATTTGAACTCGATTTGATAGGTTTTGGAGTTTGTGTTATATAGACTGAAATGATACTGATGTTATATTTAGCCATACTCATTAAAATTTCCTCATGTTATAACCATACACATGATGCACTTCAATTAATTAATAATTCGAATAGAGTTTGAAAACAACTTTTTTTTTATGCACTTACAATTAAAAAATAAGTGTTGATAAGATAAATTATACATAGAGTTTGGAAACAAATTTTTTTTTTGCACTTACAATTAAGAAAATAAGTGTTGATAAGATAAATTATACGTACATTGTTGCAAGCCTCCTATTTCATTTTATTTTAATTAGTTATTAAAAAGGTTTAAGATTCTTAGGTTGGAAAGAAATTATTTTTGCATTATTGCCTACTAATTTTACCGGTTACAAAATCAAATAAAAAAGGGTCGAATCAAAATGGAAATGTAATTAATAAGAATCTAAACTTATCTCCGGTACAATAAAACGATGCCTAGAATATTCGAATATGCAATAATTAATAACCTTTTTTTTTTCTAAATTTGAAAATTATGAATACCTAACTATAAGGTAATCGGATTTTTCTATAATGTGTGTGTGTTTTGTATGGTTGATTTGAATATTAGTATTGTATATTGAATTATGATTATATATTTAACGGGATAGCGGGTCTGAGGTTGGAATTTGATTTGTAATGTTGGAAATGCTGATACACAGGGATTGCCAGTTGTGGCCGGGAGCTTATATGCTGGGAATGCTAGTTGCAGTCGGATTCGATGGTTGAAAATGATGTGACTTGTTTTACGGATAAAAGACCAACATGCTATCGCCAGTTAAATATGCATACATAATCTGATATCTATTTGTGTGGATTAATCCAGCTGGTTGTTAAATTAAGTTAATTATAGAGAAGTGCATCATTAAATAACTAGTTGCTTGAGTTTTGCAGCTGACTCTGTTTTATTATTATTTTTTTTTATTGGCAATGTAGGTTGATGGGTCAAGAAAAAGTGCAATGATGATATTTTGATTGTCATCAAGATATTTTAAAAATGTACTCATATGGATAATTTCTAGACGTTGAGTTTTCAACTTATTGATTCACGTAAAAACAAAATCAAAATGTAATAATTTTTTTTATAAAAACATAGAGAAAATAACATATATCACCGCTATTAAAAGTGACTGAAATATTCCACAATATATTAATCACACACGACATATTTTTTCCACTCTAAATTCTAGTACACACTCTTTAGCCAGCACGTCTACATGCTCTGGACACACCAAACTTAAAACCCTTTAAAAGTGACTAAACTGTTACACAACATATTAATCATACACGACACATTTTTTTCCACTACTGTAAATCCTAGTGCACAATCTCTGGCCAGCACACGCCTACGTGCCCTAGACACACCAAACTTAAAACCCTTTAAAAGTGACTAAACTGTTATACAACATATTAATCACACACGACATATTTTTTTTCACTGTAAATCCTAGTGGACACTCTCTGGCCAGCACACGCCTACGTGCCATGGACACACCAGACTTGAAACACTTTAAAAGTGACTGATCAGTAGCAGTTCCCATCACCAAATTAATAAAGGCATTCATGCTTTATAAACATCCATCTATTCGAATTAATTTCATGCTAGCTAAGATTACATCCGAGGAATGATCTGTTTCGGAAAATTACAGAGAATATTGGCCTCTCAATCGACTGACAGCTCCTCTTTTGTACTGTGATCGAGGACACTGACAAAAAAAATGAAATTGTTTTCGGAGAATTTTTTTTTTTTTGAAATGACAATTATTATATATAATTTTTTTAATATGTGTATTTTGGAACTCATGATTTCTTATGTAGAAATTATGCGTTTTTATTATTAAATCAAAGACTGATTTTTTTAAAGTAATCTTTTTATATCTAGAAATTGGATAACCAATTTGTTCCGCAATAGATTAGTTATTTTTCTCCAAAAATAACAATGATTCAGTTCCGGTAAAGAGATAGAATAAATAATTTGGTCCATTCATGTGCACATCTTCACACAGTCGGCCACACATATTTCTCTTCAATTCTGGACTGAATCATTGATTCGGTACACCTCAATTTTAAAGATTGTTCAAACTTCAAATAGATTCAGACATTCAAGAATGAGCGAATCAAGTTAAGATATGCTATGCTAATTAAGAGAGCTTGTTGAGTATAACTCTAAAACTCATCGGATTGGTTTCAAACAACAAATTTAAATTATTGAAACCGATCTACTTCACGAGGAAATGCAGTAAAAAAATGAGATCTACTTCCTGATACCTATTGAAACCGATCCACTTCACAAGTATAATTTTAAGATTTTCAAACTAATTTAGTACAAATTCAATCGGTAAAAATGTGAAAGTTTGTAAGTTATTTTAATACATTAATTTTCATTATTTTTTTACTTTTGATTTTGTATTAAATAAATTTTAAATTTTAACTTTTTTGCATGTATATGCGTCTATTGTGAAGTAGATCGGTATCTACAGTTTGAATTCGTCATTTGAAACCAATTCGATATATTTTAGAGTTATGCTCACCCAGTTTTCTTAGTGAGCACAACATACGCTAACTTTACTCATCGGGTAGAAATATACGGGTGAGAGGAGGGAGAAGAGGCGAGAAGAAGGATGAAAATAAATATGTTTTTGGATAGAAAAAAAAATTCAGAAAATCACCATTGTGGAGCATAAATTTTGGGTGAGAGAAGGAAGAAGGAGAGAGAATGAACAAGGAAAGAAAGGAGATCCGGATTTTAAAATTCTGAGTAGACAGAAGGAATAGTTCAATCATTATTTTTAGATTTGTATATAGTCAGTCATGTAAAGATGTGATAAAGGCTGGACCGAACCACTAATTTAGTCACCTCCACCTAGACTGAATCAAATAGTTGGATCCTTATTATTTTTGAAAAAAAAAAAAAAAATTTCTGAATTTTTTTTTTAATTTCTAAAAATCAAAACCGTGTTCAGGCATGGTATTTTGCGGAGATTTTTATTAATACCCTAAAAAAAAGTTTTTACAAATATGCCCCTGATTTTTTTTTAAATGCCCCAACCGCCCGGGGCAGGGGTGGTTCACTAGGGACCCAACCACCCATAGGCCGGGCAGTCCTCTATGTTTTTTTTTTAGAGATTTTAATATTTTCATTTAAATAATTTTGTAAAATTTTTGTTTTCCTATTTAAGGTGTATGCCAAAAATATAAGACATTTCATATATTTATGAGTGATGTTGTAACTCTTTATAACTTTGATTTGATTTGTCAGTTGGATATCACAAATCTAAATATTACATGAATTAAGTACTTGACCTTGATTCTTAATAATTTATTTTATTCAAATATACACAAGGAAATATGGTTAGATTACCTCAATAATGTCAACTTCATTTTTTTAAGAGAATAATTGGAGAGCAAGAGAGAATAATTGGATTATTTGATTATTGTCAACATATACCATTTGCTTGAATAAGCAAACACACACAATAAATAACAAATGTAGAAAAATAATTATATTGATAATTCTTGAATAATCTCTCAGGCTTTTGACTAAACAAAATACTGATCGTTGTATGTCTACCGTTGATAGAAAACTTAAACTGAATTTTTGAGACACTAAATGATTTTTTTCTGTAGTTCTGATGCTTCAAATGCTCAAAGGTCCCCTCAAGGAAAAATCCAGATTGTCTCATCCCCGCCTTTTCGAAATGTGGTTATATGCCCAAATCCGATTTTTTCTAGCGAAAGTTATGACTGTTTAAAGTTTTTTCAAAAACTGAACTTTGAAAATTCATAACTAATTGTAGAAAATTCCAAATAAATTAAAATTTGTGTCAGTTCTGTGTATTTTTGAATACTTTACATATTGGTGTAATCACTTTTGCAGTTTGGTCCCAGTCCAGACTTGCTGATTTATCAGCAAATGTCAAATTTGATGGTTTTAGTGCATTGCACTATACTAGTGGCCTTTGCTTAGTGCTTCGCTACTGAGTTTGGACTTGGTATCATATGAGAGGTTAGTCTAGGGTGTTTTGTTCATGGACATAGATCTAATTTGAGATTTGAACATATTTTAATAGCTCTAAACTACTGTTTTAGCAACAGAAATAAAGAGAAGAAGATCAAAGCTACAAGATATCATTTAATCAAATTTTTTGAAATATCAACAAGTTGTCAGAGCTTGGAAAATTTTGAATCAAGGCCAAGTCCTTAATTAGTGTTATTCCAAACTACTAGATGTGATCTTTACAATAAACTGTGCTTGGAGATCAAAATTTTATATTTTTGGGAATTTTTTACTATTTATTAAGATGGGTACAAAAAATAGTCAAATTCAGACCATTGAATTTTGTACCCATCTTAATAAATAGTAAAAAAATTCCAAAAAATATAAAATTTGGTCTCCAAGCACATTTTGTTGTAAAGATTACATCTAACAAGTTTGGATCGACGATTTGGACTTTGAAAATGTAAAAAGTAATTATAATAACTTATTGTAAATCAAAAATTGTTATAACTTGATCCCTCTAATAAAAATCTCCGGGTATTTTGCAACGAATATGCGTATATGGGTCTAAATTCCTAAATAATATTCGTAAAAAGTTTACTGGTGTTTCAGTCCACTGATAGCCACTCTTTTGTCCTATATGGAGAGGACACCTGTGACAATAAAAAAATGGAGTATTTTTTCCTGAGGGTACACTACTAAAATTTCTTAATGAATTAATGTTATCTTTTTATAAGCAATTCATAGAGCTTCAAGGGGGGCAAATTGATTCACTAATTTTGATATATATCAGTTATCTATATCTTTTCAATTCATAATATAATATGAAAATTTTGAAGGAGCTGCAGTCTCTAGTTCTTATTAAGATCACATATATCCTGAGGAGATTTAAATGACACTAATTAAGTCAAAATATTTTTTTTGTAAAACTCGACATCATATTTAATGGAATTTGGATATCTTTTTCTAAAAAAATGTCAAAATATATTTTTATCGATCAGGTGAAAATTTCATTTACACCATATTAAAAAAAAAAACTAAAAAACCATATTTAGTGGGAATTTCAAAAAATAATAGGACTTCCAAATCAATATGCAGCTCTATTTTTGAGGAGCCGCAGATTGACTTGGCGGCCCTCCAAAAACCCAAATAACAATTGTATTATTAAATATATTAAGATTTTTGAGAGACCTCCAAGTCAATATGCGCTCCAACAATATTTTGAATTCTCCATATTTTGAGGTGTCTTTTTTTTTTAAAGAGTATAAATAAAAGTTTCGGTAATCAGGTGAAAATATTATTTTAAATTATGATTGATGCACACAAAATATTAGAAACATACATTCAGAGATGATCAAAATATATGAAGGAGGCTATAGCGGTAGTGGTGATTAGAAAAACCCTTAGCAAAAAGTAATTCATGATAATAACATATATACATATTTAGCAACCCAAAAAAATATACCAAACAATCCCAGGTGAGATGGCAATATAATATATTTAAATCCCCATTCATCCAACCAAACCTACCTTGCGGCTATATTTAGGTATGTCTGTTACTAGCATATTTTTCCATTAACTACTACTAAAGCGCCATTGTAATAAGTTGGCTTTCTATTAGACTATATTTTTTCTTCAAGAAAAGAAGCATTCTATCTTCATCAGCACCACTTCTCTACAATATCATTGCTAGAACTAATTAGAAAAAGTTAACCTATTGTTCCTTGACACCATCTTTAAAAAAAAAAGTTTCAAAATTTATTTCTGATCTTTTATGTAGTTTCTAGATCCGTAATTAATGTGCAAGAAATTAAGTTACTGCATTGATTTATGTACAAATATATTCTGAATTAGTATAATAAACAACTAATTATGTTAGTATAAACAAATATTGTTTTAGTATAAATACTGATTATGTTAATATAAACATTTGTTATGTTAGTATAATGCATGTTCATTTATTTAGTATAAACACCCGTCAAAATAGTATACAACACTATGATAGTATAGATATATGTCTACTAGTATAATCACATGAAAATTAATTTAGTATAAACACTTTTTAAGCTAGTATAAATACATGCTTGTTTAGTATAAACATGTATTATACGTTAGTATATTAACACAAAAACCTTTCTAATATAAACACTTATCATTTTAATATAAATACCTAGTTAGAAGCCGAGTTAGACTTTTATAGTATGGAGATCAAATATAAATAGAGATCAATCATATAATATTTTCATATTGTGAATAGTAATCAATTTTATACAATACTCATAATATTTTACTCTAAATTATACAAAAATTATGTATAGGTACAAAATATTTGAAAATAAACAATGGTCAATAATTAACCCCATTCATGGACATATTATAAGATTCGACCAATAAGTTTACAAAAATAATTATAGAGGATTGGATCCACATGTCACTCCATCATTAGAAAGATCAATGATAAGATGACCTAATTTTGCTATGGTAAAAAGCTCCTTCAACCGAACAAAGCAGACCAAGGCACATCCCCGTCATGCACCTTTTTTTATATTTTGACCACTTTTGAATTTCAAAAAATGGAGACGAAATATTAATGGGATTTGATCTTGTAAAGGATGACCTTAGCATGATACTATTGTCAGATCCCACAATTGCTTATATTATAAAGAAATAGCGCTTTTGATTATAAAATTAGGGAGAATTTCATGTATACCACTCAAAAACTGTGAAATTACATATTTTCCATCCAAATTTTTGTAATTACATATTTATCATCTAAAAATCTAATAACTCACATATTTGTCCAATACAACTTTAGTATATATCAAATATATCCCAAACTCAAATTGGTTATGTTTAATTTTCTTAAAATTATAATTAATCAAGGAATAACTTAGCATCCTCTCTTTCTTTCCTTAGAACTATTCTCTTTTGTACCCAATATAAAAGATTAAAAACATATACTCCAAACTGAGGTAGTATTAAAACACATATTCTCAAACTTAGCTACTAATTTGATAACGGGATACAATAGCAGTGTCGAATTTAATACGAGTTATTTTGTTGAAAAAGTTGAAGTAGTTATCTTATTTAAAAAAAAAATCAAGCTTGAGTTGGAATCCTTATATCCAAGTCTATTCTTCCTTCTCTCCGAGTTTAAGGGAGAGACGAGATGAGGAGAGAGTTTAAGCGAAAATGGAAAGTTACGTCAAAAAATACTTGAGGGAAATATGTGCGCAAAAGAGGATGAGATAGAAAATGAGAAGTGACTAAATAACTTATTAATTATATTTTATATAACCTTAAACTTAATTAATCTCATTTTATGATTAATTGGGTAAATATGTGAGTTATTAGATTTTTATATTGTAAATATGTAATTACAAAAATTTGGATGATAAATATGTAATTTCACAGTTTTTCAGTGATATATATGAAATTTTCCCATAAAATTATGTACATAGGAATATTCCATCAAAGGATCATGTATTTGAGCTTATTATTTTTAAAGTAAGAATTTAGGTTTTGGTTATGAATTTTCATAAAAAAAAAATTAAAACTTAAAACTTTCAATTACACTAAATTGGTTCTAAAGTTTTCAGAAAACTATGTTGATCCTTAAAGTTTTGAGTGGGAACAAATAATTAATTCCTTCAATTTTTTGGGGAAAAAAAAAACTAATTTGGTTAAGGGTTGATAAAAAAAGCTCGTAGCTCGTGAATTATTCGGAACTCGCATCTGACTCGATTGCTAACAACTCGTTCGTTATTGGCCTAAGCTGCTAAGGAGCCAACTAGCCACTAGCTCAATTCAAAATTAACGAGTTTGAGTTGAGCTTAGATTGCTTGCTAGCTGGTGAATTAGCTGAATTTGTGTGAATTTTATGCTGACCAGTTCGTTGCAGGTAGAATTTGTATGAATTTGTATGAATATCTGTCATTCTGTAAACTTAACTGTATTTCATTCTACATGAATTTGTATGTTTAAATGTATAAAGTTCATATTAAATTAATTGTTAAGTTATGTAAACTGAATTTCTTTCGTTTTGTTATATATGATGGTTTGAATTATGTAAATGTTTAATGAGCTTCATTATTTCTTTTTTAATTTATATAACAGTGGTTCAATAAAACTCAGCTTACTAATGAGCCAGTTTGGTCTAGCTCACTTCTGGTTTGTGATGATCTTGAGCTGAGATTTCAATTTGATTTTTAAATCTCAACTCACTCAGCTTATTTAGTTGCTGTAACAAACCGACCACGAGTTAGACCCAGCTCTTATTGAGTTAGCTCGTTACCACCACTAATTTGATCCTTCAACTTCTATCAAGTTAATAAAATTAAATTTTCTAACTTAGCTCAAATTACATAACAATTTAGTGACCAACTTGTCAACTTTTATTAATGATTAGTTTTTTTTTTAAGTTTAAATATCAACTTGAGCTGTCAAAAAAATTCAGGGAAACAAAAATCTAAATATTCTAAGACATCATAATTAAGACATTCAGATTTTCGTTTCCTGAATTCAATATCCTCATCTTCGCATGAATTAATTCCTATTATTCTTTGAAAATATTGATTCTTGATCATTATGTTAATCTTATTTATCATATATCTACCTTATATATAAATCCGATATTAAGCTTTATATTTGGAAAATTCTAGTTGTGAGCTGGTAAAGGCCATGAATTTCTGTTAAAGTTTTTTGATGTTATATATTTTTTATGACGAAATCTTGATGTTATGCTTTCAATTTGATTTGATTTTATATAATTAAAATGATAAATTTTGAAGGGTAAAAATATTAATGAATTTTGTTGATATTTTGCTATAGAGTTTTCACTTTCCACTAAAATGAAAAAAAAAAAAACTATTTAATTATATATGACGCGCTAGACATGAAAGAAAGCTAGCTTACTTAAATGATGAAATCTACAGTCAATGCAACCAGATCAGTGCATTCCAATATCAAAATTGAAATATCTATAATTTGAGGGCCAAACTGAAAATTCTTGTATCTAATTAATTGAATTTCAGTTTCTATATTTGATGTATTGCAGTCATTTTGATAAATGAAACATGAATAGGCCCGAATTTTTTTATTAATATCCACATTTAATATAAAATTTCAAAAAATAACCGCATGGCAGGTTTTTGTCGAAATGTATCCTTTCCGGAAAAATTTTTTTGGAAATGGGATCTAAAACCGGAAATTTTTTTTCCGGAAACAGAGAAATTCCGGAAATTTTTTTTCCGGTTTTAGCCCATTTCCGGAAAAAAATTTTTCGGTAATTCTCTATTTCCGGAATTTTTTTTTCCGGAATTCTATTCAATTCTCTATTAAAACTGCAGAGTGTCGTTGCTTTCACCAGGTGCGCTCTCTCACAGTAAGTTTTAATTTATAATTTAATTTAATTTATTTATATTTGAAATTTAATTAATTTACAATTTTAATTTCATTTATTTATATTTTAAATTTAATTAATATATAATTTTAATTTTATTTATTTGTAATTTATAATTTTAATTTTCTTTATTTATTTATAATTTTAATTTTCTTTATTTGTAATTTATAATTTTAATTTTCTTTATTTATTTATAATTTTAATTTTCTTTATTTATTTATAATTTTAATTTTCTTTATTTATTTATAATTTTAATTTTCTTTATTTATTTATAATTTTAATTTTCTTTATTTATTTATAATTTTAATTTTCTTTATTTATTTATAATTTTAATTTCATTTGTTTGTAATTTAAATTTATTTGATTTATAATTTAAATTTAGAAGTATTTAATTTGTAATTATTTAAATATGTAACTATTTAATGTGAAATTATTTAATTTGTAATTATTTAAATATGTAACTATTTAATGTGAAATTATTTAAATTCTGAATATTGTCATATTAATTGAAAAAAAATAAAAAATGCTGCAGAATAATTTTAAAAGTTTTATTAATTCTAAAATAATTTTTTAATTTTGAAATAATTTTGATTAATTCTGAAATGATTTAGAATTGTTTTAGGAACTTTTTGCTTTTCGGATTCGTTACGGAGCTCTAACAATCAGATCGATTGGTTTTCGATTGAGGTAATTTTATTTTCTTTAAATTCCAAAATAGTGTAGAATAATTATTGAAAATTGTGTAGAATATTTTTACTAATGGCAACACAAATTTTAATTACTTATATGTTGTTATTTTTGAAATTGCCAGACCAATCGAAATTAGAAATGACAACTATTTGTGTGAAAATGTATATTGGAGGGGAAATCCAATATAATGATGACGGGGTCTATTACAGTACCCGAGCTAAATACTCATTACCGCTAACCGTGGACCACAGTTTTGATTATCTTGTGAATGAGATTTATAAATTAGTTGGGTACAATTCTAGCAATGCAAATCTGGAAATCCAGGCCAGATTTAACATGTCCACTGATGGCCAACGTGACTACCAATTAGTACCGGTAATGAACCAACAATCATTCGAAATGATTGTAGGAATTGTGTTGTCTTTTTCACAAAGGTTACCGGTTCTGGAGTTATATGTAGAATTGGAACCAATCTATACCAGTCATATACCTGAACCTCAATCCCGACCCAGTACCAGTCGGATTCCTGTGGAACCCGA
>JARJHM010000654.1:0-180297 GCA_033356055.1 Carex pumila | reverse complement strand
AATTACTAGGAAGTATTATTTATATAAATAAAATTGAAATAAAAGTTACTAAAATTACCTCGAATCTTCAACTAGTAGAACTCTCGTGCTGATAACGTGTTATGAAATAAATGTGAACAAGCATAAAGAAGAATAAGCAAAATAGAGATGAAAAGATGGCAATCTCTTTATTCATACATTTCTCATGTGTGTGTACAATACAATATTACAAAGCCTCTATTTATAGGCTACAAATTGTAAATGAAAAACCATCTAAATAAATAGAGAAATAAATTTTAATAGTAGTGGCCATCAATTCCAATTGTAGTGCATGGAGTAGTGGGAATAGTGGAGAATGAATATTGGGAGTTATGGACATCCACATTAATATTTTATTCATAACAATATGCATCTTCTCTTCTCTTCTCTTCTGCCTGTCTTTCTATTTCAACTCCTACTATATATATATTAGTCTTAAGTAGAAATTCCCAAAAATCAACACCGCAACAGGGTCAACAATCAACATGCAACAGTAGTACTGCTTTGATTCTGCTGCATATATATATAGATGCAATTTCGCCTTATCGAGCAGGCCGTCATCTCCAACTTTCACCGAGAAACAATGAAGATTGTCAACAAACAAAACAATTAATGCACATAAATGATTCTATAATCTTTTAATTTCTAAAATTCGAAAATTAAAATCACTGGATTGTATGTTTTTTCCTAGCATTTCTGAGTTAATTGTGTGTGTCTACTTCCTATGGACTTATAGTTATATATACAAATAAAAAGTTTCAGTGGAACATTCACTATACTAAAAAAATACATTCGGTAGGAGTTCCAGGGTTTAGATTTTAGAGATGATGAATATTCTTTTTCTCTTGCTAAATGCTAATTGCTAACACCGAATTGGAGATTCGGTCCTTATGATTTTTGTAAAAAAAAAAGTAATAATTCTGCTTTGCTAAAATTAATTTAATTAATTATGATTTGTAAAAAAATTCTTTATATACACTAAATTTCGATTTGCAACTTTACGAGTTAATACACACTAAATGTGTAGTTTTTGGAGAACTCAACTTCTAAGCCTCAGGTTGTAGTCATCTTAAATTAAAACTACAACAATTGTTGGTTAATTCAAGTTTGGATCAAGTCTAGATAACTAAAACAAATTGATGTATAGTCACATTTTTGCAGCAGTGACGATGATATAGCAAAAACAAATTAAGGAGTAATTGCACCATCCCGTTAAAAATAGTCTCCATCGGAACAACACTTCTAGGGCTGCTAATGAGTCAAGACGGCTCACAAATCAATGAGTTAAGTAGTTCAATATTTCATAACGAATCGGATTCGAAATTGAAAAAAAAAATCCAAACTCAACTCGGCTTGATTTTAAAAGAAAAAACTCGACTCAGCTCATGTAAACACTTGACTCAGCTAGACTCGCGAGTTCACGAACTGACTCATATTTTTAAACTATTAACTAAATTTTGTCAAATCATTGATTCGTTCTATCCAGTATAATAGTAAACTGCTTGCAAACCGGCTTAATTTCCTTCTATCACTCTCTCCAATATAATAGTAAACTGCCTTCTATTTGCTAACAGCAATCTTCCCATTTTTGCTATTTCCTTCCAGTATAATAGTTAAACAGCATCGGATCAAATTTCGTCTGACTTCAAGTCAAATCCGTCGATCTTCATAATGATGTTTGTTAATTTAAATGGAACGAATCTCGATGGTTAATTTCTTCATGTATCTTTGCAAATCGGACCGTTTGAAATGGTTATGGACTAATTTGGTCCAGTGCCCATCGTACCATTTCCAATTATTTTTCTTTCCTTTGTCAAGAAGTAGCAGTCATGATCATTTGTAGGTCGAAAGCTTGTCAAAGACTCTCCTTTACTAGCTAATCTTTCAACATCCTGTTTCTCTCCATTTAACAATACTAGAAACAACACTTCATTTCAAAGGAATATCCTCATTAAGGTACTGGAGGAGTAACAAAATGGAGGGTAAAAGTAGCCTCATTTAATTACACTATCACAACCCAATTTACTCGCAAATAGCGAGATCTATTTAGTATGAATAGGTTAAGTACTATTATAATGAGTGGGCTCGTGAGCTGAGCTTAGTCGAGTCAAGTGTTTACATAAGCCAAGATGAGTCGAGCTTTTCTCTTTCAAAATCGAGCCAAATCATTTGCTTCTCTCATCGGGCCGAGCCGAATTTGAGCCAAACCTTAATCATTAGCAGCCCTAAACACTTGCAACTGTACAATTTTTGCTATCAAGCTTATATATTGTTTTTGTTTCATATATATTAGTTTATACAAATATTTTAATGCTTTGTTGTATGATATGCAATATGTTTTTTTTTTCATACTTTATTTGAATTATATATGGTTGCCTAAGCAAAGCGAGGCTTAGTAATTATTACTAGTATTAAAGAAATGTACAAACAAAAGAAACACGTACGTCTTCGAAATTCGAATATTAGACATCTGCACTCCCAAGAATAATTTAACTACGAAATACCAGATGCACAGTTAAGTATGTACAAACAAAAGTTAACCATGCATTGTATCAAAGACAATTAATATTAATTCTTGTTTTATTAAAGGGCCATGGTGTTATAGGTACAAGAAGTATATATATATACCAGTAAATTAAGACGCCTAAGGGCTGCGTTCCTTCCGGTAGAAAATTATTATATATACTAAATCCTGGCCTTGGTAAGCTTATTCAGAGCAAAATCAACCAAAATAATTAAATTAATTATCTTACAATTGGATCGATGACCTTAATTATCAGAACACTACAAAAATCCAATCAGCATCATGCATGGTTACAGACTTACAGCACAATAAAATTAGGAAGGGTAAAAATGAAATACGTACTCAAGTAATTAAATTCGTATACCTGTAGCCAAAAGAAAAAGAAATTAATCAAATTCTGGCCCTTTTAAACTTCGTCTCCACCTCTTTAATTAATAGAGAAAAAAGCATTGTGCCATTTGATTATAGGGGGTGGGTTCAAAGTTCAAACGGATCGAATATATACGGATGGGATAGTGGTAAACCATATTTGTATTTAATTATCTTTATTTTTTGGATATGGGGATAGATCGGATATTCAACAGATATATATAACTACAGACATAATATAATAGGGATACCTACTATAAATATTGTAATAAAATTGATATGTTATTCAATAAATTATTTTTATTACAAAATAAAAATAACTTAATATAGACATGTATATTCGGACATTCAATCTAAATAAAATTATATTTTTTTATGTTAAACTTGTTATATCACTACAAAATATATATTTGTATCCGCAAACTATATGCATCTGGATATTTGAATACACAAAAATTCAAATAATAACGGATAATATCTAATCTATTTACACCTCAAGATACATCATTTAGTTTTAATTTTCAATTCAGTGCAAAAAATTGCAATCTTTTTTAAAGTCCACACCAGAAAAAATATATATATATATATAATTCGTTAAAGCAAATCTTGAGGAAAATATAAGTAATAATACTCATCAATCGGAACTCGTCCTTAAACATATTTGGTACAACGACTTAGTATTTCAAATGTAATTAAATATTCAATTTATAATATCATCTCCTAATTTTTTTAGCTTAAAGTCAAAAGTTGCAATTGGAAAATACTCCGAGCATGTTTTGACCAAAAAAAATTATTACCCTCTCTCCGCCAAAAAAAAACTATTCACAATTTCTGATTGGATCATAAAATATTGCTTTGACTATTGACCGACAACATAATTTTATGATGACTATTTTAGCTTCAAATTTGTGGAAATTTTTAATCAAATATAATCTCATTCTAAATCCATTATTTCACGAATACAAAGCTATCAAATAACTTAAACTACAGAGATATTCGGTTTGAAATCTGAAACTATATATGAAGTTACATAACCAAAACATGAGAAGGATAACACCATTCAAACGATAGATAGATATATATATTATAATTGGAAGAAAAAGAACTAGCCTTAATTTCCTGATCCCCGTGATCTCGCAGGAAGAAATGCACCTCATGATCAAGTCATTAATTAATTAATTAAAAGTTAAAAAGGAAAGGGGTGCATGTCTACGTAAAGCATGCAGCAGCTCTACTTTGAACCATTTTATTAAAAAATTAAAGTAGGTTGTTTTGAAAAAAGCATCCGATGTTCTATCTCCACGCCGCACTAAAATAATTAAGGTTGTAGATTTTGGTCTGATTAATTCACACGTACTGGCGCAATTCTATAAATATATGTAATTGTTTACTGATTACAACAATAATTCAATCATTGGTTCAGTATCTCCTATCGGCTATCGATCGTAAAGATGGTTACAGTATTAGAATCAGCAGAGAATCCTTAATTAATTAATTAATTAATTTCTCATTGAAAACCATTGGTTCAAAACCGTACCAGATGCATGCACGATGCTTGGTCTAGGTCCTTTCCGGCGTTATTTTATGTATTCAATGGTGCTTTTATAATGTTCTTTCTTCCTTTATATATTGTTAATTTTCCCATGAATTTTTATTACATCTATGCATGATATGTTGTGTATCGTTAATGTTTTTTGTACGTAGTAGTGATAGGATCTATATTTTATATATGCTATTGATAATTTGATATCATATAAATTTATCACTGAAGCATTTGAATTATGACTGATAATTAAAATTATAAGTTAGATAATTAAAAATTATAAGTCGAAGTATTATAAAGTATAAGTTAAAGTATTATTTTTTTATCGAATATCTAATTAGTTAATGGATTCAAATCTGATTCAATATATTTTTACCTTATTTTAATAAAAAATTCTGAGTCCATCCCTGCACCAACTAGCGGCCATAAAAGACCATGAAAAAGGCATGAATATTCCAAACAGAAATGGTCTAGAAAATCTTCCACTTGTTAATCCTTCAAAATTTTATAAGAGCATCCGACTCGGATGAGGTTGACCTTCGAATAAATCATTTGTTTTGAAAATTAAAAAAAAAAAACTTCATAAATCATGTGAACCCCCCTCCACCCAACCTAAAAAGATGCGTTACCACTCACCTACACATTACAAAATTCGACTAATTCTATTGGGTCGACCGAAAAATGACATCCATCATCAGCGTCATTGACCAACTTTTTTTTTATTTTTAGAAATAAACAAAATATATTAATTACTATTTTTCTTCGATAAATAGATGAAATCGAGCTATTAATTAGTTCAATTTCAGAGAAGACGCACTAATGATTTGATTTTATTGATTTCCACAAGTATTAATCCAACGACTATGAATGTGAAAAATCAAACGACTGAACCACTAACCCGTCCTCTACGATATCCTCGCGGATGCCTCACTTGTTGTCCCATTCTTGTAATGATTAGTTCGGTCTTATTGACCTCTTATCATTGGGAGTTCTAATAGAAGAGAGAAAATAAAGAAAATAAATTGGTCTACGAATTTCAGTATTTCACAATTATTATTGGGACTAAATTAATTATTTGATTTAGTTTCAGTAATTTTAAAATTTTTCGTAACAAAAATACATTGCAATTTACGAAAACTACTTGGAGAATGAGTCATCTAAAAGAGATGAGTCAGTAAGATTAAACTTTTGTCAGTGCCTATGAACAAAGTTTAACAAATTGGTCCATGTTTTCACAATATTTACACTTTTTATTGTTTTCATCAATTCTTGACAGTAGGCTCTTTTTGTGAAATCAAGTTCACTTGTGCTGGTCATTGCCTTGTCAGACTGTACATTTTACATATCCAACCTCGCTTTTATGTTTACTAACACATCTCTATCAAAAGTTTGTTTTTACAAGATTCAATACGGTGTGTTGTATTATAGAGATTCATGAGGTGCTCTGTGCTCATTTCCAGTCATGGTACTGTGGAGTCAAGTCCACTGTTTGCACCTTCATCTCACAACTTTGCACCTATATCCTTGTAACTTGTTTATTTATAAAATTGAGCCTTTTTAATTGAATGAGCTCCAGTTCCAGTGGCTATAAGAAACAACTACGAACTTAGATTGAATTTAGACGTCTCTCAAGCCAACAGTGATATTTTTTCTTTCACAGAGGTCCGTACATTTATTATTTTTTTGCATTTTTATTTAAAAAAAAAACAATTATATACGTGTACGTGTAAATGTTAATATTTCTGTAGGAAGGGCCACAGGATATGAGTGAGCTCCATGACTCATCTGAGATCAGGCATTATGCCTTGATGTCCTCTCCTCTTAAATTTTACATTAAGGTCCTTATTATTATAATTTTTTATTTGAAAACTGTGAAATTAAATTGTGGTGCTATTTTGTTTACTAACGTAGAATTAATTTCAGTAGCCAAAAGTCATTGCAATTTTACCTTCTTTATTTTAAACTGCATTTGGTTGTGTTGATATATTTCCATCAGCCTGTCTATAGGTTTGAATAGTCATGGTAAGTGATCGAGTTGGGTTGACTTGACTCTTACCTACATGAACAATTTAATTTCAAGCCTACAGTTGAAAAGGTCATCTCAATTCATGAAAAAAAGACACGATTGATGTTCTCCCTTTGTTCTTGCTTTGTTCAAATCACCTTTTCCCATGGCTTATATTTTGGTTGCACGTTTTTGGGCTGACGTCGAAAGGTGAGGTGAGTAAAACATGCCAGAAAACTAATTGAATTTGTTTGCTATTCTTGTAATGGTCAACTGATCGATGTGCTTATTTTGTCAATGTAAATAAAATTTAGCACTTAATGCTATCATGGTCACTATTTTGACCTTTACATTTATAAAAGTGCAAACATCTACAAAAGTGCTTCAGCATGATCTAACAATGGTTACCTTTCCTTTTTGTGTCTTTGCAGTGTTGGGAGGTTCTTATTGGATTCTAATTAGTGTCTTTGCAGTGTGCATCTTATTATTGGAGCATCGTATTTTTTTATGTTTATGGAGCATCTTAACATGGTGTTCTTAATTAACTCTGTGTACCGGTATGGTATGATGCTAATAAATCTCTATTAATGTGTCACTAGGCCTCTCAATCTGTGTACCAATCCTAATTAATTAAGTATGTGAAGTCATACTCATTTTTGTGTTATATGCCGTGAGTGTTAGCATTAACTACAATGTACAGATGCCACACCACCTGGCGAATTGGGTGAGAAGATCGGGGTAGCAGTTCTAATAGTGATATGCATGCTAGCTAGGAAGGCCTTTGAAGTGCAGTGTTTTGCTTGAACTTCTCTTTTTAGTTTTAACTTTACTTATTCCTATATATCACCTAGACTATTTTGTAAAAGAAACTCGATATAATAGTCATATTTATTAAATGTTTTGCTTGCTTCTGTTTAACTAACTTTTTAACTACTGCCTTTTCTAAAAGTTATGCTTGCTTTATGTAATTCAAAGTTAGAGACAAAAAAGTCAATTTGTTTTATCAGTATTAATTCATATTTTTAAATGATTCTATCACTAAACTAAACGGAGATATAAATAAATATGATGAGTTTGAATGGGAAAATAACTAAATTTAAAGTTTTAATACATAAATACCTAATTAATGGAGGTATATATCTAAATTTCTATTATATATAATAGTTTTAATAGTTGTATTCTAATTAAGTTTCACAATTTTTGTTATTAGTCATTTAATTAAAAGGGTGAGGTAAAAAAAAATAAATAAATAAATAAAGGTTCTACATAAATTTATAAAGACATTTGAATTTTATTTGTATTATTCGATCTATACATTAATTATGGTTACTCACACTATTTTTGCCATATGAATAAAATGAACTTTCTATGTGTCTAAGGCAAAATGAATTTCGCGTGATGAACTTATCTCTCTTTAAAAACACTTTGCTTTTCAATTTTATTTGAGCAATAAATGAAAATTATTTGTGTATTTGTACACATTACTTAATTTTTCGTCTAAGATATTAGAGAAAACTAAATTAATGGAACAAAATAGAAGGGGAATGAATTAATGCATGAGAAATGATGAAAGAAAGTAATTATGAAACAAAAGAAATAATTTAAAAAATATATATATAAGGAATGAAAAAAAAACAAAAACAAAATACTAAATTGATCCTAATTTAATTTGACATAAACAAATATCTTTGTCATGCCTATTTGAACTAATAATATCACACAACATAATCCTTCTCATTTAAAAAAATAGGTGCACTGATCTTTCTAACTAGACTTTTGTGATGAATGCATCCTAGAAAATATATCAATATATAAGATAAACTACAATATAATCAACCTACGTCATTTCTATTGTTCCTTCCACTCCCCTTTTTTTTCTCCTTTAATTTGCTGCTTCTTTGCCTTTTTGCCTCTTTGCCTCTTTGGTAATAGGTTTAAGTAGAAATAACTATATCAATAAAGTGTACACTTCATATCATAATTAGGTTTTTATCTATTTGGAAAGTTTGATATATCATGGCAATCAATGTCCTGAATTCTATCATTACATTTTGATATGCAGTCTAACATTTTGCATTACTTTAGTTTCATACTATGTATTAATATTTCATCAGAAACCTGACTTATTTTAGGGTCATTTGCATCAAAAACTGGGCAAGTAAGAATAGCCGTTAATCTAAAGATTGAAAATAATAAATAAAATAGTATGCTAATTCACTAAAAAAGACAAAAATTGTCTCTAGTTGCTAACTCAAACACAGAGTAGTAGTTCGAAATAATTGCTAATTTGAATTGGCCTATTATTTTTGTTTGGTGTTTCACTGTTAAAAGTTGCTAAAATTGTATAATAGTTTAATTAATGATTTAATGGTACATTACAGGAAAAAAAAAGGACTTGCACGAAACTTTATTATAATTAAATTATGCTACCTGCTTTCTTTTCAAAATTTAATTGAAAGCAAATTAAATGAAGTCAAATGATGATAAAAAAAAAAATTTGTAAGGGAAATAGCTATTTCGTGTCCCTCAGGTACCGGTAGCCTGTAGAGGTCTGCTTTGAGAATTGTGCCAAATAAAAAGAGGGGTCCGAATTTTATGAATCGCTTCTCCCTTCCTCTGCTCTCTTTACTGTGTAGAATATGCATGACATAGATTTTACAATAAAATAGATATAGATTTAATATACTTTAATGGTAGAGATAACAAAAAAAGAAAAGAAAAAAGGTCAGCAAAAGTTCAATTAATATAAAGCTCGTTTCTTTTGGTACGTGTTTGTCGGATGCAGAATTATATTAAATTAAAAACACTAATTAATGTAAAGTGTGAAATAATAAGATATAGAGAGTATATAAATGTGTTCAGACTTGATGTAATAGGAAAAAAAATTTCTAACCTAAAGTGAAATTTAAATAAATGTCAATAACTAAGTGAAAATTTTATTCATAGAAATTATAAAATTCAAACGTACTAAAATATAAAGAGTACCTCATTTGCATTAAATATAGTAAGATCAGATTTATTGAATCTGATTCATAAATTTTTCTTTTTTGCAAATTCTCTATCCAGTTTTTTTTTTTTTTAAATTATGGATCAAATTCAAGAGTTGATTTTCTATGGCACGAAACCCTCTGTATCTATGAATACAGAGGGTTGATTTTTTGTGGCACAAAATCCTCTGTATCTACGTATACAGAGGGTTTTGTCCCGCAGAAAATCAATAAAAAAATTGATGGATCTCACTCAATGATTTTGATCCATAAAGAATTTTATTTTCTGCGGCACAAAAGCCTCTATATCCATAGAAAATCAATGGTTACGGAGAGTTTTGTACCGCAAAAAATCAACCTCTTTATGAATCTAAATCATTTAGTTTGATCCATAAATTTTTCTTTTTTTCGTCTGCCACAGTTAAAAAAAAAAATATGAATCAGACTTAATGAGTCTGATCTTACTATATTTAATACAAATAAGATACTCTTTTTATTTGGGTACGTCTGAATTTTATAATTTCTATAAATAAAAAAATTCCATAACGAAGTAATGTTAAATATTTAATTACTAAAATAAAAATAATAATATAAAACACATTATAATTAGGAAAGCTAGCATCCTTTGGCATGGCAAACCTCTATATGACTTTTCTCTAAGCCTAGAGGTGACCTGACCCACGTGTGAAAGTTCTCTTCTGTTGTCTGCTCCAATCACGAGCAAAAAAACCCATACCGTTGGAAGTTATAGATCTCGGGTTTTTTACAATGTTCGATTTGGGCATAGTTGTTGATAATTTTGACCAAGTCCAAACTTACCGGCGAGCCCAGAGCCTCTTGACTTAACCTTCCTAGTAAGGAATTCGCATCTCTGGGATATCTCAAAAGATGACGCATGAGGATATCTAACCCGAATCAATTTGAGTTGGACTCGGATTCAATTCGGAATTACTTTGAAAAGACTTCAGTTTGGTCCGATGTCCATTGGATCTAAAGTGGTTTTAATGGGTTTGTTTATCATTGGATTTGTTTTAAGATTCATGCGCACTAATTTTAAAGAGTATGCAAAAGTGCGAGCGCGAATCCTAAAGCAAATCCGATGGTAAGCGAACCCATTGAAACTACTTTGGGTCCAATGGGCATCGGACCCAAGCTGAGCTCCTTTGAAAAGTATGTGGACGCTAATATATGTTTTAAGATGTCATAATAAGATGCATTTTCAAAATAGTATTAATAGCCTTTTCAATTCCCAAGTAATTTGTGTTTGCATATCAATTCTCTCTAAGTTTACATATTTTCTATGATATTTATGTTACTCTTAACACTTCATATATGATCTTGTACTAATCAAAATCTTTTATCGAAGATTTTTTATTATCTTTATTATAATTCTGATTTTCAAGGTAATTATATTATTGTACCACTGCAAACATGAGACGATAGTGAAAGAAAAAAAAATCAGTAAGTTTCTCTATAGTGAGAATATCATAGAAAACATTGTTGTTATTCATATATATACATAACTATTGTGTAATACATATTCGTTTTTTTCATAGTGTATAATTGATTATTGTAATGTGTACTTGTCTATTTTAGTTCAAACACAACTAATTTGAGTACGTAACTCATGTTCAACATGAGATCAAGACAAACATGGCAAACACGCCGATAATTACCATGTCAGTCAATGTATCCACTTTTAAATAGAGAGAATTAAAGTTTAACTAAAAGGAAATAAAAAGATATTTGAGCCATCTACTTGTTTGCCTCCTGATCCTCATCCCTCTTATTCATGCTCCATATTAGCCTCATAATTTCCTAAAAACCACATAAAAGTGGAACGGGTAAGAGATCAAATAGCCTCTCAGTACAGGATTCAGTTCCAGTCCCGGAATTTATCAAATTCACTTATAAACACAAATAGGATATTAAAATTATATTCCTACATGCGATCTTACTAATTAATATTTAAAACACACGCGCGCGGGCACGCACACACTTCTTAAGTTATCTTTCAAGTTATTAACTGCCTCACCAAGGGAACTCAAACCCCACTAGATCTTGGCCATGCTACTAGACAGGGACTCGAACCACCGCTAGATCTTCTTTGCCTCACCAGGGGGACTCGAACCACCCCAGCTATTGGCGTCTCACTAGGGGAACTCGAACCACCACTAGCTCAACTGTCTCACTCAACGGGGACTTGAACCGTTGCAAGATATTGACCCGTGACAGAAAGTTCAACCAACGCCACGTTAACGAGGGGTCCAGTTGGACACTAGACCCAATGTATACATTCCAACACGCGTTCAATGCATATTGACCCCTTTTCTTTAACTTATCCGTTACTTCCATATTCGTTTCATTAATCACACCAGAGTCACACTCAACACAACACATCCTATAAGTCTCTTGATCAAACGAACAATCCTATCCTTCCTACTATTCTAAACAAAGCCAAAGGGATCGTTCAATTCAACATACATAATTTCATAAATAAATAAATGCAAGCAAAACGGTAAGTAACAATTTGACAATGTTCAGGAAACCCGTACCTGTTGTCGTGGGGCAGTTCGTTGTTGTCTCTATAGTTTTTCCTTATTTTGACACTCAAACCTAGACCACGGAACATGATTTTTAAATCAATATTTATTCAAGTTTCTAATTAAAAAAGAATAATATTTATTTAAGTTTATGATCTTTATAAAATTCAGAAATCTACGTGAAATCCAGAATTATAATCTTTACTTCTGAAATAAGACAATTATACAAATTGTTTTCCATGAAAAATATAATTTAATCATTTGTAAGGATTTAGAACTAGACTTCTTACTATAAAATAATTCTAGGGTCATCGCTAAATAAAATCTCAAGATCTTTGATAAAAATATAACCCTTTAATTAAAATAGTAGATACAATTCAAAAATCAGTCTCTGACAATCGAAATCATTATACGATTTATAAAATTTATTCGGTGAAAAGTAAGATGTTCTTATATGATTTTAAAAAAAAAATGATGAATAGACATATTCTGATTTGTAAAACCTACTCAATTTATTTTACCGATAAACTCATCAAGCATCCAAAAGTTTGCTTACATTAAATTAATAAAAATAGAAGAATTGATCTTCATGAAATAAATTAAGTTACTTGAAATTCATTATTGAATTCAATTATTTGTATAAACGTAAATTTCATATTTTAATATTACCAAAGAAATATTTGATAATCAATTAAATTTTTATTCGAAAATTACTTTTAATTAATTGAACAGACTTATAAAATTTCAGAAATCAAACTATTAGTCAATAAAACAAATATATATATAATTTTCAGAAATCTTATCAACTAAATCAATATAAAAATTATTTAGTCTACTTGCTAACAATAACCTAAGTATAAAATTTGGATACCTTAATGTTTTCATCACTTGATTTTGGGCCTTTTGGCAAGAAAGATGCGGCTTGGGATTATGAACAAAAGAGGTCTCATTTCTAATTGATATGAAGAAAGCAAAGAGAGAGAGAATGGACAGATGGGATAATTTTAATTATAGGAGCAGTAGTTGAAGAGGCGCTATTTGGAGAGTAGTTATTTTCGAAGTTATTATCTTCAGCACGTACTTAACATATAATAAATCATGGGTTGCTGAAAATAATATATTAAATCATACCTTGTGTTTTGGGGTAACTTATAAATATACAAACTATTTTAATTAGTGATGCAAATCGGACCACAGAAATTTCTATTCAAGGTGGTCATTTTGGAGTTACTTGTTATTGCTAAATTAATAGATTTACATGATAGAAAATAAGAATAAAAAAATATATTTTTTTATGTTGTGTTTTTATTTTAGTATTTCAATTACGTGACGCTACATTTAAAATATAACTGTTTAATTAGATTGTAACTCAAATTACTTGGTGTTACATTCTTCCCCCCTTTAAAGTGAATTTTGTCCCCAAAATTCAAATAATAAATTGTAGTTATTTTACATTAAAAATATACCTAATTGGTAAATGTTACAAAATCTATCCAATTGATCTCATATAAAGAAGTTTTTTTTTTTAAGTTTTTTTTTTGTTGAATTTTGTTAGAAAGTAAATATATGACTGCAATTGGCCTTTGTCCACTTTTTTCAATCTTTTGCTATAAAGGATGAAAAAATTTAGGTTGTCATAACAATTATGGTGCATTTTATTAATGTATTTTGTTATGCTTGCCAAGTTCTAATTGACAGCAATTAATGTAAAGTGATTTATGCATCATTAATTAATTATTATGTCTCCAAATTATATATCAAATTATGACAAAATTAAGACTTTTTTTTTCAAAAATCTCTGTGGAAAGTTAATTTGTTGTTCTCTATCTTTTGATTTGATTGATTGTCATTTTGGTGCTACTGCAAATATTAATATGTTCAATTGACCTCATATAAAAAAAAGTGTTTTCGTTAGAATGTAAATATATGATTTCAATTGGGACCAATGAAAATAGAGAGAGAGAGAACCAAGGAAAACATGCAATAAACATTAATAAGTACCAATGATTAAACATGTGCTGCCCCGAAATGGTTTTCCAATCCATGATTTTGAATCCCTGATCACCGTTGGAGCAAATATTAGTTAGTCATATTTTAGAAAACAATTACAGGATATATATTTAATAGAGGTACTGTCAAAAATAATAATAGAACTGTCAAAAAATAATAATAAAACAACTCAAGAACACAAGTCTTCCATAAATCTCCCTTCCCTCTCTTATTTTTTAATTCTTTTCTTTCTTAATTGAATTACACGGCTCTTACATGCCTATTTATTAATTCAAAAATATTTTGTATATCATGCTAAACATGGAAACCAATTCTTAGAATTAATGACAAATAATCAAATACATCAATTGCCTATTTTACTAGATATAATTGGTATCCTTGAATTTCTTCTTTTGAGTAGATATAGTTCTTGATCTAGAGGATTCGGCTTGATCTCCAACTTATGCTGGAATCGAGTGTAATCTTAACAGGTACTTTTCCATCTTTTATTATAAAGGATAAGTTGTATTATATATGGTGCATCTTATTAATTTATTTTTACTATGCTTGCAAAGTTCTAAATGACATCAATTAAGTCATGTAAAACACAACTTAATGTAAAGTGATTTATGCATCACTAATTAATTATATCTCCAAATTATATATCAAATTATGACAAAATTAAGACATATTTTTTCAGAAAATATCAGTTGATTAAAAATATGAAGTTAATTTGCTGTTTTATTTCTTTTGATTTGATTGGTTGTGATTTTGGTGCTACTACATATATTAATCAACAATTTATTCAACTACTCACGGATTCAAGAAGAAGTTACAATTGTGCTGGAAATAAAAGGAAAGAAAATAAATTGAATTTGATGTTTTGTAGCCTCTCATGTACAATCTTCTGCTTGGTATTTGATGTTTTTTTTTTAAAGAAGAAAATTATAAAAATTATAAAAATTGAAAAAAAAATTGAAAAATGGAAAAACAAAAAAAAGGTTTTTTGTTTGTTTCATATGTGGAAGTATATTGGTTGGTGTTTTTGTGTGCCCAAGAAAATGAGTGTTGTATTGTGTTTTTGTGTGGCAACTTATGTATTTGTAGTCATGTAAGTGTTTTGCTTGCTTTGCTTTTTAGTCCTAAAAAGATTAAAAGTTGGAGCTAGCTTGATGGGAGAACCGTTGGAACCCTGATTTTCTCTGTGTTTTTGTATCCGGGCAAACTAAAATAAAGAAGTCTTCTGAAAGTGCATGTTTAATCTAAACACTATTTCTTATTCAATCAGCAAGAAAATTTAGCCATAGTCAAGTCATAGACACCATTTTGTTCATCACAGGTACCAAAGAAAAAACTGAGCTATATTTGACTTATTTTAAGTATTATTTATAACAAAAACAAACAAGCAATGCTTTGATTTCGTCTAGAAAACAGCAAGTAATAAGCTTAACAATTAAGCCCTGTACATATGGGTCCCAGGGTTTCTTAGTGGGTTTTTTTTTTTTTTTTGTTGATGAACGTTATACTGTGTTGGGATAGTATAGAATACTTGTAGTGTTTACTGGTAAATATACAGGGCTGTTACAGCCTTTTTCCAAAATAAAAATATATATATTAAACTTAACATAGTGTCAGTGCTAATGCCATGTCATCATCTCATATATTGATTACCTCACACGTCCTGGAGCTTGATCGGTTTCTAGTCTCCTTTCATTGATTTGAATCAAGAGGAGCTAGTTTGGCAGTTCATATATAATTCCCCGATTTGAGATCAGCTCATGTGTAATGGAGATTAATTAATCGACTAACTTGACAGAGCTGTGAGGGTTAGGCATGGAGGTAGTTAACGATGCCGGAGCAGCAGTGGCTCTTGACGGAGTCTGCATCTTCTGTATTAACGCACCCTTGAGTTTAACAACAGACCGTCTGATCAGAATTCCCACCAATCCGGTCTATACCTATAATGCACTTGCCTACCACAGAGCAGGGGCAGAGGAAGAATTCCGGCCAATCCGGTGTACACATATAATGCACTTACATTGAGAGTGAGTTATTTGATGAGGTAGATGATGAACGAATTATGTAACGATGGCAAAATATGAGTAACTATAGAGGAACGCGTCCTCCATTGACTTGATTTTGTAGCATTAATATATTTCTTGTTTTTTTTGATATGTAAAAGAATATTTATTATAAACTTTCGACTTAGTTGAAATCTTTGATGTTCATTTATGTTAATTTTCTTACAACTATTTATATAGTTATGCTTGTAGATTGAATTTCTGACCAAATGAATTTCTAGCTTCAACACTGCCACAGAGCACTAATCAACAGTTGCGATTGTATAAAATCTGATTGGCCACGTTGGCCAGCATATATAGCACTCAATATTTATCATTTCACTAATTAATCAAATTGAAAATTAATTCTTGAGCAAATCAAGTTCTCAAAATCTATCAGTTTTATGTACTCATATCTCAATCTCTAATTTCATTCATATAATTTTTTTATTAGAGACATAAATTTCGTTTTTCTTAAAGAAACTTGTCAGTTAGTTGAAATTAGGTAAGAATTTTATTTGTTATTTATTACGCAATGCTACGCCAATTTTGAAATTTATATTTAGTCAATTATATTTTTCTATTTTAAAAAAAAAATCGATAACAACACAAATAAAGTTGTAAATGTCTAAAATATATCAGAAATTTATTATTATGTCAAAAAATAGTTTGAAATATTAGTAATATTTGAATTTCTCATATTTATAATATTAAATCCGTTATAGAGTCTTTCTAAATCCCCCAATTAAACAAAAACCCTCTTAAATCGTCTTCTCTATTTTTTTCAATAACACATTCTTCTCTACTCATATTAATAGGATTTGTTTAGGCATACATATCACAAATCCATGCTTATTATTGTATTTTATTAAAATATAATACTTCGTTGTTCATATTCTAAAATGTGATGCTAAAGTAATTTAAATATTGAATGTTACAGTTTATAAAATTTTATTACAAAAATTGAAATTAAAATTTAAAAGATATGAAAAAAATGAAGGTAAAAATCAAAATTAATGGACTGAATTTTTGTTGGAAAATTTAGAACAAAGGTATTTTGTTTCAACATTTGCCAAAGAAGGATATTTTGTAAAATTTTGTAACCGAAGGTATTATTTTTTTTTTTTTTAATTTGGACTTGAAAAATAATCCTCCCTCACAAACATTCTTGAATGACAATTCCTCATATCCGAGTCAATAGTCGCGTTTTGTCATTAAAAAAAAAACACATTTTGTAATAATTTGTTCCAAAATTTGTAATATTTAAAAAAAATATATTGATATCATCCTACATAATATTAATAAGAAACAAATAAAGTTGTTGAAAATTTAATATAATAATGGAGCTCATTAAGTAAAACAAAATAATTGCTTGATAAGAGACGTGGATGAAAAGAGAGGGCTAAATTTGGCATAATGCATCAAGACCTATGTAATTAATTCTTATGTTAAATTAGAGTAAATAAGACAGAAGGTACTAAAATGAGTCTCAGTCAGATTAAATTTATAGAAATTTGTCTTAGATCTCTTTAAGAAGCGATACGAATCTCTTAATCATTAAGAGAAGGGCCTAATTTAGAAAAAAAAAAATTAAGTGGCCGGAAACCATACATAACTAATACTTGGGCAAACACAATTAATATATATACATTTGACAGCAAAGTTATCACCACATAATTAATATAATGTTTCTAAAAAAGAAACTCAAAGAGTACTTCCAAGAAATAAATTCTACATTAATTTTTTTTTAAGTTTTAAAGTACATACTTTTAATTCATTTCTTTTTATTTTATTTTAATCAAGTGATTTATATTAGAAAATTTCACTAAAATTATATTTTTCTTTAACGGGTCCAATTAAGGGATAATATAATTTTTATAATAATGATATTGTTATCCTTTGTTATTTCTTGATGTATAAATAATATTCTTGTTTTATAACTGTACGAGTTAATGTTTTGAAAAAAAAAATTATTTGTGTTCAAAATATTCTAAATTCTAATTATAGTTCTACAAATACTTTATTTTAAGGCAACAATTATGTTATAGATTTAAAAAAAATGCATTAATATTTTATTTGAAAATTTGTTTTATTAATCTAAAAAATTAATGCAAAATATTTTGCTATATATTTGATGGGTGTATGTAATAATCGATCGCTTCTATGATTCCCCAAAATAATAAAGGGGCAATTCTCAATACAGATTAATTCATTTGCAGATCAGTTGTATATATGTTTATGACCTTTTGTCATTAATTCAAATTATCCAAGTTAATTATTAGTTCCTCTCTTGCATAACGAAAACCCATAAACAATATAGACATACATTATATATTATTCCAAAGAAAAGATAAAGTTTATTTTTAATATAAATTATAATCACAGTAAATTATAGATCTTTTTTCTTGATATTTTTATTAAACCATCGGTTATTGTTTTTCCGGGACGAAGCTCGGAACACAGATTTAGATGGAGCAAATACTAGTTAATTTATTAAAATAGAGCAAATGTTATTTTTTTTTTCTTCACAACTGGCGCAATCTGATCCCTCCTGTTATTTTTTTTTTCTTTTTTGCATGTTCCACTTGAAAGAGATAAATAGTTAAATACATATCTTTTTATTGTTAAAAAATATATATGTATTATTATTCTTACTTTAAGATTACTCGCGAGTCAAATGTGAAAATACTCATTTAATTTTTTCCGTTTAATTTTCTTTTTAATCCTATGTAAAGGAATATAAAATGTTGCAGTGTGAAACAACTTTTTCTATAAATTACTAATATTCAGAGTATATAAATTGTTGGATAAATCAATTTTATCTTAAATTATGAACATTATATAAAATATTTTACAAATCAATCAAACCGTAATAGTAAACAGTATATAGTTTAAATATTAATCAATTATCATATCAGGTAACGAGTACAAAATATAAATATATTGTCCGCATCCTTATTTGATAAGCTAACAAAAATGTTTTCTTATCCGTATCTATACGCATGTATCAAGTTCATAAAAATATTTTTTTATCAATACTCGCCTTATCAAATACAATTTCAGTTGAATAATTTGATTGACACCTCACCACGGAGGGAAAAGTATTTGATATGCTAATATTATTCTAACTTGCTGAATTAAGAGGGAAAGCATTTGATTCTTTTTCAAAAGCAAAAGCAAAAGCAAAGAGGCAAAGGCAAAGGTGGTGTGATTGGTTAATTGATGATAGAACAGAAATTTTGGGAATAGCTAGCTTGGGATGAAGGTCTCTAAATATTCTCTGCCTCGCCTCTCGCATAAGTCATCCAAATTCGATCCAAACTTTTAATCCAACGATCTCTGTTAAATGACGACCACGTGTCTGCATAAAAATTTCAATTTCTTTCAAAACTTGTAATCCAACAATCTCTGATTAGCTACACTTACAAATCCTAATTACGTAGAATGGCCCCTTGCTTTCTCTAGGAAGAAGAATGTTGTTATGTTATGAGCAATTGTTAACATAACTGGGCAATAAAACAAGTTCCAGCTCCACCACCTAACTACACCCCTCTCTCTCTCTGTTCCTCTGTTTGATACCCAGCTTGCTTGAGAAGAATCCATGGCAGATCCCTTGACCACGTCGGCAATCAACACCTAACTACACCTCTCTGTCTCTCTCTCTCTCTCTCTCTCTCTCTCTCTCTCTCTCTCTCTGTACCTGCACCTGCTTGCACGAAGAAGAATCCATGACAGATCTATTGGCCACCACGGCAAACAGCTGGGGTTTCTCGGCTGCCAGTTGGCTGATCTCCCCTGTTCTAATCCGTCTCTTGAACAAATGTTTTGATGCACTTGGCATAGATCCACAGTTCCAGTCTCGACAGCAAATCCTCGTTGACAAATTGAAACAGCTCGAGACCACGCTCCTCCCAAAGCTCCTCATCTTGGTAGATGCTGCACAACAGAGCACCCACCGGCTGATTCTTCAGAAGTGGCTTCAAAAGCTCAAGTCTGCTTTCTATGAGGCTGAGCATGTGCTTGGTTTAATTGAGTATAAGCGCCTTGAAAAGGAGGTCAATTCCCACTTCCCTTCTACTTCTAAATGTAGTTTTAAGAAATTAATAGTCAAGCTCCCAAAATTTTCATGTGAGAAGAAATATCTCATTAAAAGCCTTGAGAATTTGGAAAAAAATTGTTAATGAAGGAATGGGATTTGTTCCCCTACTGAACCTACCGAGTAGTAGTGGCAATACTTTAACTCACAGCTCTAATGAACAGTATAGAAAAACCATTTGTGAGCCAGGTTCCACAGTTATTGGTCGTGAAAAGGATAGGGATTACATTGTAAAATTGTTGCGGGAGGATATCCCGGAATCGTCTAGTAATGCCAAGTGTTACTCTGTTATTGGAATATGGGGCATGGGTGGGTTGGGAAAGACAACCTTGGCACAGTATGTTTGTGACCATGAGAAAGAAGAGAAATACTTCGACCGTGTCATGTGGGCTCATGTTTCTCAAAATTTTAGTGTCGATGCCATTTTGAGAAATATTTGGGAGTCCGCTTTTAAGGAAAAATGTCCCAAATTTACTAGTCTTGAAGGGCTACAATCTGCACTTCAAGAGAAATTAAGAGGAGAAAGGTATTTTCTGGTGTTGGATGATGTTTGGTGTGATAAAGGGGTTAGTGAACAGGAACTAGAGCAGTTATTTGTCCCTTTAAGAGCTGGTAAGAGAGGTAGCAAAATATTGGTTACTACTCGGATTGAAGCGACAGCAAAAGCTTTGGACGCTATGAATCCAATCCCGTTGCGGGAACTTGATGATGAACAATTCATGTCACTATTCATCAGTAATGCAATAGGTGACGCACAAATCAGTGACAATCACATGAAGGGAAGGTTAATTTCCATAGGAAAGAATATTGCAGCAAAATTACATCGATCACCATTAGCAGCAAAGACTGTGGCAGCTCAATTGCGTAGAACACTAGATCCAAAATTTTGGTTATCTATGCTAAATAAAAGCTTGTTAAATGATACCATGGGAGCCCTGTTTTTGAGCTATCAGCACCTCCCTCCCGCTTTGCAACGATGCTTTGCATTTTCCAGATTGTTTCCTATTGGTTAATTTATGGATTGCAGAGGGCTTCATTGAAACTGAGGATAGTAATGAACATATGAAGGATATTGGTAATGGGTATATTTTGGAGTTAATTTATAGCTCTTTCTTTCAAGTTGAAGAATGGGGTAGTAAATACTACTTTATGCATGACCTAATCCATGATCTAACCGAAGATGTTTCTGAAGGTGAATATTTTAGAATTGAAAGTGGTGAGAAAAAGGATATCCCTGTACATACTCGCCACATATATGTTGAACCCAATATGCTTGGTGAGTATGTGAAGAAAATATGCAAACTCAAAGATCTACGTACAATTATTACTTACACCTGGTTTCTTTCTTCAATCGATCTGAAAGAAGGGGACCTTGATGCTCTTTTTAAGAAGTTAAGGAAATTATTTGTAGTGGCCTGAAATAGCAGGGACACCGCTTGGTGTTGTCAAAAAATTTCCTAAGTCTGTGCTGCATTTGAGAAAGCTACGCTACCTCACATTAAGGATAAGTGATCCATTCAGTTATTTGACAGGCCATTTAGATGCAACTTCTGTACCAGTCTGTTACCAATTACATTTCTTATCTATTATGAGTGAGAACCCGATTCCTAATGTTGGGAGACTAATATTACTTCAGGAGTTGGGAAATGCGTTTGATGTTAGAATGGAAAGGCCTCTGTAAATTACATTTTAATTTGGTGGGATTATGCAAGCGGAGATGTCCTAAACAGAGACAATGATGAGAAAGTTCTAGATGGCCTTTGTCCACCACCCCAAATAAAAGAGCTGATTATTAACAGATATAGTGGTAAGAGGTTCCCCAGTTGGATTTTAGAAAATAATGATCACGTTATTCATCTCCAGCATCTTGGACTTCATGGCTGTGATGGCTTGGAAGCCCTATCCAGAATAAATGAAGCACGGTGATCATTATAAAGAAGTAATAAAATATCTGACTTCAATAGACCCCATATAAAGAAGCAATAAAATAGCTGGAGAAAAAAGCCTAGGAAAATGTGCAAGAAACATTAATAATTCAATTGGGACAATGATTAGATATATATCAGGTACCAATTAAAAATTTCAACTCCTACATACAGGTGCAGACCCAAAAATGGTTTCCAAATCCATAATTGGGAATCCTTAATTAATTAGTCATGTCTAGAAAATAATTATAGGATATATTACACATTCAATAGAAGTAGTTTTCCATAGTTTTCATCTTTTTCTATAAAGAATAAAAAAATTTAGGCTGTCATAACAATAATGGTGCGTCTTAATTATTAATGTATTTTATTATGCTTGCCAAGTTATAAATGACAACAATTAAGTCATGTAGAACACAACTTAATGTAAAGTGATTTATGCATCACTAAATTAATTAAGTCTCCAAATTTTATATCTAATTATGATATAATTAAGATATTTTAAAAGAAAATCTCAGTGGATTAAAAATATGAAGTTAATTTGTTGTTCTTTATCTTTTGATTTAATTGATTGTGATTTTGGTGCTACTGCAAATATTAACCAACAATTTATTCAACTACCTGCAGATTCAAGATGGAAGTTTCAATTGTACTGAAAATAAGTGTTGTGTTGTGTTGTGTTGTAATTAGTGTTCTCCTTATTTTGGTTTCAATACGAATTAAAAAAAAAAAAAAAAATGGAGCTTGATTGGAGAAGCCTTGGAAGCCTGATTTGCATTTGGTGCTCCTGTATCTTTCCAACGACGGACTTATTTAGGCCAAGTTATATATATGAAGGTCTTGATGATGCTGTAATTAATTAATTAATTAAGGTACATCACAATAAATTAAGTTATTTCTTTTACATATCCAAATGCTCTTGTTATATTTGTTTATAGTTAAGCTTAATTATTCCATTTATTTCTATGTTTTGAAATTCCATATCTCATGTAGGTCCTTAATTAGATGCAGTACGCTGTCCTTTTCAGTGTGTGCCTTTTGCTTTGGTGTGCTTGAAACAATGGAAAATTAAAGTTTGCTTTCATTGGATCAACTATTTTAATTTATTTTCTATTAATTGTTGCTACCTTTCAAATTAACTTGTACTTTTCATTGGTTTTATTAATTGTGTATTATTGTAATAAATGGTTATCGAATTCATGGTGTGCGTGATAAACCTCTGAAGTGTGTGAAAATGTTATTATTTTTCTCTTTTTTTTTTGGAGGACAACTAGATGAATCTTGAGTGTGTCATTAACTCATGATTTTTTCGTCCATTTCATTTTAGTTTTTAATATTGATTTAGAATATGTTTTTTTTGTTAATTGTTCAAAATGCACGGGAATAATTTGATCTGAATTGGTTAATCATAATTTATTTTGTTGTCCATTATATTGGCAAATGAGATTCATGAAATTGAGGGGAGAAAACAAATTAGTGTGAAGATGCTTATCACCTGTCCTGCAGTAAGAAGTATGAAGTCAGATGTGGCCAATTAAACCAAAATTGAAAAGTTAAGATACATTTTTTTTTTTTTCTTTTTTTTTTCTTTTACTATAGTCATGTTAAGACACTTGTCTATATTCTTGTCATGTTAAGACACTTGTCTAACAGGTATGGGTTATATTTATTTTCCTATATATTTTAAGTTTTTTTCAATGGATGGAAGTTCATAAAACCTATTATGGAAAACCAGGAAATGCCGGAGGAGAACTATAGCTGATAAAATTTTGAAATTAATCTAACTAAAGGAAAAGGTCTTAACTTGAACTACCAAAAATTCAGCTTGTTATTTTATAACCTTAATTGATCTGAATCTAAAACCGGATATAATAGAGATGCTAGTGGATTAGTAATTGGAATACTTAAAAAAAAAAAAAAAAAAAAAAAAAAAAAAAAAAAAAAAAATTGTATAAATATAAACACTAATTTAGAAATTACTCTTAATCTTTTGTTTCAATAGTGGGGATTGTTTGACAGGACATTTGGGAGATTAGACATGCAAGATCCGTATCCAGAAGGTATATAGGATACCTCAGTGGGACAAAGCATCTGTACATGACATGATACTACAACAAAGCCTTTAGTTCCAAACAAAATAAGGTGGAGTAAGCTAAAAATGAAACCCAACCGGCCGGAGATTCATGAGGATTTCATTTCCATGAAAGGATTGTCTTTTACGTTGGCTAGCTACACTTATCACAATTAGCCACTGGTCTTGGTCCCCGTTAGGTACTCTTTTTCATGAATTTATTTTTGGCGGCTTGTTTGTAGTGCCGTTGCAAAATTAGCCTTTGTCAGGTATGATCATAAACCAGTGTATTAGTTTTTGTAGAGAAATTGGACAGACATACCCTTCATAATGGCCATTGATTCCAGTTCTAGACTACTAGTAAGGTCAAAATTGAAACAGTCTAGTATATCAATTTTGCACATTACGATTATGTGTAGTAAGGTCAAAATTGAAAATCTAATTTCTAGTAAATATTTAAATGAAGTTTTAGAATAAGCAGGAGGAATAAAAATCCCACTAATTTATACTACTTGCATAGTTTCAGGTGGTATAGAAATTGATAATTACCACTTTGCTTATTTCTGACTAAGCCCCAGCTAAGCTGTGTGAAAACCTGTACCAGTTATTGCCCCTACTGGTACGAAATGGTAAAGTTCTTTGGTGTTATTTCTGATTTTTCATCTCAATAGTGTTACTGTCTACGGGTTTTCAGTTGGAAACTTTTAAAAATTAAATTACTGGTAGCTATTTCAATAAGGCTTGTACAAGATCTCGGTACCAGCATCTGGTACCATAAGATGTATCAATTCAGATATTGGATTTTCACTATAATTAGATGCTGGTACATCTTCATCTTCATTTTTATATTATGCATGTAGTTGTCCTGATCCATCAACGGCTGAGATTGGAAGTTGAATTTTTGAATTAAATATCAGCTCTCCGATTACATAATTTGTCTTCTTTTGATCAAATACATTTATTTTATGTGTAGAAGTCTAAATTTAGTTAAAAACATACTCGTCACACAGACTGTTACATAGTTTGTCACAATTAAAATTGAATGAATATCTAGCGATTTGTTTCATTATTTTTTTTTATAACTATCTCTGATTCCTGCAATTAAATTATTTCCTTATTTCTCTGTTTTCTTCGTTTTATTCTTCTCTTCATTTATAGTTTCGACAATAAAAATAAAAACAATTATATATTTCCGATTTTAGGGCTTCTGTATCTTTGCGAAGGATGCTGATATTGACACTAAAATAATTGTTATCAACATAGCACAATTCAAAGAATATAATTAATAGACAACTTGACCCTCATCAATTTTCTTTATTTCAATTTATTCTACTTCTTTAATTAGGATTTAGGGTTTAGGCTTCGTCCGCATTTGTTTTTAGCATATAAGAGAAAATTTCATATTTGTTTGTATTTCATTTTAGAATATTCTCTCATAAATTTAGTAATTATAAACTCAAATTATCAGCTATAATAGAAATTAAAGATTATTTTTGTTTTTTTTTCTTTAATTTTCTTGAAATTAAATAAAAAGAAATTATAAACAAAATATTTTGTTATTTGATTAAGAAAAACTTATGTTTTTCCGGATAGCTTAATTTATTTCTTTTATCTAAGTCAATTGTCTTGTTGTTGATTTTTTTAAAATATGTGCTTAATGCATTATTTTGATGTTTGTAATGACCATATATAATTAACTTGTAAATAAAAAAATATGTTTGTCATGATATATATATATATATATATATATATATATATATATATATATATATATATATATATATATATATATATATATATATATATATATATATATATATATATATATATATAGAAAGAGAGAGAGAGGCTATCATGCTTTGGGAAATAAAGATGATGTTTTACTTTCCATTCATATCTTTATATTTAAAGTTCAAATAGTCGATTCAAATTTCTCAGCATGATCTTCATATTGATATGTGCTTGCAGACCAAATTCTATATTTTTTGGAAATATTTTATTATTTTTAAAAAAATTTAAAATCAAAACTTTTCATTAAATAAAAAATAAAAATAAAAGCACTGATGGCTAATTACTTTAAATATTTCATTAATATAGATATAATGCTTGATAACTTCAAATTTCCATTAAAATATCGAAAAAGAAAAAAAAATACTATTGCATCTCATTTGAAATTAGATAGATACTAGAATATATAATTATGTCCTCTTTATAAAGAACTAACTGATCTACTAGGGACATTAATTGTACAAAATATTTGTTTCCGGCATGGGATTACCTATTAAGGAAATTAATATTGCAAAATCATTAAGAAAAGATGATCAAATGTTGAGGAGGTGGCAACTGAAGGGCAAATTTGTCTATCAAATTAAAAATTTTAATAATATTGTGTCATTAACAATTTATGTTGTGCTGATGTCATTACCCCTTTGCGAATAGATAAATAGTTGATATTGTGCTGATAAAAAATAATCATACATTTCCAATCTGGAGAGAAAATGAAAAATATTTAGAACTTTCATGTAAAGAAATAATTCAAGAATAATGACAATTAATTTGTAAAATTGATAAAATAAGCTTGAGATTAAACTAAATGAGGCCTACCATTAGAACGGTCCAAGAACCGTTGCAATGGAATAAATAAAGTCACAGAAATGACTGTGCCACATTAAATCAAAATCAAGCTGCTCCAGGTAGAAGTTTAGATAGAGACTTCCGTTGTGGAGACCATTACAATAGTCCTTGACCGTTGCATCCAAACCTTTTCGAACTACCCTACCATTGTAACAATCCATGTACCGTTGCAACGGTCATGACCACTTACTTCCTTTTTGACAACTCTCTATAAATAGAAGCTATACCAAGGTTTACATTGAAACTTTAGCCGCCCCAACTTCAATATTTCGTATTTACAGATCTAAAGAAAGCCATTGTTGTTTGTGTACTTAAACTTCAATACTCACAATCAATCTCAAGCTTATTCAATCAATTACACAACTCCTAGAGAGATCCTGCGTGATCAAATCATTTACTACTTCTAGCCTTTGTGCTCACCTAGCAATCCTTGAGTCCCCGCGAATCAGATTGTCTTCCTTGAGCCTTTAGTGCTCCTTGTTCGGGTTGTGTGACTTCCTAGAAGATTGTAAGGGCTCGTTGGTTCCACTATTTAATCCTTTCTCATTAGGTAAAGTGCCGAACTCCGTAAAAAACTCTCATATCAATTGTCTCTAAACTCTACTAGTTACGTTATATATTTCATACTTTTATATTTCTACTAATAGTATACATGTCTCATCGAGAAAAAAAATACCAAATTGATTAAAAAGTTATAATATTCATATTGAAGTTCAATTTATCACAGACAAGGTCCCTAGGCATTGTTTTAATTTTTTATTTTTGAAAAACCCAACAATAATGCATAATACAAAATTTAATTGATATAGCGGTATAGCCTGCACATGTTCCATTATATTGATATAGTTTGATAAAGTAAAAAAAAAGCTCATCTAGACATTAACGCCCATTAAAATTGCAAAATCATAAGTCCATGTAGCATAGCGGACCGCTATTGCCGCTACACGATATAGCGGACCGCTATTAGCGTTATAGCGGCTGTAGCTCGATTAGCGTAGTTCTACCCCGTAGCTTAGATTTCTAAGTTCAATTAAAACCGCTATAACTAGCTATTTAAAACACTGATTTTGGATGCTATAATTGGATTCCATTTGTCAGAGACATATTTTCAGTACTCTTTATTTTTCTTTTTTTCCGATTCCTTCTGTGTCGAAAGTTCTTTCTTCAAATTTCTCTATTATCTCCCCTCACTCAAATTTCTCATCCTTCTATGTTTGATGGGATGTCAGATCGGAGTTATTCAATAATCAATCAATGTCAAGATTTATATGTATTTGATTGGATTCGAAACTTAAAATTGTTTGTCCAAATTTGGTGAACATCAGGTGATTATGATTGGGCATCGGACCGCGCCCTAGATTCCTCAATTTTGAGTTATGTTAGATCTATATACTACTGAATTAATTGATTTAATTTCTGTATATATCTCTCAATGACTTCTTCATTGCTTTCTAAAGATATCTCTGATATATGGTATAGTATATATAGGGAGTACTTCCATGTATCCAACTATCCAATTTAAGTCATAATTAAACATACTTGGGAAAATCTGCGTTTCCAGCTTTAATTTGATATATATATTATACACAAGTGACCCAAAAAAACAACCAATATAATTGTGAGAAATAAGCAATACTGCATTAGCATACACGTTGAAAAGTTTGCATACTTACATAGTATCATCAACTTAAAATTTCTCCAATGTTACATATTGGAAAAAGAATAAAGAAATAAGCAAAATCTACATGTCAGTACGTAGAATACGAATTATGTACGACTTACAGACGTGACCTAAACTTATAAAAAATAAAAAATAAAGAAAGGTTGCATCAAACCGGAATATCGGATTTCATCACTTTTGGTTAAATTTCTTCCCATTTCTTTTTTAGTTTTTGTTTTTAAGTCTTTAATTTCCCTGTGTTCCTTTTATGCCATTGAACGCTCTTTTTTTGGCATATAAACTCTATAAAAACTTGTTAAAATATATATCCAGTAAAGAGGAAAGGAAAAAAGAAAAAGAAAAGGAGCTGGTTAATTGGAAATATTCTCAGAACATCCATGCATGGCCATGGGACTGATCATGGGCTTGAGCCCAAGCCTATTGCTTCACTTCCTTTCATTATCCTCAGCTTCTTGCAAGATGTGATGAACATCCTGTATACAAAACAAATAAATTTAGGTTAATATATATGTTGATTAATACCTTTCAGAAAAAATTTCACAATACTTAGTAATTAAATCCCTGTGGTTTACTACATACATATATATTATGTATGTAATTTTTATACAGTTAGTAGTTAATTTCTTTGGTCTATTATATATACATTGTTTTGTACTTAATTTTGTGGCCTAGTATATATACTTTTTTTATACAGTCATTAGCCAACATAGGATTAATCAGTACAAAGTATACTTACTCCCAAGGGACATCTCCAACGAGCATCAAGTCGCTGTCTTTGTCTTCATAGGCGATAGCAAACTCGTCTTTCGCGGTTGGAAAGCACTTGAACATGGCATCCAACCCTTCTCTAAGCTCTCTATATCCCTTGTACATGTTTAGATCAACCTTTCTTAGGTATGGAGCACCATCCATGCTAACTTTCACAAATAACCCTCCCTTTTCATTATTTTGATCCCCTGCCTTCTTTGCCATTTGGATGTTATTTTTCCTATATGACCTAATGGGCGGCCATCCCACAACTTGTGCTCTGCCATGATTAAACATATATACATTTATTAGCAAATAATAATAATAATAATAACATATTAAAAATCATACAAGTGATTTCAAATGTCTAATTGAATTGGCTATTATTCAAAAGAACTTAACTATGTTGCTTTAGTTGTCCTCATTTTATTTGCTTAAACAACTAACCTTAATTGTCTACAAACTTTTTGGGGCGCATCTGATTACTCAAATTCTAATTTCTACAAACAATTATGTTTGAAACAATTCATGACAGATCTTATATAACCAAGAGAATTAAGCTTTGCTTTAGGACTTACTTGGCAACTGGTGCAGTCTCAGCCAACTCGGCCTTCGCTGAAGACTCATCGTGGCCTCTTTTTTTGGCCTTTTTCGGCTCTTCGTCACTTCCCGGCAATCCTAGCCTCAACTCGGTATCCTTAAGGTTGTCGACTTCCACATCATACGATTTCTGTGTTTGCCCTTCCATTTTTTCCTCTTCTTGCTTAATTAGTACACAACAGATGTTTAATCCTTGCTTTCTGACAAACTTCTTCTCTGGAGATGTTGAGATAGAGAAGACTTAGAACTAGAAGTGTGAAAAGAGAAAGAATGCTTTGCTTGATGGTGGATTGAGGAGCCAAGGCATTAGTTATATGGTTGCAAGGATTAGTAGGGCTTGCTAGGGAGGCAACCTTTGGCTAGAGCAGGTCCAGTGGACTAGATGGAAGTTATTAATTTGTTCAGTGAGATAGTCCCTGCTGAGCCTGGTGTACAGAATTTTTTTTCTTTTGGGCTTTCTTTTTGTAGTATATGCTTTCTGTTTCTTTCCCCAATCTCAGAAGTCTTTTGCCTTAAACAAATGCTTGGGGAAGTAATTGTCATAGATCCGTTTCATGCTTTTCTCATGCACCAGAAAATGATTTTTTTTTTCTTCTTTTTTCCAAAGTCTTGACTCTCAAAATTAAGATCAGTGATATATATATCAAACGGTACAAATCAAAGAACAATAAATTAGTACCTCTATTTTTGTCTTAATTGTTTATAGTTGATAATTTTATCTTGAATTTATATGATAAAATATTTAAGTTTTTGCGTACATATTATATAATATAATGTTGTAAGGTCATATATAAGCTGCACAATATCATGATACAACTAATTTATTTTAGATTAATAAATTCTTAACAGAGATATGGAGCCATGCATAGAAAACTTCTTTGAAAATATGTCATTATCATTTATTTTAGCAAAAAAAAAAAAACAAAAATATACTTGTTTGTTCAAATAATTATAAAATTTGACTTACCTAAAGTGTTGTAGTTTTTTCTAACCGAAGATAGTATTTTTATAATATGCATCATATGCACTTAAGTATATTTAATTTAATAAGAAAAGATGAATTGTGAAATTTTTTGCACTAAACCAAAATTGAATCGTTCATATAATTATTATATGATAGATTTAAAAAAAATTGCACTAACCAATAAGCCCTAATCATTACGTTCTACAATTAATGGACTAGACCATGTTCAGATGAGAAGTAGATATGGAGGAGGCAGAGAAAAGTACACTGCTGGTATATCACGCGACAACTGGGACCGACCAATGGTGCGCGAGGTTTGGATCCTGTTTGGGATTTTAGATTCCTTCGCCATTCCAAAGGCGGTGCAAGTGAACCGCGCGCAGGAAACAGAGCCCACATGGGCGGGTCCCATAAACGATTGACCCGGCATCGGCATGTGATTGATAGCTTTGAGATTAGATTGACTAGCTCATATTAGCCACATTAATTATTCAACTTAACGAGTCGGGTCCTGTCAGCTATTGATTTGAGGATCCGAATCAATTTTCAATTTTTTTTTTTTTTTTCATTTCAAATCCGGAGGCAAATCAAATCAAGAAGTTGACCACAAATCCACAATGCAAAGGCCCGATGAATATTTGTGCCGCGATAAACCACAACATGCTTTCCGTGATCAGTCAGACTTTTCATGCTATATTGTAATTAAGTTTTCACGTTATTTTTTTTTTTTAATTAAAAGCCCATAGACTATATTTCTATTAATTAGGACAAATTAATTACATAATTTTGTATCAATACATATAACATTTGTACCAATACATAAAATATTACGATTAAATTCCTTTATAAAAATAGACAAGAAAAATCAGAAAATAAAAGCAGAATCCATAGTTTCTGCTCTCAGATCGATAGATATATTGAGCCTGCAAGATTTCTGTGCTCGTGCTCAAATTGATAGATTGTGAGCTTGTATACTTTTTTGTCGTTGGCACAAATTTTTGCTTGATCAAAGCAAGGTAGAGATATTCAGAAGCCTTTGTGCTCAAATGAGGTTTATGCATGAATTATTAAAAAGAAAAACACCGAATATAAATTTTGAATTTATAAAAAATTAGCACTTGTGAATAGCAGTACTATTTTAGTTTATTTACAAATGAACATCTTGTTGGAGTCATTTAGCAATAGTAGCAATTGGATTATTTTCCTTTTTTTTTTAAATGTGGGTCAAACATTCAAATTTTAACAGAGAAAAATAACTTAAAAGGAAAAAAGGGACACTATTTTAAATTAAAAAAAAAATTATTTCTTTCGTTTCTCCATCTGGTACACAATTTTTTTTTTTAATACATTAATTTGATTGTCGTTTGCTCAAACTGATGATTAGGATTTTGATTCTTTACGCTTAATAATTTTTGCAAAGATGCCTAGTGGAAAATAAACAAATGAAGAGAGAAGATATAAGTAAATAAATGAAGCTCGTGCTATGATTGTTACTTAATTTGCTATTACAAGAACTGAGCAAAAGATTCTGCAAGTTGCCGGGCAACTGCACTTGCTAATTGCTATGGAATAATTAAGGTCTGTTTTATGTTAGTCATTTCGCCAACAAGCTCTTTTAAATTTTAAATTTTAAATTTTAAATTTTAAATTTTAAATTTTAATTGAAATAAAATAAAATATATATGAGCACAAAGTTTTCTCTCAGGTTAGTCGGTTTGCTCTAGTACTTTGACCATATTTTAGGTGAGAATTGTTAAAGATATACCATGCCAACATCCATAAGGAATGGGGCTGTATTATATATGGGAACCGGATTAAATTTGATTTGATATCTAATCGAAATTGTTCCATATTGATACTTGATCTGTACGGATTTTGAAGTTGATCCAACGGCTTCAACCAATATATTGACAGTGACCAAACTGTTACGAATCATCCGTTTTCGTTTATATGGCCAATTAGTTGGTCATTTTTATTATTCTTTTTTAATGCATTTATTTGTTATATGTACAATACTTTGTCTTATCATAAATGACAATTTCATAAAATTTTATTAATTAAGAATAAAACTAATTTAAAATAAGTTTATTTAATCAGTTTCATGAGTCAAATTAATTATTTTAATAATGATAAGTATATGCACTAATGCACATAATTTTAATGAGAACACAAAATTATCCGCAAAATTATGATTAAACACTAAACAGTCCACCATTAGTCCGACAAGTGCATATCGTTATTTACAACACTGCCTTAATATATAATATATGGCTTCTTGTTAAATATAGTTATAATTGTTTTCATTTTATTTATTTCGAAATAATTTTTTTTTAGAAAATTCCGACATCCATTTCTTTTAAGATGTTCTTGGAGGATTTGTTTTTTTTTTTTTTATTACTCTAGACCTTTTTGCTTAATTGGTATGTAATTTTGTTTTTCCCTTTTTGTCTGAATTTTGGGAGATTCCACTAAAGAAAATGGATAAAAGTTGTCTATCAGAACCAATTTTAAAATAAATAAAATAATTGGCTTGAAGTTTGAAGAACTAATAATTATTCTAGCGCTACTGTTAAGGCAAATAAAATATAAAGTATTGTGCAGAATCTTTGCAAGTGGTTATTAACGGTTTAAACTATAAGCTCTATGATCATACATATATTTATTAAATAAATTAAGAAAAGTAATTGTCTAGGAGTACTTGAATAAACAAAAGTTGGTGGCAAAATCTATGATGACCTAAATAATTTTGCAAAAGACATGAAAAGAATCAAAGTGCATGGAACTTAGACAGCCACATGGGAGACAATTTTCATAAACAATTAATTGTACCTTCGTTTGCATATGTGGTGTGTGGTGATGCTCTAAATTCTAATAATAAAATGCTACAGTTTGTTAGGATGCCATTGACGAAAACTTCAAGCATGTGAATTTTATTGGTTGGTTCTTCATTTCAAGTCAAAATTCAATCTTGACTGGCTTCATCTCATCCAATCAAACTAAATCAAACCAAAACAGGTAGTTAGAATCTTAGATGAGCAAGATGCACCTTAAAATAAGATAGACAAGATTTGCTAAAACAGTTAGAACAACAGAAATAAGAGCCAATAATTTTTCACAAGAAAACTTTTAATTGAGAGTATCTACGTTAGGGGCGGCAAAAAAAAAAGCTCTTACCTTGTGGCTTAATCGCGACTAGCATCTAATTCTTTTGTTATTGGGCCAAGTTATTAACGAGCTATTAGCTCACTACTAGCTTTGTCCAGAAATAACGAGTTCAAGTTAGAGCCTAGCTTGCTCGTCAACTCGCGAGCTAGTTCAACTAGGCATCAGTTTGTGAATTTGTATCAATGTGTGTGCATTTTATAATGTCCAATTTGGTTCAGCTCGATTCAGCTCAGTCTAAAAGATTTGTAGAATTTTTTTTTTTCTTAAAACAAGATCCAGCCAAGACCCTGCGAGCAGACTCAGTCCAGCTCGTAACAATTTTAAGCTGAGATTTTAGCTCAAACCTCTAAAATCAGCTTGCTCGTGACTCGTACAAGCCAACTTGTAACGAGTTCAAGCTGAACCCAGCTCGTTACCACTCCTAATCTACATCAGTAAAATTAAAATTAAGAAGAAATTAAAAATAATTGTCTGAGTATCAAATAGAAATTAAGTTAATTTTAATTTTTAAATTACTTCGCAATAGTGCAATTAATTTTTAATTAATTTTAGTAGACACAGCAGCATTATTCTTAAAAGTAGTTACAGCCACAGAAACAAGTCAATAGAAATAATGAGAAAGCAATTTCTTAAAAGATAGAAATTAGAAATTTTCTTATGTTACATTTCAGTAAGTACAATAGGAAGTGTCAAGTGTGTGCTTGCAAAAATAAAATATAAATTTGAATGCAGATGTTTTGAGTAGTTGTATCATGGCCATGGGTAAAAAAAAAATGATAATCATTAATCAAGGAGTTAAATAACTTACACGTGTCAAATAAGTTAGAAAAAGTGCAGTCAAGATGAAACCGCGCGCTATTTAGTGCATAATTGTGGGACCAAAAACAGAAACCGGAACAAGATACATTAAATGCCTAGAAGCCAACCTTACAGGCTTACAGCTCACCTGAAAGAGATGCATCAGCATCACAAACCCAACTCTCTTAAATCCTCTGTTATTATTTTCTATTTCAAATCAAATCCAACCATTAGCATGGCATTATGGTAATTTAAGATCAAGTTTCCTGAAAATAAATGCGCTCTGTGTGGCATGTTAAAATATGAAATAACATTCCAGTTTAGTGTTATTCTTGTGAATTATATAAAATTTGATGCAAAATTTAAATATATATTTTGTTGGTTGTCGCGATTTTTTATGTAAGGTTTTTCTTAAGCGCATATCTGACATAAAAAATTGCAGTAATATAAAATTTGAAAATAACAGAGAAAATGGAATTGCTCGGCCATTCTAGACATGCATCTCAAAATTGTACACCCGCACATGTACACTGCCCCACCAATAAATGGGGCAGCCGCACGGAGGGGTCCACAGCGAAAAAGCCTACTCACTGACCATATCAAACAGCCCCATTTCTTGCATGCATGGCTTATTTAGGTTTGGCTTGTCATTTAATTAACACGCCAACTCATACCACTCAACATATATCATATTATATTATATTATATTATATTATATTAATATTGAGTGAAGTTTGCACAAGCTAGCTAGGAAGTGTGTGATATGTCAATTTTTGTTGAAACTAAACTTATTTTTGTATTTTTTTTCCTCCAAGATCATTAATTTATTGCAACTGCTTTTTATATTTTGTGGCCTTTGCCCTTTGGAATCTCAAAGAACTATAAATGGATTGTTGATTAGTTATATTTTCTTGGTTTGTTGAGCAACAATTTAAATAATTAAAGATTTAATATATAGAGAAAAGATTTTTGTCCACTAGATTTTGTCCACCATTTGTCCACAACCTTATCAACTCCCATCTAACTGTCTTTTTACAATATACAAGATTCAATTAAAAATTTACAGTATTATTTGAAAATTTTACAATATACGATATTCAATTTTACAGTATATATTTTACAATATGCAAGATTCAATTGAAAATTCTACTGTATACAAGATTTAATTTTTACAGCATACAAGATTCAATTGAAAATTCTACTGTATACAAGATTCAATTTTACAGTTCTGCTGATTTAATTTTACAGTATACAAGATTCAATTGTAAATTTTACTGTATAGAAGATTCAATTTTACAGTATACAAGATTCAATTGAAAATTTTACTGTATACAAGATTCAATTGAAAATTTTACAGTATACAAGATTCAATTTTACAGTATACAAGATTCAACCCAGTGCGGACGCTAATAATTAACTCTAACTGCCAATAACTTCCTATAACTGTAATTTTTTAAAGTACAGTTTGAAAGTACATTTATTTTGTCCTGTTGTACAAGTTGCAATTTTTTTCTAACTATCATGAAACCACTTCAAATAGTTGCTGGATGTTTTGTGATTAACTGATATATTTTATGTGATATATTGTATAATTATACAGCATGTAGAAGTAATTTTACAGTATTCGCGCAAGTCAAAGCTGTGGACAATTAGACGCTTCCTAATATATATGGTTCTTGTGTTTTTTTCTATTTATTTTTTTATTTTAGTTATTTTACTAATTTTGTCGTGTCAGTCTCAACAGCACTTTACCAAAACAACAAAATTAATTCACTTAACATAATTAAGGAGCTTGAAGTTAATTAGTAAATATATACTAGCTCTTTGGCCGGGCATATTAATGTAAATATGACAAGATTAAACAAAAATATTTAATCATGCAATATAAATTTTCTATTTCTTTAAGATAAATATATGAGATCGATCAAGATTATTAACTTTAAATATTCATAAAAACAATTTTTGTCAGATTTCCAACATATATATAACCCATCATATTTTTGTTTTAGTTATTAGAATAAAGACGGTTTCTCCACTGATTGGTCTTTCATGATATAGTGTTTTAGCTAATGATTAGAAGCCACTGTATTGTCTCATTTGCTCATAATCATTTGTCAAATAGCGAGGTTACTCCAAACTTCTATATAGTTTCCCATTTATATTTTATTCAAAACTTGGAGGCAATAAGAGAGCCACAAAATGAAATAAGATTCAAAAAAAATGAAAAAAAAAAAACTATCCGTGCAGATATTAGAATAAAATTTGCATACCTATTATAAAACTAGGCGCTAGCTGGTAGCTACACCAAGAAAAAAGGAAATAAAAATAAAAAGGTACATGCTGAGTTACTGACAGCTGCTTGGCAAATTATTTTCTAAAAAACCATCTCACAGCTTCTCTAAAAAATCCCACTTATAATTTGAGTAAAAATATCGACAGAATTAATTATATATTTTAACTTCACAACACGCGATCAGTAGAGAGAAAATGAAAAAAATATATGACATGCATGTGGGCTGCTTAAAGAAGAACTAATTACGTCAATACTTTGACCCACTTGCTTTGCGCCAGTACACACTCTGCATGTTGACATATATATATACTAGTATCGTGTCCGTGCGTTGCAACGGAGACATATTATAAATATATGTTCATTTGTTACATAATTGTCTGAAATAGAATTTGACGGGATGGAAAACTACTTTTGAAAAAGTGGCAACCCATGGATATAAATATGCACATGATTGATTATGAAGTGAGTGTTCAATTGTACCATGAAATTAGTTGTAGGATATCATTTTTCTATTAATATTATACAATTATTTTTATTAATAAAATTTAAAAATAGATTAAATAATAACATAAAATTACTTTTTAATTATTATTTTGTAAAATATGAATATTCATAAACATTTACGAAGATTTATAAAAATTGTTAAAAAAAATTAATATGTTTTTAAAGTTATTGTGTTTCTTATAATTATGTAAGTTGTAATTTATCATATATTATTTAAAAATAATTTATATTAAAGAAGTTCACCTATATAACTTCTCTATTCCAAATGACTTCCGGAAGCATCTCCATTGGTAAAAGTATTTGCAATTGCAAACAATTTATCATAAATATAATTGTAATTGTAATTCATTTTAATTTTAACCGCTCTACATACATTCATGAAATTAGATTTAATTTTATTTTGACCGCCACATCAGCGGCAATATAATTTTTTTTAGTTGACCTCTTTCTTTTTTCTCAGTGAGTTTTCATTTCTGGTACTCTCTTTCATACAGTACCCTCACGGAAAACACATTTTCTTATATCGATCTTAATTACAAGTAAAATAAAAAATTGGATCGTTTGGGCCTGCCCTTCCTCGTCAACCTCTTACTTGTGTCTCGTGTCTTTGGTAACCCATCAACCACGTGACCCGGAAACAACATAAATAAAAGGAGAAGAAAATTTAATACAGTAGTGCATTGCTAACAAAGCATTAAATAAATGGAGTTTGTAAACAGTAGTACATTGCCGTCTGACCAAATAAACAAGTTCATCTACTGGAGAAGAAAATTTAAGACTAAATAACTGGAGAAAAATAGAAACCATACCTAACATAAAGCCTAAAATACTGGAAATTAAAATCCTACCAACACAACTAAAAACAATATTTCAATGAATATCCCGGGACCGCTGGACACCTGAGATAAAATAACATGGATGTGGGTTGAAATGTAAGATAACTTTATGCCTTTGACATCTCCCCGCCAAATTACCAGTACTTGATATTGTTGACCCATAGCATTGTTGATTTCCTGTTATGATACCAGCACATTGAGACAGCAAAGAACACAAGAAAATTAGCAAAGAAAACTTAAGACAGCAAACAAAAGAGTAAAAGCTTTTGTGGGGAGGACAAATCAATCAGTACCCTCCCATCTGAAATGACATATGTGCTCAACCAAGTCCGCTTTGAACATTTTGGATATTTACATCTAAATTGTGCACAGTTTTTGTTTTCACATTTTTCAGATCACATTTTAGATGTAAAACTGTGCACATTTTTTCAAATTTAGATGTAAACATCCAAAATGTGATCTGTAAATATCAGCATATACTAACTTGTACTCTAGTTTCCCTCATATGGTGCCAAGGAACAGGATACTAAAATTCATTGAACTAACTTTGGAGAGCAGTCGGCCATGCAAAATTCCATAACTGCTCCACCATATTTCCAAACAAATGGCATGCATACATTGCTGGAAACAAATTAATTGATGGTTTTTGCAACGGGGAATTGTAACAGAATGGTTTCTCTAATACATTGAGCTAAAACAAAGAAGAAAAAGATTACAAGAAAGCAGAAAATTCCAGAACTGTACCAGTACTGCGTCTTCAAATTGTACCAGGTCCGTATCGTACCAGTATCGGGTCTTCCTGTACCGGTTCACCGTGTTGGGTCTTCTTGGTATTGTACCAGGTCTGAATTGTACCAATACCGGTTCTTATGCGTACCAATCCCCATTTCATCATCATGGCATCAGTTTTATGCATTGTTTCCATCTGGTACTGTAAATAATGCTAAATTATATTGCATGTAAAAGGTGTTTGATATGATCTTCATCTACCCATTTTTTGTATATTTATAAACAAAAGAAAAGATTTAGAATTGCACTATGGATTTGATCAGCTTGGCTATTCAGATTTAAATGCCGGAGCATCATGACTCCACTAAGGAGAACAACAGTTGGGTTTGCGAGATTCTGAAAAATGAAAATCAATTAATGAATAATAATGTTTACTTACAATAGTAAACAAGATAATCTTTTCCGGGAGATTTAATAAAACAATCTTAGTCAATCTAAACCGTTCAAATGATCTCTATGTGAATATGTAATTGCAGACTAAACTTTATATTTTTTAGATTTTTTTTTACTATTTTTTTTTTAGATAGGCAGAAACTTGAACTATACCATACCCATCAACACTAAGTTGATAGTTGAGGAAATGTGTAAAAGAAATGGTACCTGGGAGTGAGACCTAACCCACCAATGAGACCGGCACAAAGATCTCTGATGATGTCACCATACAAGTTAGGTATAACCAAAACATCAAACAATACTGGGTTCTTCACCAACTGAAACAAATTGTATAAACATGAGAGATAAAAGTTAGCTTATCAGCAAAAGCTATTAAAATATGATAGACGAATGCACATATACATACCATCATACAGCAGTTGTCAATTATGAGCTCTTCATATTCTTTCTCTGGGTATTTCTCAGCCACCTCTCTGCAACACTATAGAATACTAAAGTTAATTAACAACTTGTATCTGATTTATACTATATATACTATAACGGAATCTGATTTGTCAAAAGAAATAATGAAAAGAGAAAAAAGTTTCATACTCTCGATTGAGAGCCTGCTCCAATGCATCGTGATCTTCAAATCATTTCTAAACAAATCACTTGCCTAGGGTTTGCTTGAGGAACAGAGGCGGGACGACCTGTAAGACTGGCCCGTCAGTAGCGGATTTGAACTTGCTCGACCGAGTGCGGCAAGAAGAGGAAGGGGCAGGTTGTTGGCACAGGGGCTTCTTCCGACAGTTGTGCTATGACAGATCGATTGCGGATCGGTGGATTCCTTGGCGACAAGGATGGGCATCTTATTTTCTTAGGACGAAGGATTTGCGGCGGCAGAAGAAGAAAGGTAGGAGAGAGGAGATCTCGAGAGAGAGAAGAGGGGTTTAGTTTTTCTTTGGAAGAAGAAGGGATCGATCGGGAAGGGTTCAGTTTTTCTCCAGCGAAAAATTAATTTCATCTGCACGATCTTTGATTCAAATCCAACGGTATAGAGCGAAAATAAGTGTGGTAATACGTATGGCTATCCATGTAGCGGGTTCAATTAGAACTAAATGTAGACTTCTACATATATAAATGATGTATTTAATTAAAGTTGGCAAATTATTTAACTGGAGGGTTCAGATCTGATGCAATTTTCTATAAATCAATCTCGACCGTTAGAGTTTCAGGACAGCCTACTCAATTTAAGATGCATAATATAGAGGAGATATATATATATATTTGGTGTAAGCTTGACATCCATCCAGGAGCTGAGGTCTAATTTTTACTTCATGGAGCGTTCAAGTTGTATGCAGTAGTTCTGTTTCGATTTGATTATTAATACACTCTACGAATTAAGTCTAACCGTGCTGATCTTGTCAAAAAAAAAAAAAAAAGTCTAACCGTGCTGTTAGGCTGTTAGTTGTTGGCCTGTTGCTCGCTATTCTTTGAATTTAGACGGACCCAACCGGATCAAATGGATCATAACCCAAGTTAATTAAGTTAAATGAGGCATAGATATGAACATGTACAGCACTGCTAAGTGCTAACCTGCCAATCTGTCATGAGGTTGCCAAGATTTTGGGCCCACTAGGAAACTACAGCAGAGGACGGGCCGTACTCATGCCGACATAAAACACTGCATGCTCATTCATGCCACGTGGCCTTGCTCCATTCTTTTCCCATCTAATATAATATCTATGCATGCATGTATTATATATATATATCTAGTTGTTTTTTCTCTTTTGTCATTTTTGTTTTCTTGTTTTTGTTTTTGTTTTTAAGGGAACATGTGATGATTTCCAAACTGTTATCTAGTTGTTATTTTCTTTCTTGTGTTTTTAAGGAGAATAAAATGATATAACTATAGCAGTGCTAGCTATAGTGTGGCTGTTTGGATGAGACACTCGACTCGTGACTAGCGGAATAAACGTGGCGTGCCGGGAGGACATCATGATATTACACCGTGATAAATGATAAAAAAAATAGGGAGCATCTAGCTATCCTTGTAACAATCCTCCATTTCATCCCCCAGACATTAACTACTTCAATAATTACTAATTATTTAGGGGGACCACTTACTATTTTGGGACCACATAATATTTGAAAGATTTTATAACTGACGCGCTCAAGTATTCATCTATAATGCATCAAGTATTAATCTGTAACACATAAAGTATTCACATCTAATATATCAAGTATTTTAAAAAAAAAATTGGACACGTTTTTAGAGGTGGAATTTTTTTTTTCGTTCAATATAATCAATATTTCTGACAATCGGTGAGAAATTTTGCAAATCTAAAACCACGAATGTTTTTGACATAATTTTATCTTTAAAATAAGATCCATGATGATATACTTTTGAGTTGTCCGTTGTACAAGTATTCATCCTTATCGAGAAAGTATTCATTCTCGTCGTGCAAGTGCAAATATAAAAACTGAACACATCACTCATCCATCTTTTACACGTTTTTAGAGGTGATTTTTTTTTCTCCGTTCAATCTAACCAATATTTCTAACGATCTATGAGGAATTTTGCAAATCTAAAACCACGAACGCTTTCTACACAATTTTATCTTTCAAATGAGATCCATGATAACATAATTTCGAGTTGTCTGTTGCACAAGTATTCATCTCTTATCGAGAAAGTATTAATCCTTGTCGTGTAAGTGCAAATATAAAAACTGGAACATCACTCATCCATCTTTTACATGTTTTTAGAGGTGAGTTTTTTTTTCTTCGTTCAATCTAACTAATATTTCTGACGATCTATGAAGAATTTTGCAAATCTAAAACCATGAATATTTTCTACATATTTTTATCTTACAAATGAGATCCATGATGACATACTTTCGAGTTGTCTGTTGCACAAGTATTAATATCTTGTCACGCAAGTATTCATTTATACACATTAAAATATTCATCTCTAAGACATCAAGTATTCATTCATATATCTCTCTCTTTTTTTCAAAATTTATTTATATGTTATTTATTTAATACGCAGTGGCCTAATTCATCATTAATAAAGCTTTGTTCTTTACAAAACTCGCTACTTCATAAGAAATGAGAACATAAACATGAAAGGGATTAATTGCATATACATATACAAAATTATTTTGATACGATCGACAGTGACGGATCTGACCCAGTAGAGACGTGCTCTAGTATTCATTCCTACACATTGAAGTATTCATTCATACACGATAAAGTATTCATTCCTGACAGAGGCGTGCTTAATTGGGATGGAGTGACGGATGATCTCCGGCAGAACGTTCGTTGGAGCGGGAGCAGCAGGCATAGAGGGAAAAAAACAGAGACGAAAGTGCAAGAGAAAGGGAATTTATTGTATTTACCATTTCGAGGTGGGAGAGGGAGGGGAGCTTATCGATGGAAAAATGGAGGCGAAGGAGGAGGTGGGAGAGGGAGGTAGAGGCGGAGGTGAGGTGAGGTGTGGTAGGCGAAGGTGAAAGAGGGAGGTGGAAGGCGGAGGTGGAAGAGGGAGGTGGGAGAAGGAGGTGAGAGAAGAAGATGGAGGTAAAAGTGGAAAAATGGAGGTGGAAGAGAAAAGGAGAAAGAGGAAAGAAATAAATGTTGTTAAAAATAGTAGTTATAGTTATAGTTAAAATAAAAAGTTAGTTGGGGGATGAAATGGGGGATGGATAGGTGGGGGAAATTATAATTACCCAAAAAAATATTATATGACATAATATTATTAAAATAATAAAAAAATACTTATGTCACACAAATAATCACATTATGTATTATCAGTGACAGTAGCGGAGCTACAGTGCCACGGGATAGGCGCAGCTATCTACCTCTGGAATTTTTTTTTTTTTTTAAGTTTTTCGATAGGTCTTGTCTACTTATGGATTTTATTTTGTCTACCTCTGAATTCAATCCGGAGTGCCGATTATCAGTTCAGATTTCAGAAATGATTTGTGAGTTGTTTAATCTAATTAGGAAAGAAAGGTATTTTAAAATCTTTGTTCAATTCGGCAATGCACATGCAATTTTACAACCGCTTCGATAGACAGAGATGCAATTTGGTAGGCAGGCGGAGATGAGAAAAGAATTATGGAGGCGGTTCGAATCTGAACCCGTTTAAAAAAACATCAAAATCTGATTTTTGCCCACCCCTAACTCAAATCCTAACTACGCCACTGATCAGTGATACTATTATAAAATAAACTATACAAAGAAATAATGTCGGAAAAAATAGTAATGAATGTGACTAAATGACGTGCTATTTTCAATTGAAAAGAGACACGTCACACAAATAAACATGTCATGCAACACATGAGTTACATCACATAAAAAATACTCGTAACATGATATTTCTGTAACGTATAACCAGTAAAAATGTGACTAATATCCTTCACTACTTTTTTATTAATAATAACCATGCCAATTATACCGAGATATTTAATAATTACATCATTTATGTTTGATCGGGATCATAAGTGTTTCATTAATGTTTTAAGATATCAATTATACAGCAACATTTTTTAAAAGAATCGTGCAATAGTTTATTTTATAAAATTGAAATTAAAAATGTGAAAATTCAACAGCTTGTTGTGATTAATTTGCTTTCTTGATTTTTCATCCACCTGATTTTGTACAAATTAATTAGCTCCAAATTTTTATTTTCGAGGTGACTGATTACTTTAAAATTAAACAAGATTAATGAGTCCTATTTATTATTTAATATATATATGAAAAGAAAAATAGGAGAAAGGTAAGGATCAAGTGCTCAAATTTCATTTAAATTGACACAAGTCGTATATATGGGTGATAATATTTACATAAGGTAATAATAAAAATAGAAGAAGAATCAGGAAAAAAAAAAGAAATAAAAAACTGAAACAGCAGGCTAGAAGAAAAACATTGAAAAAGTAAGAAATAAAAGAAAAGAAAAAAAGGAACTACAAGCGGGGCGGCAAGCTCTCTGGTATCAGAGTCAGAGGCGACACCTGCCTTCAGACACCAGTTCAATCAGTATATATATTGATCCAATTGAAAACCCATATTATGACCTGCTCCATCCTGAGTCCTGACCTTCAATATATGAAACTTTTAACTAACAAAATTCTAATCGATATCCAATTTTATGGTATATTTATATAATTTATATTTACAAAAACTGTTTACTAAATTGAAAATTTTAAATCGTAGATATGTTGGGGTACTTATTAAATATCCACGAAATAGTTGTTTAAAAAGTTTAAATTGTCAATAGGTTCCATCACTAAAATAGGTGTGCATTACATTTAGACCAAGTTGAGTGTCGTTTAGTTTTTCATCAAATATTTTTTTTTTTTAAAAAGTAGGGTTAAAAATGCACCATTTTAATATAGATATCACGTTGAGTGGTTCGGATCAATTATTTGAACTTTAAAAACAAAGGAAAAATATGTGAAATATAATTAGAGCACAAAATTAATGATGCATTTAAACCTACTCTTTGATAAAAACAACTGAACTTAAATGGTTCTTTTATGAATAACAATTGAATTTCAAACTTATTCAATTTATCACATGCCATGTCAAAATAATGAAGACGTTCCTCTAAAAAAATGATGAAGTGCCTCTTTGTAAAGTCTGAACAGTGTTTTACCATAAAGTTGAATGTACAATAAAAAGTTATGACGGTGGTTATGAATTATGGTAATTTATTATAACTCAAAAATTACTGTAACTTGAACCCTCCTCATATATTAAAACGTGGACATAGAATATTCCCTTCTCAATAATATTTCTTCCCAAAATTTGGTTAATGTAATGATGTTTATCTTGAAGCATCATCTCGCTACGTACCTTTAAGATTTTTGTTTGAAATTGGAGCTCTAGTAAAGTGAATATGTATCTTTGTTTGAACAACGTTAACTAAGTTTTTAGTGTCTCATAAACAATGAGTTAATATTGACAACAAACATTTTTTTTACAAGAGTACTTATAAAAATGTGAAAGGAAATTACATATTAATTCTCTATAGTTTGGTTCAAACAAGTTAATTTTATACAAATAAATTAGTTGATCATCCATAAGATAATTATTTGAATAATTTATATCAGAGACTATATTGATGATCGATCCATGGCTTTCAAATTGCACTAATTCGGTATACATGCACTAACTCGGTACGGTATGTACGTGTATCACTGCCTGTGAATTGTGATTAATTATGAAATGATGTCGGGATGGCCCACAAGGCCACAACCCACACGAAACGAGTGGGCTCCGGGTACTGTTGGTTTGTATCCTGCCCATTTCTTCAGTGCACACTGCAGCGAACAGAGGGAAGTTGAGACCACCTACAGACTACAGTACTAATGCAATTGGCATTTCATGATAATATTACAACCTCATTACATTTACATATATACTTGCTCTTCTTTTCTTTTCTTTGCTACCTCATCATATGATGAGTAATTACTTAGTTTCTATTCAATTTTTTTTTTCTTCTAATAATTAAAGAACAGTTATCGATACATTTTCATCTTCTACTATATATTTTACATTTTTTATCTTCAGCCGAACACCATCGAACTAAATGCAATATAAAAACCTACTTCAATAGTTCCACTTCTCCTCTATTTTTTTTTGTTCACTATTCCAATTATAGCCTATTCTTTCACTATCTTATCGATTGGAATAGCCTATTCTTTCACTATCTTATCAAAATATACAAAAGAGTGTTAGAATAGAAGAGTGAAATTAAAGGAAGAAATAATGATGGGAGAACGGGCAATTGCAGAATAGCACAGCGTATTTGGCAGTTAACAAATTTAAGTAGCACATGATCTGAAATGGAATAGTAAAATTTATATACAACATTTATTTATGTGAAATAGCACATTAATTAGTGCTCCGACAAATAGCAAATATGTACTTCACAAATGACAATTACCTCTGTGCGACTGTGCGACTGTGCGAGATCGTACTGCTCTTCCAAAATAGTGCAATTTTTTTTTTATCAAAAGGTATTATTTTTTATGTGTATAATGTTTATAAAAAATATATATCATATCGAATTTAAGCTAAACTGTTGTCCACTTAAAATAAATAAAACTATAATAAAAGAACTCGATAATGTCTGTTGCATATTGTAAGAGATTGGAGAGCAATCCAATCAATCAAACCGTCAAAGAATCTCTGCGCCCTCGTCGTTTCTTCCAACTTGATTCGTAGATGTCATTCTTTATGTGGATAAATAAAATATAATTTGTTTATTCATTTATCCTAAAAACTTTGTCATATTTTTTTTCAGAAAATCTACAGACAATTTCATTAAAATATAGTAGCGGTTATATAGAATTAGATAACAAGTGTATATGAAAAATACACAGTTAAACAAAATAAATAAAAAACACACAGTGGCATGTGTGTTTTGGTCACTTGCTCTTTATTTCTCCTAAAAACTTTGTTGTTGGCTGTTTTGGTTACTTACCCTTAATTTCATGTCTGATGTAGAATTTTTTTTTTTTTTTTTTTAGAAAAATTGTCGGTTGCATAACTTCAAGCATCAGCGTCACTAAAATGAGTTAAATTAGTAAAATTAAAAATAATTATTAAGTATTAGATAGATATATATTTAATTTTACTTCTAAATTTTTACACTACTATAATTAATTTTTAATTATTTTTAACGATCACGTTGGCAATTATTACTGTGAAAGAGGGTGACAGAGGCGATAGTCAATAGAAAAAGTTAGGAAATGATTTCTTAAGAAAAAACTAGAAATTACAGTAAAATAAAAGTTGAATAAGAGGTGTCAGCGTTATTTTAAAAACAAAATAAATTCCATTTTTGTTCTTAAAATTTATCACAAATATTACATAATTAGACGACTTAAAAAATTGTTCATTTTTAAGATTTGTACATAAATTATTTTGTTTATTTTGATAAGATAAATACAAGCACTAAGTGGGTAGAGAAATTCTGTAGATAATCAAACTAAACTGGATCAATTTAGTTTTCGAGAAACAGATAATTTATAACTCATGCGAGTCCAACTTTTTTTTTTTTTTTTTTTTATAAAAAAATACTAAAGTTAAATTTGGTTTAAAGGAATTTGGGACACTCTTGTACTAAGTTTATATGAAATAATATATTTAACGAACTTTAGATGGTTAAATGGGTTAATGCTAAAAAATATTTAATATCTGTTTTTTTTTGCGGTGATTATTTGTTGTGTAATTTGAATTGTTGAAATCAGCATTTTCAATCTTATACCACGCACGGTTCAAACGATTGATAGCCCCATGGAGCAATTTGGTAAAAAAAAATGTTTTAACTTTGCCATGTTTTCTATACTTTCTTTTTTAATTTATTATGTAGTATTGAAATATAAAATTTGAGATATTGTAATATTAAATAATTCAAATGCTATTGCCTTCCAAAAATAAAATTAAAATAATTGAATTAATAAACTACATTGTAATGTTTGAACTTCCAAAAACAAAATTTGAAAAAAAGACACATTTTTTCGCATTTTATTCGCAAATAATGCGTTGCTCGCATTTTATTTGATGTTTGGTTCGAAAACGTCAAAAATTATTCATAAATTTATGGCGAGTTGTTTCACTACGCATATATCAGGTAATTCAACTCATCTTTCCGGATTAAATTTTAATTATTTATTTTGAGACAGACTTCAGTTGTTTGAAGAATCAATTTTGGGGACAGTGAAACCTCCGTATTAAATTATTAATCATGTGTTGTTAATTGGTCGTCTAAATATTGGAACTTGGAAGCTTTCAGCTGGAGCTCGGAAAAGAGGTCAAAATATGTTTTGTACTTGGTAGGCCCAGTTCAATTGCTCAATCCTGTCCGACCCAATTTAGTAATGATTAAAATCCTCTCCATTTTAAAGCAAACAAATAAAAAAGAGAAGATGGGATTCATTGACAATGCATCAATATAATAACAACAACAATAATATTAAATAATTTGTAAGTTTAAAATTATGACACATACTAAAGTGTGGCTAGTATAACATCGGTGTCATTTCAACTTATATAAAACCAACTCCAAAATCTATCGAATTGACTTCAAACGATGAATCCAAACCATTCAAACCGATCTACTTTATTAGTTTTGTGTTTACATTAAAATTTATAATTTTTTGAATTTATTTAGTATCAAGTCAGGCAGTCAAATGTGTAAGTTTTTAAGTTAATTTTAATGCATTCATTTTTCAACATTTTTACTACTTGATTTGATACTAAAATAACTCAATAAAGTAAATCAGTATGAACGGTTTGAATTAGTTATTTGAAGTCTATTCAATTGATTTTAAAGTTAGTGTCATATGACACTGATGTTATACTAGCCGGACTCTACTATATTTATACAATGCACATGCACTGATTAAATTTGATGTTAATTTTTCTTTTATTAAACAACTTAAAACTAATCAAGATTTGTATTTTAATAATATTCAGTAGGATATTGGTAAAGTTACTGAAAAATTTGATACATAATTAATTTATATGATGCACATGAACAATGATGAACGGCTCAATGCTTATAAAGATGTACATTTAATAATATTTGATGAAATTACATAGAACTTTGATACATAATTAATTTATAAATTCAACAACATATTATCCAATATAATGAAATGCATCTACTGTTATTCCGATCCCAACCGTTTAAACTGTTTTTATGTACGAATTTTAACAAAATAAGTTTATTAAACTAACAATTGAAATCGAAATAACAGATTCCTGTTATTCCTTAAGAATAACATCAGATTTATTTCTTCCATATACTGCCCAGTTTGCGAAATGCCAGTAATGACATTCAGCTTACTGTACAAATAATATATATTTCCAATCAAAAAAACAAAAAAACAAAAAAAACAAAAAATATATCTTCAATTCTGGATTAGCCCTGCCCACTCGTGTCATTAAAATTATATATATATATATATATATATATGAATTGTAGGCTTGCAGCAAGTTTTGAATTGCAATTTGGCAATAAGAGGATGTCTTGTAGCGTCAACTTGAGAGGAAAAATTTGTACTCCAGCAAGCACAAAGCAGTGACAGAAATTTTGTCTGGGTGACAGAATCTCTTTGTTTGGTTCTTGTGCGGCTCTGCTCGTGTAGTAGTTTCATGCAGCAGCCTATGCAGACGGGTAACTGATTAGTGATTATTGCTTCCTTTTTCCAAACCGCCACCGGTGACAGAAACTTTTAATAAATAATTAAATTAGCATCGTCCCTTCTCTTGTTACAGATATAGCATGGTCTAGCCCGCCGCAGAGAATCTGACTTGAAACCAGCAGTTGCTTTAATTATTACATACCAATACCATAGCAGTGCAGTGTACCACCCACCACACTTGAGTCCAGATATTGAATGATATTTTCCATCTGCATCCCTCTCTTTCTTTAAGGTTAAGGTCTTAAGGATAAAGGATGTACTGTACATAACATACTGACTGCCTATATATGCAATGCGATGCGATGCGATGATGTCTAAGGGCTTTCAACTCAAAAAAAAAAAAAAATGCAATGCGATGCGATGCGATGCAATGCATGTATGGTTTGGGGTAAATTTGTCAGCCTTTACAAAAAGTAACAGACATTTTTCATATTCTGTCATCTCTCGCATTAGTAATTAGTTTTTCCTCTCTTTTCTCTTTTTTATTTTTTTATTTGAAGTTTCCTCACTTCTCTCACCGTCTCACGTGCACCTGTAAATATCAATTAATCAGCAATATAAACTCTTTTTTTTTTTTTTTTAATCCGCAGGTAAATATAAACTTATAAAGTGCTTTCTCAGGCCTACGAGCCGTGGATATTGTTTTCAAAAAATCTGTCCGATTCAGATTCGGACTGTGAAATCCACATGATCGGACCAGACCAAGAAAGATAGGTCCGATCCAATCCAACCGTCCCCTTCAAAGTCGGACTATCTGAACCGGATCGCTTAAAACTGTGGACCAGGGATCATTGGATCGAACTAAATCGGACTGTTTTCAAAACACTAAGATGTATCAAAAAATAAAGAAGTGCTTTGTCGCTCTTTCACTTCCAATTTTATTTCTTAAATGAGTGATGTTATGATAATATGTACACATTGATTTGTGTTATCTGTTATAAATCTATATTTTTATTTTTAAAGTTTAAACAATTAATTCCAACGATACTCTGCACATAATTTTTATATAAAAATACACTTAAAAATCAAATTGTGTACTTTCTAAAAACTTTTTACTATCTCTTTATATATGTAGAAATCACAATCAATTGATTTTCTACTTATTTTAAAAAATAGTAATTTTTATTAAATATATAAAATTTGATATGTAAATATATTTTTATGAATATTATGTTGAATAGTTTATATTGATTATTTGAGCTTTAAAAATAAAAATACAAGTTCTTAGTACAAGCTTCTGCTTTGAAAATGAAAATATATATCCTCATAATAGGATGGATTTAGCATAAAAAATGCCATACTTTGTAAATCCGAATACAATATTACCTTTTTTTTTCAGAATTGAAAATATAAGATTAATAACTTTGGAAATGCACCTTTTGAGAACGAAAGGGCAGATTCTTACAAAAATTTATAGCATCTGTAGAAAGTAATATTTCGAGAAAATTGCAAGGACATGGATGAAAAAGTGCTACTCTTTTAAACAAGATAAGAGTGCTTTATAGCGGAGTCACTTCCTAATAATACAATACATCCCACTCATCCCCACAAAAGAGAAAAATAAAGCTCTTGCAACAGACCGCCACACACCCACAGAGACAGAGAGAAAGAGAGAAAGAGAAAAAGAGAGAAGAGACAGAGAGAAAGCGAGAAGAAAAAGAGAGACAGAGACAGAGAAAAAGAGGAGGAGAGAATGGGGAGCGAGAGAACAGCAACTGACCTGGGACTGGAGGAGACGATGCTTTGCCTAGGCTTACCGGGCGGTGTTAAGACCTCCGCCTCGGCCAAGAGGGGTTTCCCTGACACTGAGGCAACTGAGTCGCCGATTGACCTCAAGCTCAAGCTCCAGACTTCTGTGGGCCTCACAACACCGGTCAATCAGGCCGCTGAGAAGTCAAAGCGGGGCCCATCGGAGAAATCCAGCGCCGAGACTTCTGTCAGGCCTCCTGCTTCAAAGTATGATTTTATTTTATTTTATTTTTTTTGTTCTCCTTTTTAATCTTTTGTATAGATGTGTAGTCATAGTTTCTTGAGATGAAATTTAAAAATAAGGCAACTGGTTCTCCAAGTACCGAGTGGAAATTTTTTATTGGGTTATCATTGGTATAACGTATCATAATTCTAAATTAAGTGCTTAGTAAAATAGCACATGCAAAAATGGAGAGAAGCTCAAGAGGAAAATACTTCTCTTTCTTAAGTTTCTCTTTTTGCTTAGTAGCCCTGTTGTGTCTTATATATAATGTTGCGATTTTGCTCCTGCTTCTCTGCATCTGGGGTTTCTGTGATTTTGAGTAACAGTTCTTTGTTAGATTTTTTATGGTCTCAGAAAGGAGCCTAACAAAGAATTTAAAAAGAGAATATGGGAAGCAAAATACATGTTTTGTTACCAGTGTATATTTGACACAGACAGGTACCAGTAAATGCTTGAATGTTACTACTTGCTTGAAGTTAACTTTTTTCTCCCCTTTTTGATATGGCCCCGTGTCAGATGCTGATTTTGCTTGGTACCTATTTAGGTAACTTTTGGCTTTAGCAATGAGTATTATGCCTCTTGTTGAGCCATATTACTGTATGAGAATATATTCTTATGAAAAATAGGGAGTTACAATCACAACAAGCAAGGGCAATAAACGGTGGGTTTGAAAGACAAAATATTCTTGTCCCCCTGTTAAAAATAGGTATGTTAACTTTCAAAATTTCAACACTATATTCACAGAAGTTTGAAAAGGTTAAGGGCCTATTCGTAAACTTGTTTTCTAGTTTCTTGTGAAGTTTCTTCAACCTCTATCAATGGATGTACTATACCAGACACTGGCCTTGTACCTGTCCAGCTAATCATGATTCTGTCACTATTTTATCAGAGCACAAGTGGTAGGCTGGCCACCAGTAAGATCGTACCGGAAAAATATACTGACGAGCAATTCTGAAAAAGAGAAGGGGGAAAATGAAAAAGGCGGCGTGGCCTTTGTTAAAGTCAGCATGGATGGTGCACCATACCTACGCAAGGTCGATCTAAAGATGTATAGAGGCTACAAAGAACTCAAAAATGCTTTATGCAAGATGTTTGGCTCCTTTGGTACAGGTACGACTATTTGAATCTACAAAACTTTTAAGAACTGCTACTGGTACAGCATCTAGTATCAAAACAAACTCTAATTGGAGGATTGCATTTGGGAATACAGTGATTAAAAAATATTGTTTTATCTCTTTGGTTAATGCTTCTATTTTCTAATTTGCAGAATTCAATCTTACTTATGAAGATAAAGACGGGGATTGGATGCTTGTTGGTGATCTCCCTTTTGAGTATGTACCTGTACTATTTACCAATGATATTTTTTCATTTTTCATTTATTGACTTGTTACTAATGACTAATCTCTGTGTATCCCTTTTTAGAATGTTTGTTGAGTCATGCAAACGCCTTCGTGTAATGAAAGGATCAGATGCCATGGAACTTGGTAAGTATCTAATCCAGTTGTATATGTTGCATGTGTTCCATAAAATGTTGAAACGTTGCATAATACTCATATGAGCACAAGAATATCTCAAACATATTACTAAAAGATGACAATAACTTCCGAATGAGATACCGAACCACGCTTATGTCTCCCTTATATCTGTGAAGAAATTGATGAGAAAAGAAGTAGTTGGTCCATCTTTGTTGTTCTACAGGGGCATTCTTGGCATTTCTTAAATTATAGGGTAGGCTCAAAGTTGGCTAGTCTATCTTTTATTTATGGCTTATATTTTGGTTAAAGCTAATTAATTCATTGTTTGTTTTTATTTGTAGCACCTAAAGGGGGAGATAAATGCAGCAAAGCAGGCTGAAATTGCGAAATAACAAAAGCCTTCTCACCTCTTGTATCATAAACCAAATAGACACGACTACTTTAATCAAGCTTTGCCATTTTCTTTTTTAATTCTTTTTTCCCAACTTTTTGACTCTTAGTTTATATGAGAGAAATTTGTTTGCCTGTGTAATGAACTTCTCTAAAATCCTTTCGGTAGAATCCCAGTACAATTGTTCTCACTGGATTTTTTGGACATCATCATGGGGGACCATTTTAAAAATTGTATGTGGAATTCTACCGAAGGGATTTTATGTGGAAATGATGTGTACTACTTAATTATGTGTAATGTGGTGTATGTGAATTGTTTATTGAATAGTAGGGTTCCAAATGTTAATATAAAATAGTATTTGCCATGCTGGTACTGTCTGTGGTTGATTGGAATTTGGAAGATTCCCATCATTTGGTCTATGAAATAAGTAAAGTGGCTTTCATACCACTGTATGATTGAAGTGCCAGCCAGACATGGAAGCAGACCATGTGCACATTATCATGCTATCATATTTGAATATAGTGCGCGTATCTAATTTTCTAGATCTGCTACCCTCATTTATTATTCATAATATATATATATATATATATATATAGCAGTGTATAGCACTATAGCCTTGTACAATAATTTTCTTCTTAGTTGGGGTCGATGCTTTTCATGGCGGGATAAATATTTTTTGCTTTTGAGCTATGTTACTATAAAAAAAATGAATAAATACCGATGTCCAGGATAAATGATGACTTGAAAGGAATTCACCGTCAAATCTGTGGATTAGATTAATTTTCATATAACAGCAGGTTTTACAGGAAGCATTATGCCATATGAACAAATCTTAGGGTTTTTTTTTTTTATAAAAAGTAACTTCAAAAAAAACGAGCACCTAACTAGCGCCGTAACATTTTTCTATTTATTTTTTTTCTTCAATCATTAACTACTTAAAGAGGACCACTTACTATTTGAGAACCACTTAATATTTGAAAGATTTTACAACTGGTGCGTGCAAGTATCTCCATTCTCTCCATTCTTATATTATGCACGTAGATGTCCTGATCCGCCAACGGTTATGATTGAAAGATGAAATTTCAAATTTAATATCAACCCTCCAATCACATAATCTGTATTCTTTTGATGAAATACATCTATTTTATGTGTAAAAGTATAAATTCAGTTAATAATATATTTGCCACATGTATTGCCACATAATACGTTACAATTAAAACTGACCAGAGATTTTTACTATTTTTCTCCATTTGTTTCTTTATTTCTCTATTTATTTCACAATACACCTTCAGTCATTCGATTAAAGTCCAGCACGCCTCTTTTAGAACAAAAATAAACTTTTATGCATACACTTCTTACAAAACAATACTCATACTTTCTCCTGGAACAAATTGTTAATTTAAGAACATAATTAATTCGATCATTCATAATTTCATAGTATTGTTTTAATCAAACTTCAAAAAATTATAACGAATGATCAAATTAATTTAAATTGGATACTTTTGAATTTAATGCATAACATTTCACATAATGCTTCTTTGATTTTGGCATGTCTATTTTGTATATTTCATATTACTATGTGGAATTAGGGTCTAGCCAGCACATCGAAGGAAATAATTAGAAATATGTTTTTTGATTGAGCACTCTGTCTTTTTTTTTTTGTTTTTTTTTTGTTGCCTTATTCTTTCTCCTTTCATTTAATACAAATATTACATTGACAGCCCCTATCAAGCTCTCAAAAAAAAAAAAAGATTTATTTTCTTTGTTTCCTCACATTTCTCCTTTTTTTTTTTTTTGTTTCTATACAGATCGCTGAGGGAAATCGAGGCAAATTAGGAGCTTGATCGAGTGTGATTTTTGTGAGCTTGAAATTAATTGCTTCAGGCAAAGTGAAATTAGGGTCTAGCAAGCAATTTATTCCCCCTCTGATCTTGTTAGTCTTTTTGTGTGGGTATTTTGCTATTTTTCTTCTGATCAAGGAATTTGTTGCATTGAATATTCATAATCGTTCATTTAAGGTTATGTGGTTACACTAATAGCCTCCTTGATTGAGATAAATGAAGGGTTTGAAACTAAAAATCCACTGCAATCATTCTTAAATTTGTCCCTCTTAAAAATCCTTCTTAAATAATTTGTGTTTAGTTTTATTTTTAATGTACAACTTAATCACTACATAACTCACTAGGTACTTCTAAATGACAAAAGGTGTCATAGTTATTGATTCTGAATCTCATGTGAATGAAGATGTCATCTATAGCAACCTACAATCCAATATTGTAGAGCTATCCGTCACAGTTACTATAAGAGAAGATGAACCGAGCAGGGAAAAATGAATTTACAACAAAAATTAAACTAGAGAAGAAAGAAAATGAGAAAGATGAACTGTATTTTTGCTTTATGACATTTCAACTTAAGAAGATTTTGCCATTTGTCTTTGCTTATTGTTTTTGGTATTTATTCTGTTCATCTGATGATAAGATGTTCCCTTTCAAGTTTACACGAAGGCAATTCCCTATTCATCTGAGTTTTGCCATGACAATCAATAAAGCACAAGGACAAACAATTCCTAACGTCGGCATCTATTTATTTGAGCATTTTTTTCGCAAGGCCAGTTATATGTTGCATTGTCAAGAGATACATAAAGAGTAAATTGATGCCTCAGGAGTGTATACAAAAAAAATAATATACCGGGAGGTCTTGAGTGAGAAATAAGATTTGAACCATATTAATTCAACCATCCTAATTTTAATATGTTTTCAAGAACAATTAGTATATTTTTTCATATTTTAATTCTTCATTTTTGTTGCTGTTGTTATCTTGTCTCTTGAAACAAGAAAAAAAAATATAAATTACTATTCACATGATGGAATTACGATTGCGAGACTCCATCTTTAAGGAGAATCTAGGGCCTATAATTATATATCATATTTATACTTATTCCTTTACAAAAAAAAATAAATAGTTTTTTGACAACATTCTTTGTTTTAGCAATATTTTGAAATTTTTATTTAAATTAATCAGCAGGAATTGTGAAGATATTGCAATGTCTTTCTTTGTTGCAAATATTATCGGTTCTCCTCCATCTGGATTCAAGGTGATTCCCATTTTCTTATTTTTCTCATTTTTGTTTCTTTTCTCTTCTTTTGACCTTTTTTTTTATAATACTATGTTGCATATATTGTAAGCTAAAATGCTTTGTCCCTATACATTTTGCATCTAAGTTGTCTAGCAATGTACAAGTTAATAGAAGAGATGTGCCAGGACCAGTACGTGGACATTGACATTAATTTATTTGTTCATTTTCAAAAATGTTGGACTACATTAAAAATGGTCAATGACAATGATACTTCAAAAAAAAAAAATCATGTTATATTTGATTTTTTTTTCATTTATTGTTGTTTCATTTATTGTTATTTAATATTTGCCTTACCTTTTTTTTCTTCCTAATTCTCTATGAACATCAATAACAAAAAAAATTTCATATTTTATTCAATGTTATAATATGTTCCCGTTGTAACGCACGGGCACGATACTAGTTCATATATAACGCATCTAGTATTTATATCTAAGATATCAAGTATTTTAAAAAAAATAAACACATTACTCACAGATCTTGTACACATTTTTAGAGATGATTTTTTTTTCTCCGTTCAATCCAATCAATATTTTAGACGATTTGTAACGAATTTTGCAAATCTAAAATCATGAACATTTTTTTACAAAATTTTATCTTTCAAATGAGATTCATAACGACATACTTTATAATTGTCTGTTACACAAGTATTCATATCTTGCCACGCAAGTACTCATATCTCATCGAGAAAATATTCATCATTGTCGTGCAAGTGTAGATATAAAAACTAAACACATCACTCATCCATCTTTTAAGCATTTTTAGAGGTGGTTTTTTTTCTCCGTTCAATCCAACAAATATTTCTGACAATCTGTGTGAAATTTTGCAAATCAAAAAATCATAAATATTTTTTACACAATTTTGTCTTTCAAATTAGATCTATGATAACATATTTTCGAGTTGTCCATTGCACAAGTATTCATACCTCATCGAGAAAGTATTCATCATCATCGTACAAGTGTAAATATAAAAATTGGATACATTACTCATCGATCTTTTACACGTTTTTAGAAAAAAAAAATTTTCTTCATTCAATCTAACTAATATTTCTGACAATCTGTGAGGAATTTTGCAGATCTAAAACTACAAATATTGTCTATACAGTTTTATTTTTCAATTGAGATCCATAATGACATATTTTCGAGTTGTCTGTTGCACAAGTATTAATATCTTGTCATGCAAGTATTCGTTAATACACATTAAAGTATTCATTCGTATATCTCTATTTTTTTTTTGAAAATTTGTTTTTATGTTATTTCTTAGTACTTAGTATGCACTGGCCTAATTCACTATTAATGAAACTTTGTTCTTTGCAAATAACTCACTACTTTAAGAGGAAAATGAACATAGACATGAAATGGATTAATTGCATCTACAGAGACAAAATTAGTTGAACTCGATCCATTAAACACTCATTTTGAGGAGGGTGTGGCGATATCTCGGTTGGGCAAAAGCTTATTACAATATTGCCATTATAACTCCTAAAGAAACATATCGCCATGATAACTCCTACAAAGGAAATAATATTAATAATGATGTTAATATTGGTAATATTATTTTGCAAAGAGCATCCGTAGCTAGAAATAAAAAGGATGAGATAGAGCTTACCTTATCCTGTTATAAATGTGTAAATAATATACAGGACAGGAGAAGGATTAATAGTAATAGATTATTATATTAGGGCCGAAATCTCTAATATATATACATGGGCCGAACTTAACTTACCCATGTCCCCAACCAATCCATTTTAGGGCCGAAACCTCTAATAATTTACTAATTGCAACTAATTCCAGAGTAATTAAATGCATTTGCAAGTTTATAGCCACAGTCACAGAAGCATAGAGTTATCAGCAAGATACCTTATTTACATACCATTCATTATTTTGTGAAAACAAAAGTTCTGTACTCTTTCTTGTTGTAATTGAAAAAATAAATTATGGATTGACAAAACAGAGTAATTTGATAAACTAACCAGAAAACAGGTTCTTCATAGCTTAGACAACAATGGATGTGAGAAAAAGCAGTTTGAATTTTGATCGAACGCCAGGTAGGATCTGCTTCAAATTTAATGAAGTATTGAAGTAGTCTTGGTTAAAAAAGGGTGCCATCAATTGTACTTTTAAACAGTTGGATTTTTTTTTTTTTTTTTTTTTTTTATTATAGGCAAGACTGCAAAAATAGTTATGGTAAAAATAAAAAAGCTCCTACTTTCAAATAGACTCTTTTGTTGTGTGTGGAGGTGGTAATGAGCTGGCTTGTCACGAGTTGGATTTGGCATAAACTCGTGATGCATGAGCAGACTTTAAAGTTTCTAGCTGAAATCGTCACGGACTGCACTGAACTTTACTAACAACAAAATGACAATTTACTTTTATTTTTTTAATAAATAATTAACAAAGAAAATTAGTCATGTTATTATTAATTATGTCACAACAAGTTATGGATACATCATGTTACATGTAATTTGACCCGCATGTTGTGTGACATTCCATTCGTGTGATGTGTCTACTTTCGATTGAAAATAACACATAGACGTGTAGGCAAAAAAATACTACAGCAGATTTTATTGGGAGAGAGAGAAAGAGAAAGAGATGGAAGCAGAGGTGAGGTCCGTGTGGAATTGAGAGAGGAGTTAGGATGGACGAAGGCACGGCCAACAAAATAAATCTCGGGTTGTCAAAAGAAAAACTTTAGTTAGGCTGTCAAATTGAAACATTTAGTCGGGTTGCAGATCGAGTAGGTGGAATTTAAGTTCTAAGATATATGTGGGTCTAAGCCTGATTTTCGAATTCAGGAATATGTAACCATCTACTTGTCTTCCGATATAGCTCTGCCCTCATTACTCACATCACACAAACTGATTAGATCAGGTCACGTTACATGTTCAATTATTTCAACATTATTTGTTATTTAATTTATTTTATAATCTTTTTTAATTTAGTGTTTTTTTATATTCTTTTTATGAATTTATTTTAATGTTGAAAAAGAAATTATGTGACCAATCTTGTCACATTTGATCATGTCGTGTATGGTCATGGTGTGATCATTCACGCGATATGATCACTTTCCACTATTTTAGTAAAATTACGTCACTTAAAAAAAAAATTAAATAACATAATATAATCAAATCACAAATAACATATTAATCATGTTACATCACAACACATTATAATTTTATTTTATCGTCGTCTTTCCTATCGTTCATACTATTAGAACAAAAATAAAGTTTAATAAAAACGATCCGGTGTAGAAAGAGCTAATAAAGAAATAGAAATTTCACTTTCAGTTTCTTCCCTATTTTTGGTTAATTGGAACAACGACAAACCCCGGTACTAATGTCTCTAAATTACACCATAAGTTATAAAAAGAACAAAAATTCCAATTGCACAATAACTCGTTACACAAAGCACTCCATATAATTAATAATTACACTTTCAGTTGCTGGCACCACTTCTAGTTAATTAAAATTCATTGACTAGCTCAACAACATGGTCAATTATGTTACGTCATATTTTATTTCACTTTGTTGTTCTCTTTCCCATCGTTCATCCTATTAGAACAAAAATAAAGTTCAATTAAATAATAACTCGTTATACATAGAGCTGATAAAAAATGGGGATTCCACTTTCAGTTTCTTTACTACCTCTGGTTCAATGAAAACAATTGACAAATCATGCAGATCTTCTAATGTCTCTAAATTACACAATAAGTCAGAAAAAAAGAACAAAATTACAATTGTGCAATAACTCGTTACACAAGCTACACAAAGAACTCGACTTAATTAATAATTACACTTTCAGTTTTTAACACCGCTCCTAGTTAATTAAAATCCATTGGCCATCCCCACAACTTGCTCATTGTTTTGGGTAAAGAGCTTAACAGAATAGTTTTCACTTCATGCAGCGCACTTACTATGGAATTAAAACTGCAGTGAATATGGTTCGCCCGTTGGATAAAGCCAAACTTGCTCTGTTAAAACATTTACCCTTGTTTTTTTTGGTATGCACCGGCTCTAATGTAAAGCTTTCCAGTTTCTCCGTCCTTTTAATAAACACCTCAAATGGAAAGTTAGATTTACGGGCCGTTTGAAAAGATTCGCTCAGCCTCAGTGCCATATTTTCTTTGATTCCTTTCCCACTTTCATTTCCAATTCCCCCGCATTTTTTTGGGTCTTTCCCGCCAAATGAGAAGGTTATAAGCGCCCCCTATATATACCCAGATGAGATGATCTCTCTCTCTCTCTATCTCCGCCGCTCTCTAGGGTGATTTGGCGATTCTCCGACGAGGCAGGTACTTCCGTCCGCTCTGCTCTCCGACTAGGTCAGTTGATTTTCTTTTTGGTGTAGATTTCTATTTTTTTTTTTTAACCAATTTCAAGAGGAACGAACTGGAGACTGCAATTTTGATAGCTCTCTTGGGGTTAACGAAATAAAAATAGTGCATTTGCTCTTTTTCTTCTGCATGATTCAATTTTTTTTTCTTGCATGGTAAAGTAGTACCAGATCCACATTGATTTAGTAGGTTTTCTGATAAAGAAACCTTAGATAATCTCGAGGTGATCAGTAATTGGATGGCGGTGGATTGATCTGTCAATGATTGATAAAATAAGAAAATGTATCGTATCTAAAATGGTTTCTGCGTTCCTCAGAAATTATGTAATTGGATGGCCGTGGATTACTCAGTTAGACGTGTGGTTTGATCATTCAGTGATTGATAAAAGGCCAAAGATTATCAGATCTGAAACGATTCAATAGTTTATCCTACAACAAAGCATGCATGAATCTCGAGGTGATCAGTATTTAGATGCATGTGGTTTGATCTTTCAATAATTTGATGAAATAAGCTAAGGTTGTTTTAGCCATCTAGTCCAAAGGATTGATGCTATTAATCAGTTTCTAGACTAGTTAACAAAGCACCAATTTGGTTAATTAATTTTTTTTGGCTCTTACATTATCTCACATGTGTTAGCTTAATGTTTTCTTTTATGAAGTGCTAATAAGTGGTAACTGTCTTGACAGTGTTTGATAGAATGCCTGAGAGAAGTTTGGCATTTTATGCAAGTACTGAAAAAAAAAGATCAGCCATGAATTATTTCATTCACTGACTATTTTTAGGGGCTTGCGGACTTGGGTTGTATGGTTGATCTACAAAAGAATTCATCTGTTGCATGATGATTTCTTTTGTTGTTGGGTTTGCTTTATTTTTTCTTGCAAAATAAAGGCCTCTTACCAATGTTTATTATTTGAAAATATGCAGATTGATACAATATGGCAAGGAATTCTGGCTCTTCAGTCTCAACTAGTAATTTACTCTTTTCTCATAAATTAATATTATAAATCATTATCAATTCTCTAGTATTAAAATCTTGGTATTTTTGTTGAACTGAGTGAAAAAATGTGCTTTCTGCAGTTACACAGAGTCACAATGGAAAGGCATCTAAAAATGGAGAAATTGCTGAAAATGGTAAAACCAAGCTGCCAGAAAATGAAGAACATATGAAAAACAAGACTGGTATGTATTTCTTTGTTACAACAATTTGTGGATGCAAACTGTTTAACTGAATTTTTATAGGAAAAATTGCAGTTATGAGTACCATGCCCTTTGAACATTGGGTCATGTCTAGGAAAAGGGTACCAAATTTGAATACCAATTTATTTGCTACATGCTGATCCGAATCAATCAATCTAATAATTAATTAATTAATTAATCTGTTTGTTTGTTTTTTTTATATATTTATATATGCATATTTCTTTATTATATTGCCTAATTAAGGCTATTTAGAGCTTAGCTGGTGCTTGCAAACCATTTAAACTACATAATTCTTGAAAATCCAGTTCTGTTACAATTCCACACAATGTACCTGTCTGGTGATACCAGTAACAGCAGGGTAACCAAAGATATCATATTTCTTTGTACCTTCCCAAGTTTTCAATCTACTTGATATTTCCATCTCTGTACCGATCTTAAGTGTCACATCTTCATCTCAGGTCTGAAGCGGGCCAGAGGAAAGGCATCCAAAGCTTCAGAAAAAACTACTGCAAATGGAGGCGAAGCTGTAAATTCACCATCTGAAAATGGTGAAGAGCTCCTTATTTCCAAACGGCCACGAAGGGCTGCTGCATGCACCACTTTCAAGGAAAAATCACTAAAAATCTCTGAAAAGGACTGCCTTCTGATCCCCAAGGAAAAGAACCAGGTAGTAGATGAAGAAGTAGTTGCAGTTGAACTAACAAAACTCGGCCCAGAGGACTCCCGGCCATACCGAAAAATTATCGACTTTATACTGCACGACTCTGAGGGGAACCCCCAGCCGTTTGAGATGTCAGAAATAGGTGAACTTTTCATTACCGCTTTGGTGATGCCGATGGATGATAACCTAATGAAGGAGAAAGAAAGAGGCGTGAGGTGTGAAGGGTTTGGCCGAATTGAGTCGTGGGCCATTGCAGGGTACGATGAGGGGTTCCCTATCATTTGGGTCTCCACTGAGATTGCTGAGTATGAATGCCTAAAACCAGCTGGGACCTACAAAAAGCATTACGACATATTTTATGAAAAGGCCCGGATTTGCATTGAAGTTTACAGGAAGTTATCTAAAAGTGCAGGGGGGAATCCTGATCTGGGTCTTGAGGAGTTGCTTGCTGGGGTAGTTAGGTCAATTGACTCGACTACTAAAGATTTTATTGTCTCTCTAGGTGAATTTATCTACAACCAATTAAATGGTCTTGAAGATGTGAGATATGTTGATTTACCAGCTCTGGTTTCCCTAAGAGATGAATGTACGAGTCGAAATGGGGTTGGCAGATACCCCCAAAGTGTCCCCAATGGGAGCATAAAAATTAATGAGGGGGTGAAAAGTGAGGTTAACGATGAAGATGAAGATGAAAAGTTAGCGAGGCTTTTGCAAGAGGAGGAAGAATGGAAGCTGATGAAGCAGCAAAAAAAGCGATGCAAAACTTCTTCCCCTAGGAATGTTTACATCAAAATCAGTGAAGATGAAATTGCGAACGATTACCCACTACCTGCATTTTACAAGCCCATCACTGATGAAATGGATGAGTATATCTTTGACAGTGATGATATCTTCTATGCTCAGGATCTTCCCAGGAGAGTGCTAAACAACTGGGCACTATACAACTCTGACTCGAGGTTAATTTCTCTGGAGCTCGTGCCTATGACACCTGGCACAGAAAATGATGTGATGGTATTTGGGTCAGGATTCATGAAGGAAGATGATGGAAGCGGGTTCTGTTTGGAGGCTGAAGTGGGCCAGGGTTCAGGGAGTGGGTCAAGTGGATCAGATTCTGACGGTGTTGCAATATACTTGAGTGCAATTAAAGAATGGATGATTGAGTTTGGCTCTTCTATGGTCTTTATCTCTGTGCGAACTGACGTAGCATGGTAAGAGAATATGAAACCTCTTTATGCATATGTATGGTATAATATCTACTGCTTTGGGGAATTAGAATTGCTAGGAAGTGTGGGCTTCTTTTGTTTAGCTAAACAGACTTTATTCTTCTAGTCCTATACTACCGGTTGTTTTTTGCTAATCATAATTAAAACAATGCCACTTATGCCCTAATAATTGGCCTGATTGACACAGTATAAGAAAGGAGAACAAAAACACAAGAAAACTGTAAGAAACTTATTACAAGTATCAATGTCCGCTTTGTCTCTGCATGTAACATAACTGGAGTTTTCGCACTTTTCTAATTTCAGGTACCGACTTGGCAAACCAACCAAACAATATGCTCCCTGGTATGAGACCATATTGAAAACAGCAAACCTTGCAATTGGCATCATAACCCTACTAAAAGAACAGAGTCGCGCCTCTAAGCTATCCTTCCCTGACATAATAAAAAAGGTCTCAGAATTCAATAAGGAGCATCCAGCTCACATCTCAACAAATCAAGCCATTGTCGAGCGATATATTGTGGTTCATGGACAGATTATACTTCAACAATTTGCTGAGTACCCAGATGACACAATTCGCAAGTGTGCTTTTGTTACTGGACTTGCTGAGAAAATGGAACAGAGAAGACATATTAAACTTCAGATGAAGAAAAAGTTGGCTTCACTGCAAAAAGGGAAGAATTTGAACCCTAGTGCCAGCATGGGTCATGATATTGCTTCTAAAAGGAAAGTTATGCGGGCAACAACAACCCAGCTCGTTAACCGGATTTGGGCTGACTACTACTCCACTGATTTCCCAGAGGATAAGAAGGAATCAAAGGAGGCAATTGAAGAGGAAAATGAAAATGAAGAGGACAATGAAGAAGAGAACGAAGACGACAATGAAAATGAAAACAAGGACTTGATTCCTGCTGATGAGGAATTAGAATCTAAATTGGTACAATTGGTACAGTCAAGTAAGTTGAAATCTGGTTCATTAGAAGATATTGAGTGGGTCAACCAGAAATCTGTTAAAACAGTATCTGGCAAAACATTATACCAAAAGGCAATAGTAAGACAAATGGAAGTGACAGTTGGAGGGGTGGTTATAGTTGAAGATGGGCCTATATGTTATATGGAATACATGTATGAGAAAGAAAGTGGTACCAAAATGGCACATGGAAGAGTGATGCAAAAAGGCATAGATACTGTACTCGGAAATACAGCAAATGAAAGAGAGGTTTTCTTAACCAATAAATGCCTTGATTTTGAACTGGGAGAAGTAAATGAAGTTGTATTTGTGAGTATTCGGTCTTTACCATGGGGCCATGTGCACAGAAAGGATAATATAGATTTTGACAAACTTGATAGAGCAAAGGCTGAGGAGAGAAAGAAAAAGGGCTTGCCAACTGAGTATTACTGCAAAAGTTTGTACTGTCCCAAAAAAGGCGGGTTCTTTTCTCTTCCATTGAATAAATTGGGTCTTGGTAATGGTGCCTGTAATTCTTGTGAGGATAGAGAAAGTGAGTATGAAAACAGTGAATTTAAGGTTATGCCGGAGAATGGGTTTTTGTTCAACAAGGTAGTGTATAAGGTGCATGATTTTGTGTATGTATTGCCTCAGTTTTTCGAGGAAGATGAAGGGGATCGAGGTACAGGTACATACAAGGCTGGGAGAAATGTGGGGTTGAGGCCTTATGTAGTGTGCCATCTGCTAGAGGTGCTGGTACCAAGCGGTAATAAATCTACACCAACATCTACTAAGTTGAAAGCAAGACGGTTTTATAGGCCTGATGATATCTCTTCGGAGAAAGCATATTATTCAGATGTGAGAGAAGTGAGTCTCTCTCTCTCTCTCTCTCAGATTTATATTTATTATGAGTACCAATGTTATATCAGTTGGTAGAGTTTTATTGTATGTTTTTTTTTAGTATGGTAATTCGACAGTACCCGAAGGGTTTAATTCTGCCAGTATGGTATCCAGACAATGATAAGATTATAATCAATTTGATATTAGTAAGATTGACTACTAATCAAACTTTGTTTATTTCTTGATTCAGGTATATTACAGTGAAGAAATTGTCACCGTACCAGTCGAGATGATAAATGGGAAATGTGAAGTCAGAAAGAAGAATGATCTTCCAAACTCTGATCTTCCTGTGATTACAGATCACATTTTCTTTTGTGAACATTTGTACGATCCCACCAATGGATCTCTCAAACAGGTACTACTATTTTTTTCCTTTTTTTTCCAAAAAAGGTAAATTGTACCCAGGATATGGAAGCAGTACCCATATATTACCAATTTTCTTGGTTTTTGTGTTTCGACATTCTATGAGAGAATGTTTTCTAACTTGAATGAAAATTTAATTTGTGAAAACAGCTGCCTCCAAGTGTAAGATTAGGGTCCCTTGCAAAAAAGGCTGGCAACACAGTATCCAGAAAGAATAAGGGAAAGGCAATTTGTAATGGAGATGACAGCAATTCTTATGAACAGAGAGAAGAGGCACAAGAGAACCGTTTAGCCACACTGGATATTTTTGCTGGCTGTGGGGGTTTGTCTGAAGGATTGCAACAATCCGGTACTTGATCTTTCTTTCTTTTCTTTTCTAAGTACTCAATCCATGGTTGAATATACAATTTCCTTATTAATGGGGTTTAATTTCTGGTTAGGAGTGACGCTTACAAAATGGGCAATTGAATATGAACAGCCAGCTGGTGAAGCTTTTTGTGAGAACCATCCTGAAGGGCATATGTTTATAGATAATTGTAATGTGATCTTGAGGTTCAATCTCCTCTCTCTCTCTCTCACTTGCACACACACACTCACACAAGAAAAATGCACTATTGAACCCAAGCAGTTGCAATTTAATTTGTACACTGCAAACCTCTAAATGACATAGAACCTGTAGAATATATAGTGGAGATGTATATTAATTACCTTGTGAAATTGTGTAAGTTCCTCTTTTCCTACTTTTTTACCAAATTTCTCGAGCCACTCCAACTGGTCTTTAGATAAATTGGGAAGAATTTGGGTATATTATTGCAAAAGTCTTCAGTGTTGAGATTTGACATTATAAAATCTCAAGTACCAATTAAGCATTTTGAATTCTTACCTTGTACCAACTAACATTAAAAATTTCAATATTAATGGAGGGCTATTATGGAAAAATGTGGGGATGTTGATGAATGCATCTCAACTACTGAGGCTGATGAGCTTGCTGCCAAGTTTGATGAAGAGAAGATTAAGAACCTTCCCATACCAGGAGAAGTTGAATTCATCAATGGTGGTCCCCCATGCCAGGTATTAGCTTTTATTTTTTCTTTTGTTGGAAACACACCTCAGTACTGAGTATTCCACATGTTATGGCTTATTAAGTCTGGTTCAACAATTAACCCTCAATTATGCAAAAAAAGAAAGGGTACAAAATAAGTGTGAGAAGGGAGTAAATGGGACCTGCAGAACCTGACAAGGATGGGTGTGGTAGCATTTGGTGTATACTAGTAACAAACAAGCACTATTTCAAAGGATACTATATGAATAACTTTTTGACTCTTTTAATCAACACGCATGCTCTAACTCATATGGTCTGTGGGTACATTATTCAGGGATTTTCAGGAATGAACAGATTTAACACAAGCACATGGAGCAAGGTGCAATGCGAGATGATATTGGCCTTTTTATCTTTTGCCGATTACTTTCGACCAAAATATTTCCTCTTGGAGAACGTTAGAAATTTTGTTTCCTTCAACAAGGGGCAGACCTTTCGCCTAACTCTTGCCTCTCTCCTTGAAATAGGATATCAGGTACATCTTTTCATATCACATAGTTTCTTTCTAACATAACAATTTTGTACTGTATACAGGTGGCAAACTAGGTCTTGTATAATTGTGCCAGTTTTCTGGCTCAGGCTGTATGGAACTCGATTTATACCAGTAGTGGACATCTTTATCGGGTGCATGTACGTGGTTTGAATAATATGTTTCTTCGGCATCACTTCAATTTGAAACAACTAATTTGCATGAGACACAATACAGAAAAAGAAAAATGGAAAACCCATGGCGTGATAGAATCTTGATGTACTAACCATGATAAATAGAGATCCCAGAACACGTGCAGATTCAGTCAACTATTGAAAAACCATCAGATAATTATCCATTCTCCCATTTAGGTGCGATTTGGGATACTGGAAGCAGGGGCCTTTGGGGTAGCTCAGTCAAGGAAGCGTGCCTTCATATGGGCAGCGGCTCCTGAGGAAATCCTACCTGAATGGCCTGAACCGATGCACGTTTTTGCGAGCCCTGAGTTGAAAATCTCCTTGCCTGATGGTAAGTATTATGCAGCTGTCCGCAGCACTGCTGGTGGGGCCCCTTTCCGGTCAATTACAGTAAGGGATACTATTGGAGACCTGCCCGAAGTTGAAAATGGAGCCAACAAAGTCACCATGGATGTAATTTTTTCTACCCTGTTCTAAATTTTGTTTTCCTTCTTTTGTCTCTGTGTGTGTGTGTGTGTGTATATGTGCACGTGTTTTGTTTTTGGCAAGACACCTAACATAATTGCCAGAACTAATAAAGCTCAACTTTTCCTGAGAATTAGAAATAAACAAAATGATATAACCTAAAAGAACTACTTCATCACAGTTTAATGCTGTTCCTTTTTTCATGTAGTATAAAAATGATCCCATTTCCTGGTTCCAAAAGAAAATAAGAGGGAACATGATAGCGTTAAATGACCATATTTCGAAGGAGATGAATGAACTAAATCTCATCCGGTGCAAACACATCCCCAAGCATCCCGGTGCTGATTGGCATGATCTACCTGAAGAGAAGGTTCTCTCTCTCTCTCTCTACCTTATCTACTTTTCATTGTTTGGATCAACCCTCTCACGTTTGCTGTTAATTTTTATTCCCAATTGAAGGGAATTTGTTAATCTTGTTATTCAAAAAAGCTAGTACCAAAATTCAGCAATCCTGGTTTGGTACTGAGTTCTCTTAGGGTTTTAAGCATTCATGAAAATAATTTTCCACCTTGATTAGGTCTCCACCCGCCTTTTAATTTTTAGTACATGTGAAAGAAAAAGAAAGAGGAGGAAAGAAAGGAAAGGACAAAATCTTTGAGTCGGTTGTTACTTGTGCATTTGGAATCTGGTCTGGTATTTATTGTAGCAAAACACAGGAAGATTAATCCCCATGCTCTAAATGCTACCCTGGTCAGCCCTTTCACTAGAAACACAGTACTAAAAATAAAAAAAAAGGTAGTAATAGTATCTCTTACTTTTTGTGGGAATGCAGGTGAAGTTGTCAACAGGTCAGTTGGTTGACCTGATACCATGGTGCTTGCCGAACACTGCAAAGCGTCATAATCAATGGAAGGGTCTCTTCGGGCGACTTGACTGGGAGGGTAACTTCCCGACCTCCATAACTGACCCCCAGCCCATGGGCAAGGTCGGGATGTGCTTCCATCCTGACCAAGACCGCATTCTCTCTGTCCGTGAATGTGCCCGCTCTCAGGTTACTTTGACCCCATTTTATGTTCTTCTTTCCTGACCATGACAGATGATATAACTTGTTACAAATCCACTTGTGGGCTTTGGGTTTAGAAATATTTAATAAATTAAGAGTGAGGCTATGGTAATATGCATATTACACAATGGTTCTGCTATGGACTCATGTCTCCATTTTTAAAGTTTAAATAGTCAATCTGAGCCATTCAACATGATCTTCACATGAAAATGTATTTGTAGACCAAATTTTACATTTTTAAGAGTTTTTTACTATTTGTTTAGATTGATAGAAAATCACTTGATTTGAAAATTACGCACCTTCCAAAAGCTGTGATTTTCTACCTATCCAAAAAGATGGTAAAAGGATTTTTAAAATGTAAAATTTGGTTTCCAAGTACATTTTCATTTGAATATCATGTTTAACGGTTCGGATCGACTGTTTAGACATTAAAAACGGAGATACAAGTCCATAGCACAGGTCGATCCTTAATATGCATATTACCGCCTCACTCATAATTTTTTTTTTTCTTTTTGTGGGGTTTGGGGAGGGGGAATGTAGATATTGATATCAAACCTTTAATAAATCACATTTTTCACAAAATAATTTGAAAACAAGAAAAGATTGCCTTTTCTGGAAAAACAATTTGTATTCTAGAAATATTTAGTTGACACTTTTTGAATAAAAAATATTGGTGCCTGGGAGTAGATTGGTAGCATGTAAAGTGGGTACCTTTTAAGTATTGGTTCCTTGGGCACAGTAATGATGACCACATGTTGCATTGTCATGGTTGTTTGTAACTCCATGTTTGCTTCTAGAAGGAGAATATTAGATAATATCATTAACTATAACAAAAAATTCAAGTAGGCAAGTTTGCAGTTTAGTTTACTCCGAAAAAATAAGGTCCACCTGAATATTCTATGATAACTGCATTCTTTACTGGTTAAATTTATGCTTTTATGTAAAAGGATAAGCATTGAAAAATTCAAAGGTCCCAGATTATGTTATTTATCTGCAACAACCAAAACATGCATTGACTAATTGATAAAAATAAAAATAAAAAATTGTTCAGCAATTATAAGAAATATCCAATGTGCATTCAGCTTCATGGTAAATAGGAAAATTGTAATATCATCAATTACTTCCATATTGCTAATTTAATTCAATAACTGCTATTATGTGATATGATTCTCAAACTAGACTCTACAATGAAATTGCAGGGTTTCCCTGACAGCTACAAGTTTTCAGGCAATATTCAAAACAAGCACAGGCAGATTGGAAATGCTGTGCCACCGCCTCTTGCCTATGCTCTTGGCAGGAAGCTAAAGGAAGTTCGCCCTAAAAATTAGGAGTATCGCAAAAAGAAATGGTGGTTGTCAGAGTGCCGCATATGTAAAAACATTGCAAATTAGTTCCCGAGCTGTACTTCTTTTTATTATACTTGTTGCAGTGTCAAACATCTTTTAACATCTCCGTGGCTGATTTGTGGTATGATGATGCTGTATTTCTCCAGCTGTATTAAGAAACATGGTTGCTTTTCTCATTTACTCAATCTTTTGCGTCTCTAGCGTATAAAGAGGCATTTGTGCTTATGACCTAATGTGTGAAGTTCCTGTGTTCTACAACTATTAATCAGTCTACAAATGACTGTTGGAAAATTCCACTTGGAAGTTTTAACTTGGCTGAGGAGCAAATCAGATAAATCCCGTGAAATGCCTTTGCACATCCTTACAACTGATAAGGTATTATATTTTTTTGGATAACACTTTCATGCTAAACCTATTTATCATTAATTAATTTACTGCTTGTTCATTATGTAGTTATCTTGAGAGGCAGAGATAGAAACCCACACAAAGAATTTGGATCCGGACCATTTGATCTGCTCTGGCATGAATATTAAAGGGGTCCCGTGCCTTGCACCTTGGTTCGGATTGATGTTCTGATTGGATGTTCCAGATCGAAGCTCAAAATTTGGGTTACTTTAGGGGAACAAGAAACCTGCAATGTAAACAAAGCTAAACCAGTTTGCAGACCAAACCTAAAACTCAGTTCTCGTCTTTTCATTTTCCCAGAACTGTACTCAACAACAGCCCTTCTGGCCTTCTATACATTTTCTTATTGTCGCATACATACTTCGGTTGGTAGCCACATTCAATCTTTATTTAATACCAATTTTGGTCCATCTAGTACACCCCCCCAACCAGCCAATTCCAAATTCCAACTTGTTTCTGTGTTCTTTTGTCGCTCGTGGAATAGTTGGAGCCCATTTTGGGATTTGAAAGTCTTATGTAAATAAAGCGTAAAAAGAGTAGGATTAAGCTGATTGATAAATGAGGAACTAGGACGTCAATAATCTAGCAAAAACTAAGTTGTAGTTCGCAATTGGAATTAATCGATTTCGATTCAATTCATGATTCCCAATTTACATTTCAAGTTGGTGGATCCAACCCTCAAATATTCTTACATGTCTATTTATGGAACTTCTCAAAACCATTTGTCAACATTACTGAAAAATAAATATACTAGTAAAGCAAATTCTAACAATCCTCAATCCTGTACTGAATAGTTCAGCGTACCTTTACCAATTCAAGTATCGATTCAATTGTAGTTCATTCCACAAGTAGTTCTAGTTGATTTCAAGAATAGTTTGGTGTATCTTAACAATATGTTTACTATATGTAGTAATTCGTAAATACTTGTTTATTTCCTTATTCAAACCTTAACTTCGGCTTTGCTGTGCACTATTGGGAATGCATTCCTTTTTTGGGCAACTCTTAGAATTAGAATTCTCATACCCAAAATAACTGCAAAACTTATTGGAAACTAACCTGATAAAGTTTCCAACAAAAAATAAAATGAACAATTTGAATCTTAGCTCTGATGATGTAGGAAAGCACATCAACAAATAGAAATAGAAAGTTATAACAAAACAAAAGCAAGCTTAAATACAAATACAAAATTCAATAGACTCTAATTGTCAAATTTCTCTGATTTCAACCACCACTGATTGGCAGTTTAGTACCCTTAACCACATGTTCCATCAATTGCAATGTAACAACACCTTAATTCACAAAAAATAAAAGATCTCAATTTACTACCACTTTTTCTTACCCAAAAAACCCTGCAATGCTTTCTACTTTACAAGAATCCATCTGTTTTCTTAACTACCATCAAAGCAGCATTTGAAATTTCCTAGTTATATCCGATTACCAAAATCCAAGATAAGCAAACAAACACCCAACATCCAAATCCCAATTTAACCCCTCAAAATTTGACAAAAATGTCTCAAATCGACACTCATGGAAAATCATGACCGCTCACAACTGAGTACAACCCACCTTGTGCCGACTCCCTTTCGTCCAGGTACACATCATCATGAACTCTAAGCGAAGCATGTACACCAATAATCAGAGCACTGATCACGAGGCAAACCAGCACATTCAATCCAACACTCGTGAAAACAAGACCCAAAATAGTGATCAGAAATAAAAACCCTAATACAATCCGATCATCAATTTCTCTCCCAAGGACCACAATGGGGTTCTCATTTCCAAAATAAAGGAAGAGCCAGAGAGTGAATATCAGTAGAAACACGATCATAGAAATTGGGTGGTAGATCAAACCTACAAACAGGATAATCAGGGTTATCAACGCGTAGTTGGATCGGAAGTGAGCTAGGTTGCGTCGGGCCCGAACCTTGGCATCGACATAGCTATACGGACGGGAGAAGGTGGTGAGATCTACCAGCTCGCGCCATGGCCGGAGAGTGGAAGCGAAGGCGCTGGTTTGTGCCCTTGCGCGGGAGAAGAAAGTACTGGAAGGGGCACTGGAGGTAGGGAGATCGTCGGAGGTGGGGATTGTCCCGTAGCGTGTCATCGGAGAGAGAGAAACCCTAACCCCGAAAGGAAAAATGGATTAGAGAGAGAGAATCGGAGATGGGATCTGAGAAAAGCGCGGGGGTTTGTGCAGCGTGAATTCATTTCCTCTGCATTAATGCACCATTTGATTTTGAATCTGATCCGTTCGTATACTGAAACGAATCTTAAAGGTCCCCGTGCATTACAGGCATGGGATCGGATTGGCATGGATTCTGATCGGACGGTACGGAGATAAAATCAAACGCCCCGTTAATGCAGAGGATGCCGGGCCGGGGAGTGTGGGTAATTGAATCCCGGATGTATTGGTTCGATTAAGTTTTCATTTGTCGTGGCCTCGCGGGCATGCGAATGACGGAATGAGCACGTACCAAGGATTGCGGTTGATAATGGACTACAATTATTCGTCCATCTCCTATTAATATGTGAATTTACCGAATTTTACCGAATTTTTTATTAATACTCTAAAAAAAAAAAAAAAAAAAAATAGTTCTCTTACTCCAAGCTAGGGGTGAGTAATGAGCGAGCATGAGCGAGTTAGGGTATGCTCGTGCTCGCTCGTTTAATAAATGAGCGAGTTCAAGCGAGCGGATAAATGAGCGAGTTATGAGCGGCTCACGAGTTATGAGTATTAAAATTTAATAAATTGTCATAATTCAATTAAATAAAATAATAACAAAAAAATCAACGGTGTTACAAAAATATAATAATAACAACATAAACTAACAATAGCATCAACAAACAACAATCAACAAAAACTAAAGCAGCACTAATAAAAATCCAACATAAATCCAAAAACATAAACTAACAACAACACACTGTTTTGAGGCGTCTGTTTAAAAAAATAAATAAATGTATAACCTATGAATATTTGGGATTGAATGTGGCGGTGGGATTAGATGTGGAAAATTTTAAATGAGCGAGTTATGAGCGAGTTGGGGCATGCTCATGCTCGCTCATTTAATAAATGAGCGAGTTGTTAATGAGCGAGTTTAAGTGAGCGGATAAATGAGCGAGTTCAAGTGAGCATTTAGTGAGCGAGTTATGAGCGGCTCACGAGTTATGAGCAATTTACTCACCCCTACTCCAAGCCATCAAACCCGAGCTCGTCCCCGAACTGATTTAACTGTCCACTAATAACGAAAATTTGTTAATTTGTCATTAATTAACGCATTGCTATTTTATATTGATTGCTTTAAATGTTAGCTTTGCACGGTTTTGTCTTGCGCTTTAATTTCGTGAACAGTCTGTTAGGAGTTGTAATTACTAATCCCCAAGTTAGTTCCCTAGCTTGTTAACAGTCATGTAATCATTAATTAACTACTTACTTGAACGTACTTTAAAGTACAATTTAAACCCAATTAACTCGGGAACGCGATAGAGAATTGGTTCTAATTTTAATTATGCAAATTAACAGCTTTTGATATTTAATAACTAAAAATACAGTCTTTATTTTGAACAAGTAATCCATTAAATGAAGATTTTTCAATATTTGTAAAAATATGTTTATATACTTTAAAATGTGTTTGAAGAATAAGCTTTAAAATGTGTTTGTAAACACAGGTTTATATGTTTGTAACAAATTTTTCAATGTTTGTAAATACAGGTTTATATGCTTTAAAATGTGTTTGTAAACACAGGTTTATATGTACAAATTTTCATTACTTTGTTTATGTTGTTTTCTTGCCAATATATATTGGTTTACTTGCTTTACACACAGATTTATATGCTTTAAAATGTGTTTGTAAACACAGGTTTATATGTTAATTTTTGTAAACACATGTTTATATGCTTTAAAATGTGTTTGTAAACACAAGTTTATATGTTTGTAACACATATTTTTAAATTTTTGTAAACACAAGTTTATATCTTTGTAACAAATTTTTCAATGTTTGCAAACATAGGTTTATATGCTTTAAAATGTGTTTGTAAACACAGGTTTATATGCACAAATTTTCATTGCTTTGTTTATGTTATTTTCTTGCCAGTATATATTGGTTTACTTGCTTTATACACAGGTTTATATGCTTTTTAATGTGTTTGAAGAATAAGCTTTAAAATGTGTTTGTAAACACATATTTATATGTTTGTAAATACAGATTTTTCAATGTTTGTAAACACAGGTTTATATGCATAAATTTTCAATGCTTTGTTTATGTTGTTTGCTTGCCAGTACATATTGGTTTACATGCTTTACTTGTTCACATGTACTGTTCCTGGCACATTCTACACAAATGAAGAAAATTTGTGTTGGGGGACGCTCTCGGGGATTAGTACAAATTTAGAGGTGTAAATTTCGTGCTTGAGGACGCGCTTGGGGATTGGTTCCATTTTAGATCTGTAAATTTTTGGTCGAGGACGAATTCGGGGATTCATTTTTTTTTTAAAAATAAAAATTTAACTCATTTACAATGAAAGTTAAACACTTGAACGCAGTAGATTAAACACTTTCCTTTATATGTTTAAATTATACGATTGTTTCGCTGCATCTGCGGTGCTTTTGTTAAATTTGTTTAACAAAGCGTTTTTCTCTTAATGCGGCGAAATTCTATACAATAAAGAAATATTGGTACTGTTATTGCGCTGTATGAAGTAAAACCTGATCTTTTGGTCGCTTATATTCTAAAAGGTTGGGGGACGCGCATAGGCACTTTGTTTGGGGTACAATTATCAGCTTCCAAAAAAAAAATAATGAATATGTCCTCAATTTTTTTTTTAAATACTCTACCTACCTCTAGGGGGGGGGGATCCACTCTGATCACCGACCGTCCCCCACAGGGGTGATCAACTCTTTCTTTTTTTTTAGATATCTTAATATTTTTATTTAAATAGTTTTGTAGAGTTTTAGTTTTTTTTTGTTTAGGATGTATGCCGAAAAATAAGATATTTGATATATTGATGAGTGATGTCGTTAACTCTTTATAATTTTGACTTGTTTGTCAGTTTGGTATCACAAGTTTAAAGATAACACTAATTAAGGACTTAGCATTGATTCTTAATAATTTATTTATTTTCAAATATACACAACAAATATGGTTAGATTGTCTCAATGATATCAACTTTTATTTAGATCTTAATATTTTCATTTAAATAATTTTTAAAACAAGATTCTGAAATCATAAATATAACCATTCTTTTTGTATTCCAAACAAAATGCTTTCGATGATTTTTGAATCATAAATATAACCACAATTCATGTTTTCGATGATTTTTGCATAATAAATGAAACCGCAATCCATTAAAAAAATAAGCAAATGCACACAATAAATAGTAAATGCATTTTAAAGTTATAGTCGTTTAGAGAGCATGGATGCGTCATCGATATTTTGACAATAATAAAATTATGGCCGTATAGAGAGCATGGGTGCATCATTGATGTTTTGGCAATGAAACATCGATGCACTTTTGCTGTCGTTAAACCAGGCATAAAGCATCGATGCGTTATCGATGTTTTTGCACAGAAGCATTATTTTTTTTTATGAAAAAAGTTTAAACAACCATAACTTTGGTTAAGAATGTCGAATTTGCGCGTATGACCCCAGTTCGGAAAGGGGGCACGAGACGGGTCAAAATTTTGCTCGCGGGAGCATCCCCAGGCATCCGATGGAATTAGAATTGCAAAAAAATATCGTTTAGTGCCTCAAAAATTCAGTTTAAGTGTTCTATCAACAGTAGACATACAACAACCGGTATTAGTTTTTTCAAAAACCTAAGAGATTATTCAAGAACTGCCCATATAATTATTTTAAAATGCATTTACTATTTATTGTGTGCATTTGATTATTCAAGTAAATGATATATGTTGACAATAATCAAATAATTCAATTATTCTCTTTCTTACTCTCCAATTATTCTCTTTAAAAAAAAAAGTTAACATCATGGAGGCAATCTAATTATATTTCCTTGTGTATATTTGAAGAAAATAAATTATTAAGAATCAATGTCAAGTCCTTAATTAGTGTTATCTTTAAACTTGTGATATCAAACTGACAAATCAAGTCAAAGTTATAAAAAAGTTAACAACAACACTCATAAATATATAAAATATCTTATTTTTTAACATACACCTTAAACAAGAAAACTAAAACTCCACAAAATTATTTAAATAAAAATATTAAGATATCTATAAAAAAAAAAAAAAAAAAGTTGACCACCCCTATGGGGAGCAGTCTGGTGGTCAGAGTGGGCCGCACCCTGTTGTTCGTACAATAATCTTTTACGTCTATTTGACTAATTTGCAAAAACATATAATTATTGAATTTTACGATTTCTTCTATTTTGATATTATGTAAGTCCAAGAAGAGTAAGAACTGCAGTATAACATGCTTGGACTGAAGAAATCACGAAAACTTTTATCAAGAATAAAAATTGTAAAATCAAAAGCTTGGTAAAGTATGTTTGAGGTTGATTAAATTGGGATAAAACGTTAGGAACGTTTTCAAAACGTTGGTAACGTTTTATAATAATCAGTAGCAACAAACTGATCAAAAGAAGAATCAAGTTATAACGTTATATAAACGTCATAACGTTTTACAAACGTTGTAACAATTAGCTTTAGAACTGCTGAAGCACAGCTGAACTGTACCAACATGAAACGTTGTAACGTTTTATAAAACGTTGAAACGTTTCAGGAATAATTAAGCTTCAAATAACTTCTATTTTGATCAAGTTTTTACAGGTTAAAACGTTGTAACGTTTTATAAAACGTTGGTAACGTTTTACTAAGCTGTTAGAGATTTAAAACCCTAAAATCGCATTTGAATAAAACGTTGTAACGTTTAATAAAACGTTGGTAACGTTTAATAAAACGTTGGTAACGTTTTATGTCAAACAGCTCATTTTTGAGCTGCCACTATAAATAGACTGAAAGGATCACTTTCAAACCCATCTCAGCCGACCCTAATCATTTCAAAAGCGATTTTCTGAGAGCTTAGCCTACTCCATTGTTGTGAGAGCTTAAAACTTCAAAATCCCTCAAGCAACCTCAAACCTACTTCACTAATCGTGATCTAGATTAGGTTAGAGTGATCTATTGAGTGTTTCTCTTGTTCTTGAGTAGCTTGTGTGACTTCCCTTGTTTGTAAGGGCTCGCCGGCTCAAACCTCGAGTTGCTCGTGTGACTTCCCTTGGTTGTAAGGGCTCGCCGACACTCATCTCTCGTTGGCCGTGACTTCTCATTTTGTAAGGGCTCACGGTTCACAATTGTAATCCTTTCATATTGGGTAATAGAAAGGCGCACCTAGAAAGAGGTTGCGACGCCCCGGAGACGTAGGCCATTGTTTTGCCGAACTCTGTTATCATCTCGCGTGTCAATTTCTCTAAACTCATCTATTTACTTTCAATTGCAATTTATTTTCAATTTTTGTTCAATTAGAGGTGCCCCTTTAGTACAACACACCCCACAGGAGCGGTTGGGGTATTTTTTAAAAAAATTGAGGATATATTCATTAAAATCTTTTTTTTTAAATATTAATAAAAAATTCGGGTGAATTTATATCACCTGAGTTAACAGTCGATTTAGATCCGGACTGTCCGATCAAAAATTACACAGACTAAAGTAACTCCGTATATTTTATTTCATGCCGATTTATTGGAATTCTGATCGAATCAGGGGAGATCCACAATGGCTCAGGGATTGCTCCATTTTGAAATTCAGTAGAAATAATAGATTTAATTCATTGTCTGTCCGTCCCCGTATTTTTATTATATTCAATATTAAATATAAAATTGCAGAATTGTCTATATTTTGTAATTATTTTTAAAAATGTCCAAACCAGTCATTTTTTGCCTGGTTGAGTTAAAAATTCAGACTGGACATTTTTTAGCCGATCAGGAGGCATTTTATTTATTTTTAAACATTTGTTAGATTTACGGAATTCGTATCACTCCAGGTACCTGAGGTCAAGCGAAAAATCTGGACCGTTTTTTTAGCTTGGCACAAATCTTAAAGCAAACCCCCTACAGTCACAACAGGTCTGGATTTGATTTGATTTGAATATAAGTAATCTGGACTGTTTGTTTTGGATTATAACAAATTTAGAAAAATCTGGCTTAATGAGTCTAATCCAAATATATGGATTAGACTCAATGATCTCGATCCATAATTTTTTTTTTTTTGTTTATGGTGAAAAAATGAGAAATTCATGCCACATCTCATCTTATACCAAGTCAGATCCACAAATTTTTTCTTTTTAATTTGGTAGAAAAGATGAATGGATAGTTGCCACATTTAATCAACTTGGAAGTGAATCTTGATCATTGAAACCAATTTACTTGGAAGTGGATCTTCACCATTGATACCGATTCACAAGTATTTATTTTTTATTTTTTGTGGCCTCTACATTTAAATTTTTTCCTTCAATGTCCATATTTTTATTAAAATAAAATATACTTATGAATCTAAACTATTAAGTGTGATCCATATATTTGGATCGGACTCATTGAGTCAGATTTTTTTAGATTTATTACAATTCAAATACTTTTTTTGTTTATGTACGTACAGATTTAATAATTTCTATGAATAAATTTTTTTTGGGGTAAACAGACTCAGATTCACAAACTCCGCTTTAGGCCCTGTTCGATAGTAATTTTGAAAGTATTGCTCACATGAAAAAAAAATCATTTAGACTGATTTTTTATTTTTATTTTTTTTATATAAACAGCAAAATCTAATTCAAAATTTTTATTTTCTATATCCATTCCTATTTCCTGCTAGCCTGCTAGCCCAACTAGCCCAAATGACAAATCAAGCCCAATATCCCATGAGTCCGATACCATGTGTTTAAAGTGTTTTGGTTGGTTTCTCATTTTTTTTTGGTTTTATCGTTCAGGCTCAGCAGTCAGCAGCTCACACCTCACACTGCTCACAGCCTTATCCGTTCAACTTCCTCTCTCAGCTGGCAACTTCCTGGCCCTTGCCGCTCGTCCCCGACACTCAACTCGGTTAGTTCTCAGCACCTCCCCGACACGGCGACACTCAGGCACTCCCTCACTCTCTCTCTATTTCCTTGCTAATCGTGGTACTGCACATTGAGGATTTCCCCGACACTCAGACACTCCCTCTTCTGTATTCGTTGCTAAGGCATTAGTTGAATTAAAAGACTATAAGTCTCTGATCATACCAAATCGGGCTAACTATGTCAACCTCATTTCTTGCCCCCTTCTTCTCAATTTCACCTTCAGCTTCCCAATTATCCCTATCCCAATCCCAATCTCAATCTCCATATGCTTCTTGCCGAGGCCTCTGCCTTGTCTGCTATGCGTTGCCCCATTCAAAATCTCAATCTGAGAGAGCAAATCCACGTCGTCGGCCACATTGGAAGGAGGAGAATAGGCGGCACCGGAAAGCAGATGCCATTTCTAACCAAGAGGCAATTCATCAGTTTGATCAGCTGTTGGGTGCCAAAAACCTCCGTCAAATCAACCAATACCTCAAGGACTACACCAAAACCTCAAGCAACCCTTACCCTACAGTCTTTTCCCTCTTCACCCGCTTAATCCAATCACAAGGAATTAATCTTAATGAATATACCTACGAAATCTTGATGGATTGTTGTGCAAGGATGAATCGGGTCAGCCTAATATTTGGTTTTCTGGGACGGTATCTCAAAGAGGGTTGCAGAGTTAATAATGCCATAATCTTCAGCCCAATACTCAAAGGCCTCTGTTGGGAGAAAAGAACTGGTGAAGCCATTACTATGGTTCTATACAAAATGCCTAAGCTAGGATATATACCTGATGTAGTCTCCTATAACATTGTTATAAATGGGCTGTGCAAGAATGGTGAAATTGACAAGGCAATGGATATTGTTGATGTCATGATTTCCAAAGGGTATGACCCCAATGTCGTGACATACAACACTCTTATAAAAGGGTTGTGTAAGAATGGTGAAACTGATAAGGCATTAGATTTTGTAGATGTTATGATTTCCAAAGGGTATGACCCTAATGTCGTGACGTATAGTACTCTTATAAATTGGTTGTGCGAGAATGGTCAAATAAACAAGGCAATGGATATTGTAGATGTCATGGTTTCCAAAGGGCATGAGCCTAATGTCGTGACATACAACACTGTTATAAAAGGGCTGTGCAACAATGGTGAAACCGGTAAGGCATTAGATTTTCTAGATGTTATGATTTCCAAAGGGTATGATCCTAATGTTGTGACGTATACCACTCTTATAAATTGGTTGTGCGAGAATGGTAAAATTGACAAGGCAATGGATATTGTAGATTTCATGGTTTCCAAAGGGCATGAGCCTAATGTCGTGACACACAACACTCTTATAAAAGGGTTGTGCAAGAATGGTGAAACTGGCAAGGCATTAGATTTTCTAGATGTTATGATTTCCAAAGGGTATGACCCTAATATTGTGACATATAGCACTCTTACAAATTGGTTGTGCGAGTATGGTGAAATTGAAAAGGCAATGGATATTGTAGATTTCATGGCTTCCAAAGGGCATGAGCCTAATGTCGTGACCTACAACACTCTTATAAAAGGGCTGTGCAACAGTGGTGAAATTAATAAGGCATTTGATTTTCTAGATGTCATGATTTCCAAAGGGTATGACCCTAATATCGTGACGTATACCACTCTTATAAATTGGTTGTGCGAGAATGGTGAAATTGAGAAGGCAATGGATATTGTAGATGTCATGATTTCCAAAGGGAATGAACCTAATGTCGTGACATACAACACTCTTATAAAAGGGTTGTGTAACAATGGTGAAACTGACAAGGCATTAGATTTTCTAGATGTCATGATTTCCAAAGGGCATGAGCCTGATGCCGTGACCTACAACACTCTTATTGCAGGGTTGTGCAAGAAAGGTGAAATTGAGAAGGCAATGAATTTTCTAGATGTCATGATTTCCAAAGGGCTTGATCCCAATACCATGACCTATTGCACTCTTATTGAGGGGCTGTGCAAGGAGGCTGAAATTCAATAGGCATTGGAAGTTTTGACTTTACATGATTTCTAGAGGCCTTCAGCTCGATGTCTCATTATGATGGGGCCGTGCAAGCGACGTAAAATGAAGAAGGTAATTGGAAAGGCGTGGTGATAAAACAGCCTTGTTGAGAGTGAGAAAATAATTGTTAATTGTATAATTATTGAATGTCGCTCCTTGATTGAAGATTATTAGGAGAAAAAATATTAAGAAATTTGGCGTTGTATTAGCATTGGATGTTGCTCCTTGATTGAAGATAAATTATTTGAATCATGTATTGTCATTGTCCTCACATATTGGAGTCCATTCTATTGGATTTCTTTATAACTTGAAATTACATATTTTTGATATATTGGAGAATTGTTATATTTTTTTTTTTGTGGTAATTAATTATAAGAGGATATCAATTTTATTTTCTTCAGCTTCATGTCACCACATCACTACGTCACCAAATAGAAGTCTTGCATGTTACTTATTTTCTTGTTTTGTTTTGGACTAAATGTTACTCAGTATTTTATTGTGTTGTTTTTTTGTATTGTTGTTTTGTTGCATTAATTGCACAAAACATGTTACTCAGTATGGATGATTCTTAAGTTCTATTACACAAGGAGTAGTAAATTTTTATTAAACTAAACAATAATAAAAAATTTAGTAAAGTGATGATTTTTAAATTTTTTGAAAAAATAGAAAAAAGTTTCAAAAAATATAAAATTTGATCTCCATCAAATATTTTAATATAGATATGAGGGAAGAGTGCATTTTAACCCTCCTCTATATATAGAGTTTGGCTAATATAATATTAGTGTCATTTTAGTCTATATAACACCAATTCTAAAATCTATCAAATCGACTTCGAACGATTAATTCAAACCGATTTACATTATGAGTGATGCGTTTACATACAAATTTTTTATATTTTCGAGTTATTTTAGTATCAAATCAAGCGGAAAAAATATTGAAAAATTAATGTATTAGAATTAATTTAAAAACTCACACATTTGACCGCTAGACTTAATACTAAATAAATTCAAAAGGTTATAAATTTTGCATGTAAACGCATAACTAATGAAGTAGATTGGTTTGAACGGTTTGAAGTCAATTTGATAGGGTTTAGAATTGGTGTTATATAGGTTGAAATAACACTAATGTTATACTAGCCAAACTCCTATATATATATAGTGTGGCTAATTTGCTATCGGAAGCACTTCGACAGAGGTGCTTCCGGGGCTATATTAGCATATGTGATGTTCAAACAATAAATCCAAACCGTTAGATGTTTAATCTATATTAAAATCTACTTGGAGACCAAATTTTATATTTTTTGGAATTTTTTTACTATTTATTAAGATGGTTTGAAAGTTGCTGTTTTTTTATGGTGCAGAATTTTAATAAAAACAGCGATTTTCAAATCATCTTAATAAATAGTAAAAAAATTCCAAAAAATGTAAAATTTGGTCTCCAAGTAGATTTTAATATAGATTAAACATCTAACGGTTTGGATTTATTTTTTGAACATCACATATGCTAATATAGCTCCGGAAGCACCTCGGTCGAAGTGCTTCCGGTAGCAAATTAGCCACACTATATATATATATATATATATATATATATATATATATATATATATAGTAGAACTAGGGTACTCTTAAGCTCACCAAAGTTTTGGTGAGCTTAACTCTAAAACTTATCAAATTGATTTCAAATGACGAATCCAAACCGTTGAAATCCGCCTACCTTACGTGGGATGTATCTACATATGAAATTTTTAAACATTCGAATTAATTTAGTAGAAAGTCAAGCGGTCAAAATTAGAAGGTTAATAAAATAATTTTAGTGCATTCATTTTTGAACATTTTTTGACAGCTTGACTTTATACTAAATTAATTCGAGTGTTTAAAAATTTCACATGTAGATGCATCACACGTAAGGTAGGTGGGTTTCAACGGTTTGGAGTTTAAAATGTCGATCCGAACCGTTCAAGTTGTTCTCCATATTAAATTGTGCTTGGAGACCAAATTTTACATTTTTTTGAATTTTTTTACTATTTATTAAGCCGCTTTGAAAATCGCTAATTCAACAGTAGCTTAACAAAACAGTAAAATCAGAAGCCACCGTTGGATCAACTGTTTTCAAAGTGGCTTAATAAATAGTAAAAAATTCAGAAAAATGTAAAATTTGGTCTCCAAGTACAATTTAATATGGAGAACAATTTGAACGGTTTGGGTCGACGTTTTGAAAATTAAAAAATAAATTGGTAGCACCAAAGCTCAAGAACTACAACTTTGATCTTAGCCAACCTCTATATATATTAATATATATATATATATATATATATATAAACTATACAAAAACTATATATATCAGATAAATTAATATTGGTCTATCGACTATGTTTGGAGGAGAGATAAGTGTTATGTGATAGCGTGTTATCCTTTATTAGGATACTTTTGAACAAATTTTTTTTAACAAAATGGTTGCTAGCGTTCTTTGCGTGGAAACACTAAACAAAATAATATTTACAATTAGCAAATGATGTGAAACTGTGTGACTACAATCTGTATTTGTGTTTTGTGCCAGTTTCGCAAGTACTTGTTCCCTTGTATCATTTCTGGTCTTATTTATATATGATTACTTCCCTTAACCATAGATTGGTGCTGATTCAGGACCAGCATTTATACCAGACATATTAACATCTTCTAAGATGTGTACCAGTCAGATCCGGTATCACTGTACCAGCATATGCTACCATCATCTGACGTTAATGTGAAGACCTCATTGATTACTGACTTGTCTAGGTTTGTAAGTATAAATTAAAACCCGGTTCCACCCCTTGGTATCTTGTGCGGACCCCGTTGACCTCCTGAAACTTTCCACAGCACCTTATTGTCACTGATATATATTTCATTTTTCTCACCTAATTTGTGCGGGTACATTTTTTGAAAAAGATTGTGCGGGTATATATATATATATATATATATTGGAGTATTATTTATAACAAATAACCACCGGGTTCATGTCATGCATTTCCCATTTGGAAAATTAGTTTGAAAGTTCCTGCTATGGTCCATAAATATTATATCCTATGTCAGTGTTATTGGATCCTACTACTGTTTTAAGTACAATGGAAAGGGCTACATAAATTTTATATTGGTAGAGGACTTGCAATAATTATTATTTTTTTATAAAAAAAATCTTCTATCAACATTTGGGACCAAAAAAATCTTCTTAACATTTCAGATCTTATCCAAATTTGGGACCAAAAAATAATCATGTAATACCTTCAGTTGATTTCAGATTTTTTTTTTTTCCAAATCTTGGGCCAATCAATGATCATTAGACCAGGTTGACATGATTATTTGTGTACCTTAGGTGACAATGACATGATGTTTTTTGTTTAGATCCGAATCATCCAATCGGAATCCGTACAAATATTAAAGAAGTCCCTATTAAACTTGAACTTGAGTCCATATACTCTGAGTCTGAGTCTGAGGTAACATAATATTTCTGTTTAGATCTGGACCATCCTTTGTCTGGGCCTCTGCGGGCATATCCCAAAAGGCATAATTTTATTATATATTTTTGGACCAAAGAATTATTTTGTTGTCCCCGTAGGAAGGGGAATTCAGATATACTTTTCCGTAGGAAGGGCAGATATGCAAACCTATCAATTTTCAATCCTGAATTAATGGGAAAAGAAAAAAAAAAAAAAAACGGAATAAGATTAAATGAAAAAACATGGGAACTGTAGAATGAATTTATATTTCGAAGTTGGTATTTTGAATAAACCCAATTGGAAAAGACTTTGCATATTGGGCCTAATGGGCCCAATGCAAAAGTAAATCAGAATCTTGTAATATCAAGCTGTATTCTATTTCTATAGAAAGGACTTTATTTTGTCTTCCAGAAACTTTGACATCTTTTTCTAAGGGCTTGATTCAAAATTTGAACAAGATCTTTGAATTCTCTGTTAGGAAGTCCTCTTTTAGCTACAAGTTTTTGAATTTTGAACAAGACTTCGCATATTTTTTGACCATTTAACTCTTCATTTATCTGCTGGGCAGTCCTCCTTTAGCTTCCTTTATTTCTTAATCCTATTTAATCTCATCCAACGATATCTCCTTACTACAGATTAAAGAGGCTCCTTAGCAAAATAGCTTAATCCTTCTCACCCCCGTCTTAGGAAACAAGTCTCCTTAAAGGCTCCTCAGAGCAATTTGGGATTTCTTTTTTAGACGCTTCTACCCAGGTTCTTAAGGAGCAGCTCATTTTAATGCTCTCTCATTTGACATATCCATTTTGATAGGCATTCCGTATTCCCCCGTTTCTTCTCTCTCATTTCTTCAAGAGATTTTTTTTTTTTTTTTTTTACTTTTTTTTTTTGCAGAATTTCGTCCAACTTTTATGCTTTGTAACTATATTCTCAAATAACATGCCATTTTCTCAAGTATTAGGTCTAAACAAGTTATCTCCTTGCCGAACATCAATTCTTTAGTAATTATTAAATATTGAATACTTCATCTCTTAAGGAGAATTGTCGAACAAATCCTAAATGATTAAGCGGGATAAAACGGACCAACAAATATCAAGCTTTAAAAAGTGTAATATTATAGTTTTAAAAAATATATATATAAATACCAAGCTTCTATAATTCATGATATAATATAATATCAAATTTGAATTTTTTAACATTATAAAATCTAACACTGTACAATGCAGTAAACTAATACGGACATACTAATAGTTCCAATTTTCAGAGAAAAACAGTATTTAATTTAGTTGATATTGCATTTTCAGAGAAAAATGGAACTCCATAGTTCAAAACCGCGAACATCAGAGTTTGTAATCAAAATCTCAAAATCGTTTTTTTTTTAATTTTTTTATATAAAACTTAAGCATCAAAATAAAACAGCTATATGTGATACTTATTGTTTTATCTATATGAATATAAACAATTATCACTTTTTTGTTTAGAATTTATATGAATTAATAAGTTAAAAAATTAATCATAATATATTTACATTAGTGTATTTTTTTCAAAATCGTGAGACATATTGTGTTATTTTGTGTACATATTTAACAGTTTTATTTTAACATTAAGTTTTGAATTTTAATTTATTCATTTATAAAATAAAGGCATAACTGAGACAAAATAAAATATATACATTTGAACCCTTACACTAAAATTAATATTTGAAATATTAGTCATGAAATCAACTACCACCCCACAATCCCACAATCCCACAATCCCACATCCCCGGAATAAACATGTGGAGAAAAGACTCAACAATTTGAACATGTTACCTTCATTTTTATTTTCTGATCTTATTCAATATACAGTACAAAAGGAAATGCGCACGCCTTTACAATTTATGTTGGTCAACGCAATTGCCAACTCATATCATATGTATCCAATAATATGACATTTATATATATAATTGATCCGTGCATTGACTTATTTGCATGCGCTGCATGAATTAAACTCCAACGGTATATAACTAATTGGTACCTTTTTTTTAAAAAAAAAAAAAAAAAAAAGGTAAAACAGTAGGTAGGTATGTATATTATCAGTAGAATAAAAAATCGAAAACAGAAATGATGCCTGCTCTATGATCTGCCAGGTATATTTTGGTTACTCGCGCCGCGCGTTGTATATTCTACTCTAATTAGAATTGTGAGTTCGTGACTGTATATATTTGTATAAAATATGTAGTCATGCTTCAAAGATGCTTCATTTAATTTATCAGCTCGGATTCATAGGCCAAGGGCATGCATGCTTTCAAAATTTTAAAATTTGGTGAATGAATAAGAGAAAAGAAACATATTTTTTTTCTATTTTTAGATGAATTGTGGTCAAGTTTTGATGCAACAGAAGGTAAATGACAATAGATATCTGCCTATCATTCAGATATGTTACCTGCCCGTTTTTCAGTGAATGATTGCACGGTTGTATGCATGGATGAGGTTACAGAACATCCGGACAAGATGGGAAACAAATCATGTGAAGTTGTCTAGAAAGAAATAAAATATAATATATAGAGGCCCGTGCCACCTAAAGAAATACGGTCAACGCAGTAACGGATCAGTGGTCCCACTTATAGTGACAACGATTTAAACTCTTCTGTACTGCCAATAATTGCACATTGTTACAATTGTAACAAATATTAAATTGTGAAAAATTTGGAGACTGTTTAATCCACTTAACAAAATAATGAAGATCGGTTCTGTACTTTTAAGTTTTATATATGGAGGAAAGCTGGTACTTGCTTTAGGTTCATTAAGATATAAAATTGGTGAGTAAAGGAAAAATAAAAGAATAAGAAGTGACACAGCACTCTCGGAAATCTTCCCTTCCCTCTCTTAGTTTATTGCATAGAATTTTTAGAGTACATATTTTTGTCATAAAAATAAAATCTAAGATGAGCAGTACAAATAATAGAGGCTGTAGTCTAAACATAGAAACAAACGATAGCAAATAATACAATTAAGGAAATACACTAAAGTAAAATCCATCCAGGGAATTGAGGCTGTCAATATTCCAAATACAGAGGACATTCCCTTTGTGTAGATATCGCAATAGTGAGTTTATTTATAAAATAAATCATATTAATTTCAAGTAACGAATTCAGCTACTTCAAAAGTAATACATTTATATTTCAAATCGTTAATCTTTATAATTTATTTAATACACATGAAATTAATATATATATAGAGAGAGAGAGAGATGGGCTATTGTACTTCGCGAAGTAAAGCCAACGTTTTACTTCACGCCATATCTTCATTTTCAAAGTTCAAAACGTCGATCCAGACCGTTGGATATGGTCTCCATATTGAAATGTGCTTGGAAACCAAATTTTTCATTTTTTAGAATTTTTTTACTATTTATTAAGCCACTTTGAAAGTTGCCGATCTGATGGTCCAGTAATTTTTACTGTTTTTTACTGTTCACCCGAATTTTCAGATTTTCAAAGTGGCTTAATAAATAGTAAAAAAATTCAAAAAAATATAAAATTTGGTTTCCAAACACATTTCAATATGGAGACCATATCCAACGGTCCGGATCGACGTTTTGAACTTTGGAAATGAAGATATGGCGTGAAGTAAAACGTTGGTTTTACTTCGCGAAGTACAATAGCCCATCTCTTTCTCTCTCTCTCTCTCTCTCTCTCTATATATATATATATATATATAATTTTAGTTATTAATTATAACGTTGCTTTTTTGTGTCTTGATTTTACATTAATGAAATTAACAAATTAATGCATTGATTTGTAAACATATTACTTTTGATGCAAGTTGGTTTTAACAATTTTGAATTTATAGAAAATTTGATAAATTTTTGTGTTAGTCACTGATTACTTTGATGAATTTAAGTGTGTACTAGCTTTAAGTTACGAGAAAGACCTAGTTGTTATTAATTATAATGATTTTGCACGTAATATTTACTTTTTAACTATTTTAAATAAACATTTATCTTAAATTATCATTTTATAAAAAAATACTTATTTTATTTTGTGTTGAGAAATATAAGGTGTTTATTTTTTAAGTGCTAAAATAATCACAAATTTACAATTTTAACTAAGCAATGATATTAAAAGATTACTCAATTTTTTTTTAGTCCAGAAGAAAAAAAAAACATGCTTGATGGTACAACCGAAATCAAATAAACATAATTGACTTTCCAACTACTTACTATCGCATTGAAATGTATAAGAAATTTATATTTGCAATATTTTGCAAAAAAAAATTCAGTTGATATGAGTTGATATGATTTTATATTTATATTTATTTTATTTTATTTTTAACTTAAAATGTAAGATCTTGCTTTTTGTTGTTGTCTAGATTGTCAAATTTAAAATGAGTGTACTAGATACAAATTCAATGATATTAATAAAATGGTAATGTCTGATTGTTTTATATTTCGGTTCAGTATAATAGAAGTATGTATCCTCTGAAATAACTGCAATTTATTTAAAATGTGCCATGTTGAATTTAAAACATATATTCAATTTGAAAGCTATGTGTAATGCACAAGACAATATTCATTGGAAATGGATTTATTTGATATTCGTGCTTTAAAATTTTGAACGGTTCAGATTTTTCAAAAATTAACTCAAAGTCTCAAACATAGAAATACCTCAAAGATGAGAATCTGGATAACAGAGAATAAGAAAACCGTTGAAATAACAGAGATGCAGTATCTGGCGCATGTTTACCTTACTTACTGTTTCGCTATCCAGACTATCCAGTGTACCAGCTCTAGAGAGAGAGAGAGAGAGAGAGAGAGAGAGAGAGAGAGAGAGACTCCAATGCGCATCTGAGACTTGGAAAGTTTGAAAGCAGAGGTGGGGGACCACTTTTGCAATTTACCCTTCACTAATATTGACTTTTGTAAATTTGTAATTCCCCATGCAGTATTAAATGATATGTTGCATGTGTGATAAACTGATAGTACAGAAAATGGACAAATTGCAATAAACTCCTTGATCTTCTTTTATTTGCATCACAATTCCTAAGCAACTTCTTAATTCCGAAATTTTTATTAATACCCAAAAATATTATAAAATTACACAGTATATCCACTTTTCTGTGGGAATTTGAAATATGTCTCTTTTAGTGACTAAATAACTGGACAAAGTCTCTTTTTCCAGTTATTTAATCACCGGATTCAAAAAATTGGTCCGGTGACTAAATAATTTGAAAGAGAGGTTTTGTTCGGTTATTTTGTCACTGGATCCATATTTTAAATATTAAATTCAATAGAATACACACTTTGAACGACAATACTTTGCTTTTAAAAAAAAAACTTGCTTTGTATTTTTGTGCACAGACTCAAAATATGCGTGGTGTGGTTCCATGCTGACGGATTCAAGTAATTCAATCAATGAAGTAATGAATGCCAAATTATTATTTTCATTTTGTTTGGAGGAAAACGCCAAGTTATTCAGACGAAGATCTGTTGCGCTGATCTTAGAGCTAAAAAAAAAAAGTAACATTTGTGTGCCTCTCAATTCAATCCAAAAAAACACTTTTTCGGTGACTAAATAACCGGACCATCTTTCTAGTTATTAAGTCACCAGACCAATTTTCTGAATTCGGTGACTAAATAATCGGAAAGAGAGGCTTTGTTTAGTTATTTAGTCACCAAAAGGGGCAAACTTTGAAATCCCACAAAAATGTGGATAGACTGCATAATTTTATAATATTTTTGGGCATTAATAAGAATTTTAGTCTTAATTCCTTGCTAGATGGATGAATATTAATACAAACATAATATTTAATACAATACAGATATGACGATACAGTTTTTTTATTTATGTTACAAATATACAATATTATAGGTGTTTTATATATGTTTGTTTTCTTGTTTTTTACTTTCTATACATAAAATTATTATATTTTATTTGAAAAATCTAACATAATTTATTATCTCTTTTTAATAAATAAGAACACATAAATAAAATAAAATATGTATATCTTAAATATAAGTGTTAAATAAAATATGTATATCTTAAATATGTACTGAAGATTTATTAAATGCTAGAGAATAGAATTCAGACCTATAAGCGAATGGTGTTTCAGCTTTTATTTATTTGTACGAAATTTAAAAATTGGCAAATTCAGACTGGTTACATTCAAATCAAGCATGATCGTAAGAGCTTTTCCAAATCAACTTTCTATATTTAAACAACAGGCTTAACTTGTTCTAGGCCTAAACCCTAAAGAGAAAAAAAAAAAAAGAAAAAAAAAAGTCATGCTTCAAAAATTCAAATAAAATATAATCTATGCAGGTAGGTTTAAGCTTTTAAATAATGTTTAACGACATTTAACGAGAGGATGACTATACAACAGTTTATCAATTAAATTGATATATTGACCGTTAAATCTTGATATCGGCATTTTTAGCAAGATATATTTTTCTAGTTTTACAGAGTCTAAATAACACAACGATGTACTTTAACAACAATAATGATTAGAACATAATACGATATAAATTCAATAAAACAAAATGCAGTATACTAATACTTAAATTCTACATGATCTCAGTTCTAATACAATTCATATTATATGGCAATTAATAACTGTTAGAAAATATATATTACAATAATTAACACCAGCGAGTCCAAAAATCGATTAATCGGTTTAATCGCAAGCTTAATCATGGTTTTTAAAGCTTGCTTCGATCTAATAATGAATTAATAAATAAGAAAGACTCATTTTGGAAAAGTAAGCGTTCACTTTTGGTGTCCAGTAGAAAAATTCAACTCATATAGTTGATTAATTTATTTTCAAGTTTTTGATAAAATGTTTTCTTTGCAATCTGATTTCCTCGTCAAACTAAAGAAAACTATAAAAAAAATATCGGACAGTATTCTTGGGGAAAAAATATATAATAGTCTATTTGAAAAATTCTAGAAGTAGAATTTTTTTTGTAAAATTTGCTCGGTATTTTTTTTTTATTTTCAGGCACTTATTTAAAACCATTTTTAATTATTTTGAGGTAAAAAGTACCAAATTAGTGACATCCGTGTTTCTTATTTTCTTGCTAGAAAGTTGAGACTCTGTTTTTATAATCTTATAAAATAAAGTTTAGTTTGAAATCTAACATTATAACTGTGATATATATTATTGGCATATTAAGTCTACAAAATATAAAAATAATCTTTATATGTTTCACCGTAAATCAAGTGATTTAAAATTTTAACTATTCGAAAATAACGGTCCATCGTCAACTAAAATTGTATGAGATTTGATTGCATTTTGCGTTAGATGCGTAACATATCTATAAAATTACTTTTAATTTCTAAATTTATTTGAATTTTTTTTTATAATCCATTCTAAAAACTGTAAAGATTTTCAAAATAACCATTATCAATATGAAGTAATTCCTCGAACACAAAATAACAACAGAAGTAAAGCCCATGAGAATCTAAATTTTAAATTATCAAGGGTTCGTTTGCAAATGAAGCAGAGCTTGATTTTGGGGTCCAGATTAAAATTCTGACCTTTCTCTGAAATAAATTTATTAATACAACAAATCCTATTTTTTAGGGAGCTATATTCGAAGAATCTAATTCTCTTGTACCCATCAAAACTTTTAAAGTTGTTAAATTTCCATCAAATTTTAAAAATTGCTCGTTTATCCGTCCAAATCAAATAACAGAAATAAAAAGTAGCAGAAAAAAAATCAACAAAACAGATAAAAAGAAACCACATGGAAAATAAATTAACAATTGGAACTATAAATAATTCAGGCTAAATCAAAAGGGTTTATTTGTTTATTCCAAACCTAAGGGTCTGTTCGGCCCACTATCGGAAATGGGTGTAGACATAGAAATTGAATTGCTTTTTACGGTTTCTGTAGGAAAAAAAAAATTAGTTGCCTTAAAAGAATTACTATTGAAAATTCTCTATTCATTTTTTTATTTAATTTAAAGAGAAATGATTATCTGTTATAAAAAGAAGGACAAAATAAAAACTATAATATTTCATGGTAAATCACATAATTTTCAATAGAGGAGGGTTCAAATGCACCCAAATGCACTCTATCTTTTAAATTCTTTTTCTCCGTTTTCAAAGTCCGAATAGTCAATTCGAACCATTAGATGTGATCTATATATTAAGATGTGCTTGGAGACCAAATTTTATATTTTTTGGAATTTTCTTACTATTTATTAAGCCACATTGAAAATCGCTGATTTTGGATTTTTTGGACCTATTAGATCAGTGATTTTCAAAGTGGTTTAATAAATAGTAAAAAAATTCAAAAAAATGTCAAAATTTGGTCTCCAAGCACATCTTAATATATAGATCGCATCTAACGGTTTGGATTGACTATTCGGACCTTGAAAACGAAGAAAATGGATAAGGTGCATTTGAACCCTCCTCTTTTCAATAATAGTATCTTTGTAAATTGGGAAGAGAAAAAATAATTTGGATTCGGCGCTGGACTATTGTTTAAGTTTGAGCAGGGTAAATAGCCAGTTTAGAAAAACAATTGGGTATAAGCGTAATTTTCCCATAATTAACAACACATACTTCACGTTTTGGCCAGATCTTCTCAAGTAACTCAAATATTTAGTTTAGATCTTTACCGTCAGATCAGAAACCGGGCCAATCCGCCGCGAGGTGGATTGCATGAAGTCCCTTTAATGTTCGTGGAGAATCTGATCGGACGGTCGTAATATAATCATAAATATTGTATTACCTTAGGTGATATGAATTCCTTCACGCTACCCCGACCGATTTGATCATGAAATACATCCAACTTAAAAATCAGTCGCACTCGCACACAAACTTCTAAAGAAGTATCCGCGTAAAATTGAGTGTTCTTTCGCCCAAAACCTAAACCCAGCCACACGGTAGGGAAAATCGCGCAAGAATTGAATCGGGGGCTGTCGATAGAAGGATTGATTTTCCAAACCATGGTGGCAACGCAACAATGGAGTAACTATTGCTTGCTACGGTAGGAGGTTCTAAATTTAAGCAAGGAACTTCACAAGCTCATCCTTCACGCTACCCCCTCGCTCCGTCTCTGATCAAGGCTATCCTTTGAGATACAAGTGCAAGTACGTTCGATCATTCCACCTGTTGGTTTCTTCTTCTACTCTATTTTGGTAAGTTTACTCCTGGAAATTGAAACCCAAAAAAAAAAAAAAAATTTTCTGGAAATTCACCTTTTTGCTTTGTTATGTGCTTAATTTTGAAATTTTCTGTCTGATTGATGGTAAAATTTGAGACACAACCAGGAACCTCCCATGAATTTACTGATTTTCGTCTTCTCAGTTTGATAATGATTCATAATTCTAACATTGTGCAAATTTTACCCTCAGAGTTTATAGATTTCTGTCAAACGAGTGATATCGTTTTGACCTAAATAGAAATGGCCATCAAAATCCAAAATTATACGTTTTTCCGGGTTTTTTAGCTATTCTTATTATTGAAATTCTGAAATTTCATGTTTAATTTGAAGTCAAAATTTAAAAACTGCAGTCTGTTAATGCCATCAATTTTGAGATGGAAGGGGTTGAAGAGGCAAATCAAGTGGCCATAAACAGTTGCCATAGAGTTCTAAGCCTTCTCTCCCAGCCCAAAAATCAACTCCAGTTTAGGCAAATAGCGCTAGAGACTGGAGAGTCTGTTTCTAGGTTCAACAAAGTTGTTTTTCTTCTGAGCAAGAATAAGGGCCATGCGAGATCAAAAACAGAGAATAGGAAGAACAGAAGCCTACCTCAAATAAACCCTAATTGCCTGTTAGACCACCCTGCTTTGTCCAATTTTGGCCAATTTGTTCCCAATTCGGATCCCTCCCCATCAAATTCCTTCCAGTTTTATCCAAAAAGCAAATGTTCAATTGATTCAGGCTCTAGTTCTTTAGCGAAGACTGCAAGTACACCGAAATTCAACAAAAATATATTTCTAGAATCCCCGATTCTTGAAATAGATCCCTCTTCTTCTTCGGTTAATCAAAATCATCAAATTACACCACAGTCCAGTAAACCAAAATCAACCCATTTTCAATTCAAAGATGAACGGAGCAAAACTAGTGAGATTAACATAGATTTTGAGAACTTTTCAATACCAAACTCGGTATATTCTTCACTTAGTGTGGATGGAAGTGGATTTCAGCTCATAAGTGGGGCCCAGTCATCTGACCTTGTCAGCCCTCGGCTACCTCCTTTTAAGAGAAAGTGCCATGAAAAGGGGGAAAATGGGGAGGGTAAATGTGGAACCAACGGAAAATGTCATTGTGCCAAAAAGAGGTATTATTTTGCAAATTCCCTACTTATTTAGTTTTATGGGATTTTTTATACGAGTTAAAGAACATATTTTATAGCCTATTGGCTATCTTTCTTTTAATATTTAATTTTGCAATATTCCATTGCATAGACCAGTGGTGCTTTCAGTTGCGCTTCAATTGGTTGAGATATATTTTAGCATCAATTTTTGAAAGCATAATAATTGCATTCTAAATCTATTATTTATATATGTTTGATAATGTCTTTTATTTTGCTTTCTTTTTATTTCATTACAGGAAACATAGAGTGAAAAAAACAGTTAAAGTCCCTGCTATTAGTGACAAAATTGCAGATATACCCCCTGATGATTACTCGTGGAGAAAATATGGCCAAAAGCCAATTAAGGGCTCGCCTCATCCCAGGTATACCTTTTATTTATGTTATTTGACATCTTGCAATTATGATTATATTTAGAATATTAATATTAATTAACTACATAGTGAGCTTTTAAAATTTCATGCCCTTGGTTATTTTAAATAACTTTGCCTAGAATTTTATATGATTACTTTCACAATTATTGAAAAAAATAAATCTAGTACCCACATATGAATTGACAAAATGCATTGTGTAAGTGTTATTCCATTCAACATTTGAAGGTGTCTTTGTTCTCTCAGATCTTCTCCCTAGGTTTTCTTCCTTAATTAATTTCCAGTTGTGTAGTAACAAATAAAAAAGGTCAAAGTTGAATATGCAGATATGATATATATTTTTACAGTTGCCATATTTAATATGTACAGCCATGTAAGGTTTGAGCATCTGTTTTTATGAATTCCCCTTTAGTGATCTTTTTTGTGAAGTATTATAGTGCTGGGCGTTCTTTATTCTTTGTCATTTTTTAGTTTTCATTTTTCGGGCTAAATTATTTTTCTTTCTGGGAGGATGATTTAATTTTGATCAGTGAGAAAGTTTTTATTTGTTGTTTCTTTATCCAAATGCAAAGTAATTATCTGTTGTAGTGTAAAGTAATTATTTTTATTTCCAGGGGCTACTACAAATGCAGCGGGGTTAAAGGATGCCCGGCGAAAAAGCACGTAGAGAGATGCTTAGATGACTCCGCCATGCTTATTGTAACGTATGAAGGCGAGCACAACCATCCAAAGCTTTTAAACCAACCCACACAAACAACATAGAAAACCTGATTCCTTTTCAAATTGTAAATTTGATCCCTCATTGGTCACTTTGCTATCATCTGCTTTTCCAAGATAGAAAGAAAGTTTACTATGCTGTACAAAATCTCAATAGTTTATCTCACATACCCTGCAGGCAAAGAAATATCTCACAAATTGGATTACCAGAACTACCCCCTCTGATTTAGCTAGAAACATAAGTGAAGGAAATAGCTAGACATTTTTTGGAGAGAAGTGAAATGCATGAGCTCTGATAATTTGAGATTTTGGATGGGTATCTATAGAAATTGTCCCCAACTATTTTCATGGATTGTAGACCAGTTCTCTGGTGTGGAGATATACTTTTCAGTGTTCCTAAAAGAAAAGCAAGTAGAGAAATTAGACCATTTTTGGTCTTATTTGGTTTCTAAAACTTTTAGAAAAGAGTTAAGTTTGTCTCATTTATGGTTGATAGTATGATAACATGTCAAGAGAAATATGAGTCGGTAGATATATATATATTTTTTTATATTTGTTTTGTTTTTGAGGGCTTGTAAATTCTGTAACTTTAAGATATTGAGTCGAATTTATTAAAAAAAAAGAAGAAGAGAGGTTGAGTTGCATTTCATGGGGTTTCTTTTTTACTTCATTTTTTTCACAATTTGCAATGAGATATACGATCGGATTAAAATTGGCAGTGCAGTTTCCAGCTGGGTTCTAACATTTTTGGTGGCCGTTTTTATTGATATTTTTGAGGGTTCAAATTTGAAATTCCAAATCTCTTTAAAATAAGCTTATAATCTCGCAAGGAGAAAAGGGTTGCATGTTCAGGAGCCTTGACAATTTAATGATTTATTCAATTGGAAGGAATGTAGCAAATCGGGTGATGACACAGAGAGAGAGAGAGAGTAATAAACTAATTTAATGCCGACCTTAATTTTTTATTTGAAATAGCATTATTTATCGTCACTTTCTTTCAAGGTAAGGTAGTTGTGTGTTGATGAAATTTTTAAATGAGGGTCAACTCCTCCAAGTTGGAATTTATTGGTTTTTGAAGTAGAGAATGTGCAATGGGCAATGGCAGATTGGCAGGCGGCCGCTCAACTCCAACAATATAACAATATAACAATATATAAAAGAAAAGATAAACAATAAATGCAATAAGAAAAGGACACTGGATCTAAAAGCTTATATTGGAGTGTTCTTGCGAAATCTATATTCATTCGTATGCAACTTCTTGCTTATATATCTTAATGTCACCCTTTATTATTTAAATATTATTTTTGTTGATATGATAAGTAGTGTTTTTTTTTTAACTGCAGACTTAATATAGTGGCACGAATATAGAGACACATTTTAAATTCTCACGAAAAATACTAAAAAATATAGTGGCACGAATATAGAGACATTGCTACGATTTCATTATTTCAAATCACAGATTTATTATAAGATATAAATATATTTTGATTTGAGTGGAACCGAAAATATGCATATGTTGAATCTATATTTTTATTTTCAAAGTTAAAAAACCAATTAGAACAGTTAGAATTTTACCAAAAGTTCTCCGTTTAACAATTTGTCTACAAGTAGTTATGATCGCCATCGTTAATTTCATTAATGATTTTAATATTGAGCAGTGAACACATCAACCTTCCTACAACTGCTTTTCTTCTAGCCTTCCTATCATGTAGAATTGTTGATCAGAGTGAGGCTATGTACATACGAATCCGTATCCTCTGCATTAACTCAAAGATAAATCTTTTGAGTTAATGCATTTGAACTGTCCGATTATTTTTAAGATTCGTGCAAATTAATTCCACATTATTATCAAAAACCTCTATGTTTTAGGCAAGAGCCGAATGGGCTCCTTTTATAATCGGACAATTGATATATATTAACTCGAAAGATGCTCTTTTGAGTTAATGCAGACGATGTAGACTCATGTACATATGGACTGGTCCGTACTATAGTGTGGATTGGTTCGTACTATAAATTAATATTTAAATAGTTGATATAAATTGTTCAGCATGATCTTTATAAATATACTTCTAGATCAAATATTTCATTTTTATAAATTTTTACTATCTTTCCAGATAAGTAGAAAATCAGTTAATTTAAAAATTAAGATAATTGAAAAGTAATGCTCTTCTACTTACCTAAAAAATAGTGATTTTTTTTTTTAATTTTAGTTTGCAAATACATTTTTATATGGAGATGATATTGAACTATTTAAATCTATTATTTAAATTTTAAAAATGAATATATTAATTTCAGTACAAACCAATCCATTGGGTGAGGTAGTTCATAGTGGTAGAGTACGGGTAAGGACAATTTGTAATGGGTAAGGATATTAAAATGCCTCTACCCGATCCTTGCTGTACCCATTGAGACTCCTAGATGCGAATTCGTTCCGTTAGATCCGGGTGATTTCAGAAGCAGAAAAAAAAACTCTAGCGACAGCCTCCCTCCACCTCCCTCCACTTTGTTTCTCATTTTGTCCCTCTCATTCCTTCTAGGCCGCACTCCCGACACATTAATACTTCCCACCCTTCTCTCTCGGCTCTACCTCCTTGAGCTGAGAGGAGAATGAGGGAGAGGGGAGGGACCATAGTCGATCATAACTGAGAGCGTTGTAGCTCGAAGCGTAGAGTCTCTAATCCATCTTGATCGGAGCGGCGATAAACAGATCTAGTCGTTGGAGCGTGGCAGTGGTTGAACAAGAGCCAGTCTGGTTGTGGAAATATATAGAAAATAAAATAATAGAGTCATTAATAATGTATACAAGTAGAATTAGAAAACTAGATAGTTTAGAGGAATTTATGAGAATAAAAAAGTAGATCTAAGAATGAATACTATTTGACTCGTTGTAAATATGTTTTTGTACCTACCAAATTGTCAAGAAGTATTTAAAGCTACTAACCTTTTTTTTTTAAAAAAAGAAGACGTGAATTCATAATTGCAAGCATGAAACGTAATATACAGCAGTTATGAGGGCCAAATTGCTAAACTGGACCTTGGCTTTAAAAGTTATAAATTTGATTAATCGATCCAATCATGTGTTTTAGGTTAATGTCAACATCTCAAGCAAGCTAAGTAAGAAATTTAATAACAAGACGACCAATTATTAATTATTTTGGTATTTGACTGTAATTAATTATGAAAAATATTGCATGTTGGCGTAAAAAATAAGTAAAGGTCGCCATCGTATTATTAGTGTTCTTGAAGAATAAGTAATTATTTTGTATTCATTCCCAGGTATAGCCTTATTCAAAGCAACTGGAAATAATTGCAACATATTATTTGTATTGTTCTAATCTGAATTTTTGTGGTATTTTTTTTTTTTTGGCAATATGCGATGTTATTTTTTTTTTAAAGAGATCATCCATCATTTTAAAATCGTTTCACATCACCTCTTATTCTTATTTATGTATGTGAACTCTGTGGAAATTTTAATTTATATAGTGTTTATATTTTTGACAAAATTGTTTAAAGAATTTATACTTCTTTATATACTTAAAAAAATAATATAATAAAAAAAACAAGTGAGCAAAATAATTTCTCTATTTTAAAATTAAGTTAAGCCCAAGTCCACAGTACACAAACATTGTGATTTTTAAACATTAAATTTGTATCTGTAAAATTAGAATGCATGAATAAAAATTGAGATCCTTTTTCTCGAAAAGCAGTACCAAGACTCCCCTATTTTTTATCATACCCATAAAAAACTTCTAAATATTGAATTCTTTCATCAAATTGGGTCAAAGAAAGAAAAATTATATGCCATGTCGATTAATAATTATAAATATACCACCTTTCATCTATTTCTTTCTTTGACCCAATTTTAGAAATTTAAACTTTTTTTAGGGTAAGCCCGTAGGCTTTAGAATATTAAACATTTAATTAGATAATAGGCAATTTATTATTAATTTTGATAGGGAAATATGTAATTTACAATAATTCAATGGTTATGTAAACAATTCTTCCTTAAAAAATAATAAAACATATATATATTACAACATAGGCCGTACCGAACATTATTTTTATTTTTATTTTTATTTTTATTTTTTATTTTTTATTTTTTATTTTTTATTTTTATGTTCTTGCTGCAGTGCTGGTGATTAAGTTATTGACAGCAAATAGAGATCTAATTAATGGTCATAAAAGCTTATGGAGTTGACTATATATTACCTAATTAAGGCCTAAGGCCTTTATTAGGTTCACAAGCAAACGATATTTTTGCATTTTCTTATTAGGAGGATTACACCTACCTCCGAATTATTTTCCTCAGTTATATATCCCACTTAATTTTGTTTAGCTAACTTTCGTAAATAAAGAAATAAACATTCAAATGTGTATTTTTATATTTTTAAAAATATATGCATTAATTATGTAAAAATCAAATATGTATTTATACGCCTCTAATAATTTATGTACTATGTTGGCAAACAAATGGGCTTTAATCGGATTATACGGTTCAGATTCATTAACTCAAAAGATTCTTTTTATTTTTATTTTTTTAAGTTAATGTAGAGGATACGAATCCTTTTTGTCGTATTTATTTTGTACTTAACTCTGCTATATTCTTTTGTATATTATATTATTAGGTATGCTCGTGACAATTTCGTTCCAGCATTTTCATGATCAGGAAGAATGCATCGATCGCATCATTTAATAATAATATCAACTATATATATATAAAATTTGGTACAAAATAATGTTCAGAATCCTTATTTATGAGCGAGATGGTAGAGAAGTTATCTTTGACGAGTAAAAATATTTCTTTAATATGAAATTATTAATCGACATGGCATATAATTTTTCCCCAAAATGGATATATATTTATAATTTCGATTTGTGTGGGATATCATCGTGTATCTACTCGTTTCTTTTACATGAAAGGTGAATTTAAGCATAACTGTATCTCTTTTAAAAATCGATATTGATAGAGCTAATTTGGCTTCATGATGCGTACGATTAATACAGACAAGATGAAAAAGTATATAACTAATGTGTTGTATAAAGTGAAACCAGTTCTGTTAATATCTTTATCCTTATCAGACCCTTCTGATATGTTAGAAAATGAAGAAACTAAATGGAAATATCAAAATGTTCTGGATTAATGTCGTTTCATATATTGGAAAATAAAGAAAATGAAGCGAAGTAGCTAATTTTTTTTCTTCTTCGTATTACTGCTTCTAAATAAAACACACACAAAATTAAGAAACATAAATACTAGAAAATAATTTCATGTTCGTTGATTATTTTCTTTCATGAATTTGCCAAACGATAGATTAATTTATCCATGATCCTTTCAGGGGAATCTTTTTCCATACATCAGCCTTTTTGTTATCTTTTATACATAATCCACAAGTACAAAAAAAAAAGAAAAAAAGAAAAAAAGATACAAAATCACATGGAATGCAGTGCATTTTTTTGTACTTGTGGATCATGTATAAAAAATAACAAAAAGAGAAAACAAGATGTCACGTCGTAGTTTGGACTTCACAATTGGTTGGCTTATTCATTCATTGATGCTTCTCCAAGATAATTTCTTTTAATGGTTATTTTTAACTTAATAAAGTCAACAAGTACGGAACGGTATTGATTATGTTTATTTTCGTCATCGTGATGATAATTAATTTCATTCTAATTTCAAATTCTAGGGATAATTTTTATTTGTAATATATGAATAGAAATATTTATTTTAAATTTGTTTTTATACATCTCGTTGACAAAAATATTAATTCATATTTGCTGATCCATCTCAGAAATTAATTTTCTAAAACGTATGGGAATTTCTGAACGCTAAAAACAATCAAGATTAATTACATGAGTGTAGTACTTAAATTAATTCCAGTTATTTCTATTTCTATTTCTAATTTCCAAGGGAATGGAATTGTGATAATTAATTTTAGGTATACAGGCAGATAACATGTGATTTACGGTTATTAGTCCAAGAGCTTTATATATATATATATATATATATATAGACTTGTGCATGCAATAATTTTGAATTGTTCATAGTCTACTTTTCAATAACACTTATGCAACATAATAGAGTTAAAGCATTTATTAATAAAGGAAATTTAATTGTCTAGACTCTAGACACGGAGGAGAAATTGCAAAGGCCACACCTAATTAAATTTGAATGCAAGATTATAAGTGTGACTTTTAGGAGGAAAAATATCGGTAGTGTTGTTTTCACATGCATCATAAAACGTACAGAAAATAGACTCAAAATTAAAAGAAAAATGCATATAATTTATGTGTTGCATAAAACGTACAGAAAATAGACTCAAATTCCTATTAAGAGATGAACACCAAAATTTAGTAAAATAGATTATCTTTGACCATACTGTCTGCAAAGAATTAATATTAGAAATTTGACCCTACTGTCTGCAAAGAATGAATATTAGAAATTTGATCCTACTTTCTACAAAGAATGAACATTAGAAATTTGACCCTACTGTCTTTAATATTAATTCATATTATATAGTCTCACTAAAAAAAAAATCATATATATCACCAACCAACTCTTCCTCATTTAAGAGGAGGAGGGTTTTATGGTTCTCCTTTTTAATTTCTTTCTTTCTTTATTTTGAATAAACTGTCATAACCACAGAAAGGTTATAATTTAGCATCATACAACTTATACATTATTTTAATTTTCCTTACTTGATTTTTACTCTTAATTCTATTTTTAAACTTTTATAACAATGGACCCATCGGTGTCTTTATTAATGAGTTTTTTTTTTTTGAAAAAGACATGAAATGCCAATTTCATTACTAAAACAAGTTCAAACTTACAACCAGTGTTCTAAAAAACATAAGTTTAGGCCGATTTGTTGTTAGCGATGATCAAACTATTATAGATTTTTTTGACTAATCAGTCAATTATTCTCAATTATAATCGATTATTTCCGATTAATCACTTGACATTACCTTATTTGTTTGGCGAACACATACTGTTATTATAACACTGCTTACAACAACAAAAAAAAAAAAAAAAACAATTTTGAAGACCTCCGTCCTTTAAAAAAAAAAAAAATGCACTTTTATTATGCCTTAATAGGTCCTTTGATAATATAATATGGTCACAACTTTGGGCCGTGAAAGAATATGGACCGAACAAAATTTAAGGCCCAAACACATGATACTTTTATTTGTCGAGTTTTACACTGCTTATAGTATAGGTTATTTTATTTAGATTCGAGCTCATTTCAGGTCAATAGGTCATATAATTATAAAAAAAAAAATACATATCAGTTCAAATTGGAGAAGAAGTATATTACAAGTGCATTCATTAGCGCTTTTCATTACATATAATTTGACATATACTTTTGAAATAGTATAAATGAGTTTACTCAAAAAATAATATAAATGAGATGGAAAATAAATTGATTTATGCTAATTCAAGAAAATAATGTACATTACTTAAAATACTGATAAATATTCTAACATTTATTTTCTATCAGCTCAATAATGGAATCATTAAAATTATTCTGATAAATCAGAATGAAAATATCTGCCAAAGTTGTGATTATAACACATTTCTTTTGCTGATTGGACTTCACAGAAATAAATTTTCTAAAATAGGACGATTTACAAAAAATTAATAAGATAACAAAATTAAGCCATATAATTGTTTCGTTACCATCATCAATTGAATTTTGTGCATTTTCAGAAATAGGTTGTTGAAGGCTGTTAAAATATCTATTTACCCGGATTTGAGAACAGGTCGTTGCACCTTTCTTATTATAATCTACTGGTACGTGTGTGTATAAGTCAGTGCATATACATGCTTTCAAGTATTTTTAAGAAATGTTTTGAATTAAACAAACTGAGGCTATTTTCTGCAGTAATAAATATTTGTTTCTAAGGATCTATTGATCCTTATTGTTAAACTAGGATGCTTTATTAGTATCCCCCATGAACTTTTATCGGATTGGTACGTGGGGTGTGGTAAATGATCTGATGGTATCTTTCTGGATTTTCAAGCATTTCTATCAGTTATTGGTTTTAGAACTGAGAATAAAAAACTCGACACTTTACTGTTCTGTATAAGTGGTGCCGGTGGTTTATTGTTTTCAGACAGGTGTTCTGATAAACTGAGGGCCTTCCTGAAAATTGATTGGTCTGATAGGGCCTAAAAGTAATTTTACAGGATTTTGAGGCATTTTTGAGTCAACTGAAAGCTGTCAACTGTTTCTTGATATCCTTTCATTGCTGGAGTTGGTTGCATCATTTTAATTACTGGGATTTTCTGTACTGTATCTCAACTTTGTTCTGTACCAACCGGTACCAAGTCGTAATATCGCTTGTTCCCTCTGGAATTTTAGGACCCAAATGTGCTCCTCATGCCTTCAAAAACATTGGTACCAGCATATACCTGCCTTGATCCCTCTTGCTGTCATGATTTGAAGTCTTGATTTGTTTTTTATTTGTGATCAGCAATTTTTCAGGTAAAGATATTGACATAGCTATTTTGGCATCACGCAGACTAATAAAACAAATGAATAAAAAAAAATATATAACTGGTGCGTTTCATGAAGTCAAATCAGTTCTGTCAATATATTTACCCAATTTTGGAGATATGTTCTGTTAATTTGTGGGTTCGCTCTTGTTAGAGCGTCTACTAAAATGCAAAAGGTTCTGTAATTATTTTCTTTCTAGGCCTTGGGCTAGGCTAAGAAGCTTAAAAAGAAAATTTAAAAGGAAAACCTTTCAACTGTTATATAGGCTTTAAGGCTTGCTTACATAAAAAGAAAAGAAAAGAAAAGAAAAGAAAAGAAAAATGGATTGTAGTTATTTTTTGGGCCGAGTATTTAATTCCTGACAAAATATTTAATTAATGGGCTTTAAGTTTTCTGTTAAGGCGGGAATTACAACAGAGACTCAAAATATAAATGTGGGTTAATTAGACGCTGATAGAAGCCGTTATATTTTAGTGTGCACATGTCAACTTTTAAAATAGTCCATTTTTCCATTAAAGCATCCTAATATCTAATATTTTCACCAAAAATTAACATTATTTTCTCTATCTACTTTTATTTACTTACATATTATTTAGTTATTTTAAAAATATCAATTAACAGGAATATCTTTTTAGTCTCCTCCTCTAATTCTCTGCACACAAATTGCCCCAGAGAAAATCCTCACACACAATAACTCTATAAAATTTCAAAAAGAAAAAGAAAAAAAAAAACGATTTCTCTTTCTCTTTCAATTTTAATTTCTTTATCCGTAGTAGGCTGGTAGCAGACCTCGTCAATCCATGAATGAGGAAGGCGATACTAGACCAACGAAGTGTGGCCTTGGCTTTTAAAATTTTGTACATTAATTTTTAAAGTCTCGTAGTAAAATTAAATTACGCATTGAGATTTTTTTTTTTTTATCAGTGTTGTAAAAGCTACAGACTAGATATATTAGTCATCTGATTTTTTTTTTAATGATATCATCGTTAACATAAACTCCAAGTTAGCAATTATATTTTGATATTTCCTTCTATTATTATGAAACACTTAGGTTTTAATATATAGGAATATCTTGAAACTATGAATTGTTTTAATATATAGAAATTTAAGAATAAGACTAGTATGCTACCTATAAGCATAGTGACATGTCGTGCTACCTCTCAAAAATCTATTAGATATACTTCAACGATAAATTCAAACCGTTGAAACCGATATAATTCACAAGTGATACATTTACATACAAAGATTATAAATTTTACAATTCATTTAGTATAAAGTCAAACGGTAAATCAGTTTCAACAGTTTGGATACATTCATTTGAAGTCCATTCAATACAAAATTTCAGATGGAATCAAAGACGAAATATAATAATTGATTTAGTAACAAAAGGTGATGTTCTATGTATGTGGGGGTTTTCATATTATCAATTTTTTTTTAAATAATAAAGATTATGCTCTCATTTTGATATCACTTTGTAATTAGACCATTGTTTATATTAATAAGCGGTGTCACTAAGCAATCTAAAAAACAATGGGACAGAAAAGAAATTTGTAATACCATGTTAAAAATTAACGTGTTGTGTTTACTTGATAACCGATGTCATCAAATGATCACAAAAATTAGGGGGAATTTCATGTATGTCCCTAAAAAACATCAAAATTATGTATTTCTTCTTTAAAATTCATAATATCACAATTGCCCTTCTAAATTTCAAAAACTCACACATCGACTCACTTTATTGTCTTTTCTATTAAAACTTATTTTAAAGTTATAATATACCCGTTTTACTCTTTGTTAAGAAAAGTAAAAAAAAAAGTATCATGTTTTAAATTATCAATCTTCTAATTAGTTTGTTTTTGAGGGTAAATGGGCAATTTTTCTATTTCTGACGCTTACACAAATTACAAATATACACCTAAATGCCGTTGTGTGTATGCGTCACAATTAGATAAATTACTCATTTTCCCTTAAAAACGGACCTTTTAGAAGGCTCCCAATTTTCTTAAACATGCTACTTATTTTTTATTTTTTTCTAGTAACGAGTAAAATGGGTATTTTATAAATTTAAATTGAGTTTTAATAGAAGAGACAATAAAATGGTAATGTGAGTGTTTTAAATTTATAAGAATAAATATGATATTAAGAATTTTAGAGGGGGGCAATACTTAATTTTAAAGTTTTTGAGGAAAATAAATAAATTTTTCCTTAATTTTTAATGACGAGTAAAATGAACCATGGTAAAGTGGCATTTATATTATGGAAAAAAAATGTGGCATTTATATGATGGTGTGTTTGAATGATTTTCTAATACTACTGTAGAGTTGAGAGTTCATCCAAAATAAATCTCAAATGATTGTAAACGTAATTCGTCAATACATTGAACACATGTTTGATTTCACATAATACTAAATTGTGTATTCACGGCGGGAGAAATTACATAAAAATATAACATATATAATTTTATTTGATTTCACATATTACATTTCTTACGCAAAATAAATCTCAAATGCTCCAATTGAAAGATAATATTACATGTTCATCTTATGATTTATGTTTTTATGTTTCTACTTTAAACATAAATTTACTGGCACGGTGAATCAATAATCATCGCTATTAAAACTTTGTCAAAATTAAAATCAGAGATGAGTTGTGGTGAATTGAAAAAAAAGCTCATGTATTACCTCACATGTATATCCTTTCTTTCAAAATTTAAATAATTAATCTGAACCGTTTAACTTGATATTTATATTAAAATGTGCTTGAATGCTAAATTTTACATTTTTTTTATTTATATTTTTACTATATATTTTAGATAAGTAGCAAATTCATTGATTCCAATGATTTTGGACCATAAAAATACTGCGATTTTCTACCTATTTTAAACAATAGCAAAATATTGTAAAAATTATAAATTTTGGTCTCCAACCACAATTTAATACATAATTCATAGTAACTTCAAAAACATAGATATAGTATGTGAAATAAAATAATATTCTTACTTGAAAAACTCACCATAACTCATCTCTTAAAAGTTATATACACAGAATTTAGAATAATGAAAAATTCTACTGTCATTTTATTTGGATTTTATTTTAACTATTATGTTGACAATTTTAATAAGAGGGATACATTTACACTCTTTTTTGGTGACATTGGATTACATTCTACATTTTCAAAGTCTAAATAGTCAATCCAAACCATTCAACATGATGGATATATTAAAATATGCTTGTAGATCAAATTTTACAATTTTATTGATTTTTTTTTACCATTTATTAAGATGAGTATAGAAATTCAATGGTCTAAAAACAACGATTTTGTAAAATACTTAATAAATAGTAAACAAATTTAAAAAATGTAAAATTTGATATGCAAGTGCATTTTAATATACCCATCATGCTGAATGGTTTGGATCGACTGTTTGAACATTGAAAACTTTAAAAATATAAAGTATAATTCGACGTCACCAAAAAAGAAAGTAATTGAATCCCTCCACTTTTAACAATCCTTTGAACTACCTCATTGAAGACTTGAAGTTCTATTGTCAACTGAAATATTTAACCAAATTATGCAAAACCGAAAGAAAATAAAATCGCATTTTACGCGGGATTTTTAACATGTTATATTTAGATTGGCCTATATGAGACTCTTTCTTCTTATATAATTAAGCATGGAAAGACATTAATTCTCTATACATAAAAATATCAGTATATTGTGTATTATATCATACATCACAAATGCATTAATAATATTAAATGAATTCGTTGAATCACAATATGCATGAATAATATTTAATGAATTCGTTGTTTTCCAGAGTATTTTTTTTAGACTGTTTGATAATTTAGGGGAAACTAGTTATGAAAATAAACAATGAATGTTCTCTTAAAAAATACAAATTCTCTCGAAAATAAACAATGAACGAGTTGTAAAGCGGTATTGAAAGTCCTGACTAGTCATAGTCAAGTTATAAACAAATTGAGTCTATTTAAAATATGAGAAAGTTCACTTTAAAATTAGCACAAATTTATATTGAACAGTTCAGATATAATCTAACAAATTCACGTACATGACCAGATCTGAATTCCTATATAAGTACACACACACACACACTTTAATTATATATCCTACTTTTTCAGCACCCACCAAAAGAAAAAATAAATATGACAATCAGATATTATTTTTAAATTATGAGCGTGACGAGAGGAAGTTTGTGATTGGTGAAAATTGTAAGCATGAGTATCTAAGTTTGTGATTAGTGAAAATCGGAAAACTCGTCAATCGTTCACTAAATTTGAAAATTTGGTTCTGATTAATTTCATAATAAATTTGAGTGAGGCTACTCTAATATGCATATTAACGGTCTATTTGTGCTATAATCATTTTTTTAAAGTTAAACCGTTAAATATGAGCTCCATGTAAAAATATATTTTAATAGCAAATTTTATATTTAAAAAAAAATACTATTTTTTTAGATAGATAAAAATTATTTGATCTAAAATTCTGAACCATTCAAAAGTTGTAATTTTCTACTTATCTAAAAAAAAATATAAAATTTCTATCTGAGTAAAATATAAAATTTGTAAGTCACGTTGTGATTTGAGTTATGTGTTGTACTGTAATTAAGTTAGATTTTTATATATCATAATAAGTTATATTTTTATGTATTGTATCTTGATTAAATTTGAAAGAACCACCACGACATGTCAGTCATACCGTAATTAGACATATTTGTCACGATTGATCATAGTTAACTATTTTTAAGTCCTTATCTGGAAGCTTCAAAGAAGAAGACCCTTGTTGTTTACTTGGTATCCAAACTAGTTAGAAATTTTTTTTCATAATTTAAATTAGTTTATTTAAGATTCACTATTTGATCAAGATCTAACAATCCTAATTATGCGTGATAACATGATGTGTCATGCCATCATAGCTGGCCCTAGTGTTGAGCATCTAGGGCGATTGCCCCGGGTCCCAAGATGCAAGCACTACAACAGATTCCACTATCTAAGACCGGTGAAATCGGTCACTGATGCTTGCCTGATGACGTTACTAGTCGCTGAATGACGTCATTCCGGCGGCTCATGACTTATCAGCGACCAATTTTTTTTTGTCGTTGTTGGTTTTTGTTAACATCATGTAAAGACATCAGCGACTGGTCCCAAAAACTGATCGTTGATACCCTTTTGTCAGTTTTTTTGGATTTTTTTTTGTTATTTAATTTTTTCCCATTTAATTAGTACCACACATACCAAACATTCACATCGAGCAACAATAATATCAAATAATAGCTCGATTCGAATATAATATCAAATAATCATAACATACATAATAGCTCGATTCAAATTTAATATCAAATATCATACAACAATTCAATATTGACATACAACATAATATCATATAACATAAATAAAAAGCTATCACATATATATACACACATTGATATTTTTCTACAAAGTTACAAACTCTATTAGTTACAAATTTACTTATTTTCTAAAGATGTTTCTTACATTTGTAGTGAAACATAGATTTCAGCGAGTTCTCTCCGAACATGATAATCAACCATGAATCTAACAAATGTAAATGATAGTAACACCAATTAATAAAAGATACCAAGGAGGACTTATTGCGAGAAATCTCAGCTTCAAACGATAAGCCGATAGGGAGAAATTCAAATCATATATGCTGTATAATATGCTGTTTTTATATTTTTGAAAAGTCTAATTTTGAAAATATCTAGAAAATAGCAGAAAAATCTAAATGGAGAAAACTTTGGCTCTAAACCACTTATTTTTCTGTCCTCTATCTAACTGTGTAAGTGGATTTTGGATTTGGACTTTTTGATCAGCCTGCACTGGCCGATCTGTCACAGGATGTCAAGAAGGAATCGTAGCCAACTTTAGAAATTCATTCCAAGAGTTTTACCAAGCCCAATTTCATGTTCCTTATATGAAAATTCTTAGGACATTGTGTTCTGTATGCTGGTAAAGTTTCATAAAATATGGGGCTTCCTATCTATACTAAACAGTAGCCTAAACACAGGGATAAACTAGGAACAGTGCTGTAATTTTTGCTGTTTTTTTTCATTTCAAAGGCTGAACTTAAAAAAATCATTAAAAATAGCAAAAAAATCAAAATTGATCAAAATTTGAGCCTAAACTGTATGAAATTAAATCCTCCATTTGTGTGTCGTATTTATTTTACCAGAATCAGAGTTTATGTTATATGATTTGCCAGTTTTCAACATAAGGGTATTTTTGACCCAAGGCTATTAAAATTTAAGTTCAAACATAAATAAATTCTAGTCTTCAAGTATTGAGAATCAGAAGGCAGCCATGCCTTTTTCCAATTTTAATAAAGAAAAAACAAATTGGTTTGTACCTTTGCCCTTTTCAAGTTAACAATCTCTACCTTCTCAAACTCATAGTTCGTCCTTATGTCATTAATTAATTGCCTACAAAAACAAAGTGAAGTCATCTCATGAACTATGAAGCACCAACCAAGTTATTCACATCATAGATTGTATTAGTCAAGTCAAATACCAGTATGAGCTAATTATAATCTTAGTCAAGTAAAATACCAGTCAAATATCAGTACGAGCAACAATGAACCTGTCAATTTGATTTTCACAAAGAGAGAACTAAAGAAAATACATTAGAAGCATCTAAAAAAAACCTGCATTAGCTTGATAACTTAATCCAGATATAGCAACCTCATAGCTCCCAAAAATTGAACCTGTATAAAAAAAATATACCCCAGAAATAGTAAAATAGAAAACAACAAGTGCAGATAATATCTTCATCTTCAATTAAATAAATGTCATAGTCAAATATACCAAAGATGAAGTAGAAGTCCTCTGAAACAACATCCTTGGCCAAATTTTTTACGTATAGAACACTAGCTGGATTCCCTGGCATATACTTCTGCAAAATAGAATTTTTTTTGAAGCAAAACACAGATGATTACAATATACAAACACTAAAAAATACTGATGTTGAATTGTATGAAATCTAAACACATGCCATATCAAGTACCTTAAACATAGGTAGAGATAATATTTCCTCAGGAGGCATCTGAAAAATGAAGAACCACACCAAAGAGTTATAAATCCAGAGACCCATCTTGCATGCAAAACAAGCTACAACTAATTGCAGAGTCACACGAGTTTGAGAATTTCTTTTTCCTTCAAAACAAAGCAACTAATTATTCGAAAGACACCATAATTTTTTTTACTGTAAAACAAACATTTGTAGAGTACAGTTTTTATATTAACATGAAATAAATCAAAAGATTTTCTATTTGCGTACACTTGGACAAGTTTTATTCCCCTTGTAACCTTCACACAAAGGCATATGTTAACTATTCTTTCTTTCCCTATCATTTAACAAGAAGCTAAAAATTTAAAGGCACAATACGTAATAACAACGAAAGGAACTTCAAGAACAGCAGAGGATTCAATCTCAGACACAACAATTAATTACCAAAACAACCTAATAATAGCAATTAATGAACTTAAAGAAATTCGGTACTAAAATTAGATTTAAGAATTACATGTACGCAATAGGCGGCTAGGTATCTTCTCCTCCGCGAGCACAGATGCACAAGCGAGGCGAGGTGAACGGCAGGTGGTGACGGTTATCTGGTTCATTTTCTCCATCACGCACAGGTGGCAACGGCGATCGAAGAGAGGGGTGGCGCAGGAAGAGAAGGGTGGCACGGGAAGAGAGAGCGGGAGGAGAGGGGTGGCGCGCGTTTTATTTTTGGGGAAGGGTTTTGATTTTGGCGGAGGGATACTGGCGCGCGTTTTATTTTTCAAAAGCAGCGTTTTTTTTCCAACGACATTTTAAAAAAAAACACCTACAGGCTTCTTTCAAAAAAAAAAAGAATCAGCGATCAGTGTTGGCGCTGGTCGCTGATACAATTAGTCGCTTGATTTTGGATGAATTTTTTTTTTTTTTGAGAAATTGAGTATCAGCGACCGGAGTCAACACTGGTCGCTGATGATTCTTTTTGTTGTAGTGAAGGGGTCCAAAAAAAATAGTTTGTATAATTGCATATATATTAAAAAATAAATAAAATATTAGGGCTCAAATTTTGTATATATAAAATGCTCAAATTATTCTACAAATAAGTATCATCTATTGGCATGTCAATAAAAAATCTGACCGGCTAATCGCTTTCATAAATAATTCAACACTATATGCTTATAGTTTTTGCATCTTAAAAGTCCATATTAAAACGTACTTGACGATCAAATTTTATATTTTTTTGAATTTTTTACTATTTTCTAAGGTAGGTTGAAAATCATTGTTTTTATGATTAAGAATCTTAGAATCAATAGATTTTCTACCTATCTCAAAAAATAGAAAAGAAGTTCCCAAAAAAATGTAAAATTTGGTCTCCGAGCAAGTTTTTAATATGGATGTCATATTGAACGGTTTGAATTGATTGTTTGAACTTTAAAAATGCAAAAATGACTAATAGGCATATAGTGTTGAAGTATTTATGAAAGTGTATTATCTGGTCTTATAAAAAAATTGTATATATAAAGGACTCAAAATTTTCTTCCGTCTCAGACCCCAAAATCTTCAGAAGATTCTGAACATGAAACAATAATGTCGTGACATGTTGTGTCAATTTTCGAAAAAATATTTATAGCACGAAACACGTGAGATGTTACGTTACCGACACACATACCGTATCGTACATGTATCCGATCATTTTCGTGAGGTGTTACGTTACCGACACACACCGTATCGTACCTTGATGTATCCGATCACCACATGACTTTTTTTCACATCTCTAAGCGGAGAGAAGAAATGCAGAAATGAACGCAGCAATACTTACGGGCATATGCGTGCATTTCACTTTTAATGAGTATTAGATAGTGGAGATTCTTGTTGTGTAATAATTTAATATAACGCGTGCCTTATGTTGGTATACTTTACATATATTGTTGTATAACACAGGCATATATTACATTATGGGCAATCAATACATGTTATAATCAACAAACTATGGAAAACCACAGATACAAAATTGCAAACACATATTAAAACTTGTTGTTTGAAATCATCATACTCGAACGTCTCGACAGAAATCTTGCTCTGATCAAGGTCTGTTTTAGTATTTTGGAATGCACTTCATCACGAAGAGAACGGTCCGATCTTCATCAAGATTTGTGTTAAGTTTTATAAAAATTAAGTACACATAGATTTTGATGCAGATTGGACAATTCCGAAGATCAAATTTAATCCGATTCTCACGAGACTACCCACACACTTCTGATAATGAGCTGATTTTAATTAAAAGACTTCACATCAGATAAAAATATTTCCAATCTTGAAGCAGTTCCCTGCATCTAACAATTATATGTCATGATGGATCGACACATCATAACACAAGATTGTGGATCACAACATGGGATTAGCTAGCATACGTAGTGTGACTACTTAAAAAAAAAATGACACTATACATCACGGCACAATATATAAATTAATTAGTCTGATTATGATACAAAAGGCAGCATGATACATAATCACGTGACCACGTTTCATAATATTATTATTTACAACTTTTTCATATTTTTAGATATTTTCCCAAATTTGTTTTTCTCAAACAAACTTAAATTTAAAAAAAAAAAAATGTTAAATGTGACCGACTAATATGATCAAATGTAATTAGTCACAGCACATGCGATTACAGTATAACTAACATAACATGGCTATTAACTATTCATAAAATTTCTGAAACATAACTTAAATTATGGCATAATTAATCACAATACGACATACCACAAATTTAAAGCCCTATAATGATTCATGATATTTCAATCAATTATATTACATTTGTTATATTGTTATCAGGCTGTCACTTGATTTACTAATTTACTTTTGCTCTTTTAGCTTATTTTGTATTTTTATCTTTCGCACTCTTATTTCAGGGAAGGGACTAGCCTTATTTTTTGTTTTATCTTTTTAATCTTTTAGGATAGGGTACTGGTATTTAGCTCAACCATTTTGAGCAAATTGTTTTTTCACTACTCTGGTACAATACTCTTGTAACAGCTTTTATGATAATGAGATGGGAGTTTGACCCCCGTTCTTTAATTCCTCAAAAAAAAAAAATAATAATAATAATCAATTATATTACATAAGAATGTATTGGATTTGTCATGGAAAACCTGATGGACCGATTTACCATAATGACTGGATCCAGTTAGCTAGATATGCAGGGATCATGTGATATTTTCCACATTTTCAAAATTTCTTGTTGAAAATTACTTCAGTACATCATAATTTTACCACGCAATTTATATTCATTTAATCGGATAGTTATATAATATTATTAACATTTTTTAAGTTGAAATATAATGATATAAATTCATTTTATGATTAAGAAATATTTATTAGTGAATATTTTTCGGCCATTTTTATTAATACTCAAAAAAAGTTAATTTTAAAAATGCCCCTGCCATCTATTTTTTTTCAAAATTGCTCCGATCACCAGGCCCACGGGCGGCCCAAAAAACCCACCAGACCGCCCCCTGTAGAGGTGGGTCACACCACTAGCGGACCCCACAGGCGGTCCCCCTTTTTTTTTTTTTTAGAGATATTAATATATTTATTTAAATAATTTTGTTAAGAAAAAAATTTATTGTTTAGAGTGTACGTCAAAAAATAAGACATTTGATATATTTATGAAGTTATGTCGTAACTCTTTACTATAATTTGATATAATAATGCAACTTAAGTTAAGTATAATAGTTACCACACTTTAACAACAACAGTGAGTTGTTGTAGAGGTAAGGTGTGTGTTACTTTAGCTAAGGATCTTGAGTTCGATCCACGCTATAGGGTGGATTTTTGCTCAATTTATTTCAGTGTTCTAAATAATGCGCTATAGCGTTTTTGGACCATAAACGCTAAGCTATGGCATAATAATGCGCTATTTGAGCTACGGGCACTATAGTGGCAATAGCGGTCCGCTATAGTGCATAACGTGTAGCACAAATAGCGCCCCGCTATGCAACATGAGCTATCTTTTTTTTTTTTTCAATTTATATGGGTTTTAAATAAAGGCTCAGATTGGATTTTAACCGTAATTTTTTTTTTGCAATTGACGTACTAAGTTTTATATTAAACTATTATGAGAGATCCATCAAACGAAATCAAAATAAGGAAGCTACAGCGAGCTTTTTTTTTTTTTTCAATTTATATGGACTTTAAATAAAGGCTTAGATTGAATATATTAAGATATTTCTTGAAGTAACAAAATGATACTTACTATATAGTAGTTTGAATATTTTGAATAGATTAAGATAGTTAATTATGCCATGTCTAAGTTATTTTGAAATTTAAATAGAAAAAATATAGATTATGTCATGATACTGAATATATTTTGAATAGAAAAATATCGATAGTTTATGATATTAGTATTACTATGGATATTTTGAGTCACAATTTGAACTCTGTATTAGTTCAATATGAATATTATAATTTTTTAATTAATTTTATATTATTTATTGTTCTATGAGACTTAGATAATGTAGATATTTAGTACAAATATATGATATAATTTTTATAAAAATAAAAAACGCTATGTAGCATAGCTTTCGCTATAGCGACGCTATTCGTTATAACTTTTTTTGTATGCTTCCCGCTATGACGTGATAAACACTATTTAGAACCTTGATTTATTCGATATTCAGGAATTGGTCTATCGCGGCTCACCAGAAAAGCAATTGCTCCCGGTCCACTCCATATCAGAGCATTTCAAGCCATATCGATGCAATTCAGTGCGTGTCGGAGACCGTATCATGCAGTTAAGGATACGCCAACTCACCCGATATGCCAGCTGGCGTATCTGATACGTATCGTGGCCGTGTTGGAGGCTTGTTGGTGTCGGATACGTGTCAAACACAGGTACGATGACCATCCAGGAGTATCAGGATAACATAGTTATATGTATATATAATATAATACATGTATATATATGTATATTATATATGAGATGAGCTACGCTACTCCATGGAGTAAAACACATTGGTGCTCCACGGCATTAAATTTTTATTTTGAAAATCCAAATGATCGATCCGAACCGCTCAACATGATCTCCATATTTGTCACACCCCGAGGCCCACGAGGCATGACAGATGCTGTTGCCGTAGGCATACGGTTGCCCGTATACCTACTAGGCAATTACGATATGATAGAAAGTAAAACATAACGCGCAAACAAAACCAATAAATAACATAAACAGATCACAAATCCCAGCTAGTCAGGTTACAGTATACAAAACCCGTATCTCGATGGATACGCATCACAAAATGACATAGAGAATATATATATATAACCAAAACATAACTATATACATAATCTCTAATGTCACAATACCAAACAAGCTAGGCAGCGGTGAAACCAGGGCCTACCGACCTCGTGCCTCTCCCGGATCAGCCGAACCAGCACCTGAAAAATTTACCCAAAAGAGGGGATGAGAAATAAATTCTCAGTGCGATAAATTGCCACAAATCGTTCCTGGACTTGCAATCACAGATTATATTCAGAAATAAAACACAAATAAAGCTCCTGTCAGTTTATAACCATATATAAACAAGAATGCATAAATCCAACAACATACATCCAAATGAAATCACAATTCAGAATTGTCAAGATGAAATTCAATCACACAATATTTGGTTTAACTCGGTTTCAGAATATCTGGTAGTAACTACAAATGTTCCACCAATCTGGACCCCAATTCGTTCCCTCTCATCTGTAGGGTTACAGACACCTACAGACGGCTGCGCCAGGTAAAAGCTTTTCTCATGACACTCATCTGTAGTTACAGGCCTAACCGTTTAATTAAAAGTCTGGTTTCAATTCACATCCAGAAAATCCATATAAAGCAAATTGACCATCCAAATGCATTACCCCCTGGGTAATGCCTCTGATACACAAGTCACATATAACCACAATCATAAAACAAAGTCACTTACCCCTCGTCCCAACCGGTACTGGGAACTGCCGAGGGCCAGACGATCTAAAGCTTTAGAACACTGGGCATCAAAGTCCCTGCAGAGACTTTGACAAATCTGATTTCACCCCCTGGGTAATGTCATCACGGTGGATAACAATAATACCATATCCACCAACCAATGGTGATATGAAGCACGGTGACTTTAATTCCAAAATCAGATCATTCAGATCAACACAATTAATAACCATACCAGCATGCAAATCAATCAGATAAAACAATTCAAGTTTCACTTTATTTGGGCAATGCAATGCATATGCAACACAATCCGACAATGCAATTCAATCAATAATCAACATGTCAATCGAAACACAGTTTAATTCTGAATATAAAATATCAAACAAGTCCAGAAACTCCGCACCTGTTTAGGACGATCAAGATTCGCCCTTATGTCTCAGACGTCTCGAGAGATTCCGTAAAATCTTGCTCAACCGAGCCTACACTTATGTTAACATATATACTTAATTCAATATTTGTTCGACGATTAATATGCTTACTTGAGTGATATTATTTTCTATATACTTTCCTTAAGATAATCCATTTTGGAATAAATGATCAAGCCTTTCTCAATAAATATTAAGCCTTTCGGAGTCAATATTAGCACTTCATCAAAATATTATGACTTTGTTTAATTATCACCATACACAATAAATATTAAGCCTTTCGGAGACAATATTAGCACTTCCTCAAAAATATTATGACTTTGTTTAATTATCACCATACCCAATAAATATTAAGCCTTTCGGAGACAATATTAGCACTTCCTCAAAAATATTATGACTTTGTTTTATTATCAAACCCTAATTCCAGAATTTCAAGGTTTTAATCCATTAAACAAGAATCGATAAATTCCACGAGTTATGATTTACTCCATTAAACCCTAATTTCAATTATTAAACCCTAATTCGAGTTTCAAACGAAAATTCAACAAATCGAGAAAATTAGGGTTTCAAGAAGAATTAAGAGAGTTAGAGATATACCAAATTGAGAGTTTGAAAGGATTGATAACTTGGTTCTGATCTCGAATCTCCGGACAGTTCGATCGATCTCGCGGCAATTAAGCTCTACCTTTCTCTCTTTCTTTTCTTTTCCTTGCGCACACACACCCACACTCATGCATACCCGAAATAAAATGGTTTCGGAAGAGAAGGAAAAAGAGTTTTGATAAGTTTTGGTTCTTTTGCAATTAAGCCCCTCCAATTTGCTATTACATAGTTGATGAATGTTGCATATAAACCCTCTTATATATATATATATATATTTTTTTTTATTAGTTAAATTTTTATTATAACGTAACAATATTGAAATGTGCTTGGAGACCAAATTTTATATTTTTAAAATTTTTTTTACTATTTATTAAGCAATTTTAAAAATCGTTGATCCGATGGTCCAGAAATTTTTACTGTTTTTTACTGTTCACAGCAAAACAACAATTTTCAAAATTGCTTAATAAATAGTAAAAAAATTCCAAAAAAAATGTAAAATTTGGTCTCCAAGCACATTTCAATATAGAGATCACATCTAACGGTTCGGATCGATCGTTTGGACTTTCAAAATGAAAATACGTCATGGAGTACAAACACGTTTTACTCTATGGAGTAGCATAGCTCATCTCATTATATATATAATATATAATATATAATATATGTATATGTATATGGAGGTTGGCTAAGATCAAAGTGGTAGTTCATGAGATTTGGTGCTACCAATTTATTTTTTAATTTTCAAAGTTCAAAATGTCGATCCGAACCGTTCAAGTTGATCTCTATATTAAAATGTGCTTGGAGACCAAATTTCATATTTTTCTGAATTTTTTTACTATTTATTAAGCCACTTTGAAAATTGCCGATCCAATTATTGCTTCTGATTTTACTGTTTTGTTAAGTCACTGTTGGATCAACAATTTTCAAAATGGCTTAACAAATAGTAAGAAGTTCAAAAAAAATTATAAAATTTGGTCTCCAAGCACATTTTAATATAGAGATCAATTTGAATGGTTCGGATCGATGTTTTGAACTTTGAAAATTAAGAAACGAATTGGTAGCACCAAAGCTCAGGAACTACCACTTTGATCTTAGCCAACCTCCATGTATATGTATATATTTATATATACATATATACATATATTATAAAAAAATGAGTTTATAAAAAAAATTGTATATATGTATGTGTATATGTATATGTGTATGTACCGATTTTTTTATTTATATCCAAAATTAAAATAAAATTTCAAGACATATCCGGTTCTTCCATTTTTTTTTCCAAAAATGTCCAATCCGGAAAAAAAATTTCCGGACTTAACCCATATAACCAGAAATTTTTTTTTCCGGACTCTCTATTCTTCTTTTGGAAATTTTTTTTCCGGTTTTAGAATCCGAAATTTTTTTTTTCAAAAATTTGTTTTTCGAAATCGCAGTGAATTCGTTTATAGAAACCACGGAGTGTTGTCTCTCGTTTTCATTCAGCGCATTTTTAGAGCTCTCTCACAGTAAGTTATTTAATTTATAATTATTTAAATTTATAATTTATAATTTTAAATATATAATTATTGAATTTTAAATTATTTAAATTTTATATATTGAATTTTAATTTATTTAAATTTAGAAGGATTTAATTTTTAATTATTTAAATATATAATTATTTAAATTTAAATTATTTAAATTTTGAATATTGTCATATTAATTAAAAAAAATTCAAAATGGTGTAGAATAATTTAAAATTTTCAAAAATAGTCTAAAATAATTTTATTAATTCTAAAATGTATGTATGTATGGTATTCTGGTGTGCTAAGGCTGTTGACACGAAACATTCCACTTCATGGTCGCTCTTCATAAAGACATTGTACCTACAGTCTTGAGACGTGTACACCCATCTGTCATTCTTTATGTCAAATGAGATCTTTTTACTATGTGAGTCACCATAAATTCTCCATGATGACCAAATTCAAGCGGTGTCATTTTTTTAACCTTTCCAATGTGCTTCGCCAACTTTTCATGCACACGAGTGGAAAAAAAAATGACCTTCTGCTTGGCATTGCACAACCTTCTATCTTCTTTCAACAAACCAGTTGACACACTTGTAGAATGTCTCCTCAATAATTACGGCAACTGGTAACCTACAAGAATTAAAAATTACGATTACATAAAGAAAACAACAATAAAAATAACATACGAGGATTACAAATTACAAACCTGCGATTAGTTTTGAAGACATTGTTGAGCGATTCAAAACTGTTGCTAGTCATTATTTCTCAACGAGACCCATCTTCCATAACTTGATACACCTTCCATGGCTTAGACAGTTCTCCCCCGTCATTTCCATTATAGTTGCCACATGTATCCAAGTATGCCAACCAATCAGAATTTTGCCTCCCGATTGTATCAAGGCCTTCTTGCAATCTTTTCGTCTTCTTCTTTTTAACCATAATCTTGAAAAATTTAAAAGCAACCTTATCCTGAGTATGCTTTCCAAAATTCTCAAACACATGTTGAGAGTAGTAGCGGTGAACACACTCCTCTTTCTCCTCGCACCAACCCGGATCATCTTGTATGAACACCTTTTTTATGCCATTGTGTCAGTCAAATACCACACAAATGAATCTGTTTCGACCAATTATTGTTAGTTTGTAATAATCTAGAAGTCAATAATACGATAATTTATCATAAAACTTTGTTAATGAATTGAATGTTTATTTATATATCATTTTGTTGCCTTGAGTATTATTGAATGTATGGATCATTTTGAGTTCATGACTGAAATTGTGAAACTCCATAATATAGATGATATATACTCTTAAAAGGTCACTGACCAAGATAATTAGCAGGAACACTAATTACCGCGATAAGGTTAGTATGTGGATTAAAAGATGGTTAAGTTTTACAAACCACCTGACACGAGATGTCATTTTAATCACATAGATACATGTTCTAGGAACATGGTATTTGACAGACCCCGAATGAAACATTAAATAGAATTGTGTTCGTGTCATTTATGTTTTATTTAGTGTCACGTTCTATAGTATGAGATATTTATCGTTCCCACTGAGAAATATGTATGTGTAATTGTTATCTACCGCTGTCCGTAAAAAAGAGTCATAACGGTGGCTTTTCCATATGTATAGCTTAGCTGAGGAACTGATAGTTTACCAAGAATACTATTTGTCTCTCATATTTTATACGAGCTATAGCATCACTGGGCCTCTTGATAGAGTAAGATTATCTGCTAGCGGTATAATTACAAGAGTAATTATATTTGATAGTCTGCTCAAGATCAATAAAAGATTCAGTTAGCAACGATGACACACATCTACCTTGAAACTAATCTGATAGCTATTAGACAGAAGAACAGACACAAGTAAATTGTTTACTAGATCGTGATATTGTACTGTACAGCATCATCTGTGTAATTGGATGGTCATGATGTGTTGCCAGACGCCACCCATGATTATAGAATTTAAAACAGTTTTAACTCTATTTACCAACATAACACAGATCCTATTGGATCACACTATATAGGAGTTAATCGGAGAATCTTATTGTGATTGATTATAAATTGGTTATGATCAATAGTAAGATGGTTATAATTAATTATACGTGTTATAATTAAATTATAAATGTTATGTAAAAATAACAAGCAAAAACATTGGTTAATTTATAAATATGTGTGACACGTTGTATAAAAGTTAACCGGTTAATTTATAAATGTGCAAGTCACGTTGTATAATTTATCGAAACAACAACCACAAGAAAAATATATATAATTGTTCAGAATAATTATACGAATATTATTTGTATTCGGGCCGAGGGCATTCGGGTCTTTTCAGATTCGTCCTTATCCGCATGACGTGTCATCGATCCTATCCAGATGACACGTCATCAATACCGAAATAAACAACCGCAAAAATATATATAGTTATTCAGAATAATTATACGAATATTATTTGTATTCGAGCCGAGACATTCGGGTCTTTTCAGATTCGTCATTATCTGCATGACATGTTATCGATCCTATCCAGATGTCACGTCATCCATCTTATCCACATGACATGTCATCCTTATCCATTCAATGGCATATCTTGTAAATAGGCATATGTTGAGGGGTATTTCGGTCTTTTGTGAACCTCCTCAAAAGCCTATAAATAGAGGGGTGCATGTAGAGAGAAAAATCACTAATTCACTTGTATCGTTTCGTGCAGAATCGAATCGGTTTTTCTCTCTTTCTCGGTTTCTCTCCCAAATAGTGTTTCGGTTGAGAAAAGAAAGTTATACGTAGTTGACGTATAATCTTGTGGGTTGTTGTGGAGTATATTTACGGGATCGATGAATAGTGTTTTACCGAATTTTGCGGTATGTCAGTTTTGCTTATTGATGAAACTGAGCAACCGAAAATTCATGTTTATGGATTTTCGTCTTTTTCCCTGTGAATAGTGTTTTTGCAGAATTTCGTGGTTTACGATATTTCTGGCAAAAGAAATAAACCGCTCTTTGGTTAGTCCTGGTGGATAACCGATAGAGGCATCAGATGTCTGATGCTCCGAGGAGAATCATTCCCGTGATGTAGCTCTACTCGCTTGATCTGCATTCCAACTGTGATTTGAAAACAAGGTATAAATATGTTATATTAATCTATTTAATTGGTAGGTAGATTAAAGTTTTAGAAATCAATCATTGAGTAGATCTGTAGAAGGATTAAATTGGGTTTTGATGCTAAAGGAATATTGAAGGTGGACCGCCTTGGAAAGTTTCCTGACATACCTCGTTTAATCCTGAGCTTAAGTTGGCCGTAGAAATTTTTGTTTTACGGTCATTCCGCAACTTAAGCCTAAACAGGTTTTGGTTAGCACCGCAAAACCCCAACAATTACAAACTTCCGCATCCACTTAATAAACCACTCCTAATTATCAAAATCCTTGCTCTCTACTAGTCCAAATGCTAACGGGGTTAACTAGGTTCTCCACATCATATTCGATTATAATTAATAGCTTACCTCTGTATCTACCTGACAAGAAACAAGCATTGATACTGATGACGGGTCTGAGGTGACCTACTGTGGCAATACATGGTCCCCATGCCCATGTTGCCCTTATGAAATACCGATACCCTTCCTTTTCAATTGGTTTTGAAACAATTTTATATCGGGTCCCCAGATTTGCCATTTTTATTGCCTCCAACAAAGGGATAAGCAACCCGTAAGACTCCTCCCAACTACCCAAGGCCTGGGCAACCGCTAACTCTCTACCACGCCACAATTTGTTGTACTTTGGGACGATGCCCTCATACCTTTCAGCAACTAAGTCGCTGATAGCTCTGATAATAATATTGACATTTTTTTCCAATGACAATTTGATACAGTTGACGATCATAGCGGATAGAGGTGTTCATTAGTTCGGTTCAGTTTGGTTAAAATCAAACCGAACTATGCAATCTAAAGTTTTATTTTGGTTTCAAAAATAGAACCGAATCGAACCGAACCGAACTGTTTTAGTTGTTCAACCGAACCGAACCGATCCAAACTTTTAGTTTGGTTTGTTCGGGTTCAAACTGAAATTTTTTTCAATTGTTTTATAATCATAAAAAAGTTCAATTGCATACATTGATAATTACAAAACTTTATTTCGATGCAACACATTTTACATGATTATGGTGTACAAATATATAATTTCTGACATCCTCCCTTCTTTTACATGTTCATGTTTTTCCACAAAGAAAAAAAAAAGCAGATTTCATTCCAGTAAAATGTATTAAAAAGCTCCTTTGCAACATACTGGTGGTTCTCAACCTTATTCACTAAGTGCTGGTACCACCTGAACCTAACTTGAACCCAATGCTAGTAGTGTTGGGGTTTTACGGTGCTGGTAACCAAAACCCGTTTAGACTTAAGCTGCGAAAATACCGTAGAACAAAAATTTCTACAGCCAACTTAAGCTCAAGATTAAACGGGGTATGTCAGGAAACTTTCCAAGGCGGTCCACCTTCAGTATTCCTTTGGCATCAAAACCCAATTTAATCATTTTACAGATCTACTCCATGATTGATTTCTAAAACTTTAATCTACTTACTAATTAAATAGATTAATATAACATATTTATACCTTGTTTTCAAATCACAGTTGGAATGCAGACCGAACGAGAAGAGCGACATCGGGAATGACTCGTCTTGGAGCACCAAACGTATAGTGCCTCTATAGGTTATCCACTAGGACTAACCAGAGAGCGGTTTATTTCTTTTGCCAGAAATACTATAAACCGCAGAATTCTGCAAAAATACTATTCACGGAGAAAAAGATGAAAACCCGTAAACACGAATTTTCAGTTACTCAGTTTCATCAATAAGCAAAAATTGACATACCACGAAATTAGGTAAAACACTATTCATTGATCCCCTAAATATACTCCACAACAACCCGCAAGATTATACGTCAACTACGTATAACTTTATTTTCTCAACCGAAACACTATTTGGGAGAGAAACCAAGAAAGAGAGAAAATACTGATTCGATTCTGCACGAAATGATACAAGTGAATTAGCAGTTTTTCTCTCTACATGCACCCCTCTATTTATAGGCTTTTGAGGAGGTTTGCAAAAGACCGAAATACCCCTCAACATATGCCTATTTACAAGATATGCCATTGAATGGATAAGGACGACATGTCATGTGGATAAGATCGATGACGTGTCATCTGGATAGGATCGATGACATGTCATGCGGATAAGGACGAATCTGAAAAGACCTGAATACTCTCGACCCAAATACAAATAATATTCGTATAATTATTCTGAACAATTATATATATTTTTTCTTGCGGTTGTTATTTCAGTAATTTATACAACGTGTCCTGCACATTTATAAATTAACCGGTTAACTTTTATACAACGTGTCATACACGTTTATAAATTAACCAATATTTTTGCTTGTTATTTTTACATAACATTTATAATTTAATTATAACACGTATAATTAATTATAACCATCTTACTATTGATCATAACCAATTTATAATCAATCACGGTAAGATTCTCCAATTAACTCCTATATGGTGTGATCTGATAGGATCTGTGTTATGTTGGTAAATATAATTAAAACTGTTTTAACTTCTATAATCATGAGAGGCATCTGGCAAAACGCATCATGACCATCCAATTACATAGATGATGCTGTATAGTACAATATCACGATACAGTAAACAATTTACTCGTGTTAATTCTTTTGTCACATAGCTATCAGATTAGTTTCAAGGTAGGTGTGTGTTATCCTTGTAAACTTAATCTTTTGTTGATCTTGAGCAGATTATCAAATATGATTACTCTTGTAATCATACCGCGCGCTGATAATCTTACTCTATCAAGGGGCCCAGTGATGCTATAGCTCGTATAGAGATACGAGGGACAATAGTACTTTTGGTAAACCATCACTATCTCAGCTAAGCCATGTATACCGAAGAGCTACCGTTATAACTGCATTTTACCGATAGCGTTTGATAACAATCACACATATATATTTCTTAGTAGGAAAAATGAATACCTCATACTTTAGAACTTAACACTAAATGAAAGTATTAACGACACGAACACAATTCCGTATAATGTTTCATTCGGGGTCTGTCAGATATTATGTTCCTAGAACATATATCTATGTGATTAAAATGACAACTCATTGTCTATAGTCTGTAAAACTTGACCATCATTTAATCCACATACTAACCTTATCGTGGTAATTAGTGTTCCTGCTAATTACCTTGGTCAGTGACTTTTTAGAGTATATATCATCTATATTATGAAGTTTCACAATTCCAGTCATGAACTCGGAATGATTCATAAATACAATAATACTCAAGGCAACAAAATGGTATTAATCATCCAATTCATGAACAAAGCTTTATATATAATAAATTATCGTATTATTGACTTCTAAATTATTACACTAACAAGTAGTGCCTTAAGCCGCATGAATCATTACAATTCCAGTTTACAACATCTAATATAAAAAAATTACAGATGTTCGTAGTTACATATGGCCAAATAGCACTCTTAGTGGCACCAAGTGGTTAATAACAGTAAAATTTTGTAGTATATATCACAACATCACAAATTATCAGAACAACCTCCAAATTTTACAAAATAAAGATTTGATCAAAACTAAGAGGAGAAGAAAAATTAGAAATTGTCAGTTTCAACTTTCAAGTTTTTCATGAAAAATCAGAGGTTGAAAGAGAGTAAAATGCCAAATATACATTAAAATGCCAACATATAAATTAATATTCTATGTTAATTTATATGCATCTCTTATGTGTCAAAAGCCATTTAAAATGTCACACATATTTTAAATTTTACTAGAATTATTATAACATCTTCATGTCATAAAATTGTTCATATATTAATAACATATAATTTGTACAAATTAATTATAACTTCTTATAATTAACATTGCACATATTATATACATATCACATATGCTTTATTAATATATTTTCTTTTAATCTTTCATAAGGTGACCCTATGGGATCCCATCATTATGGCAATGGAATTAAACATTTTAATTCCATAAATCAATGATACAACTAACCATGGTATATTGATTACCCAAATGATGTGGATGAAAAAGCACAATGCAAAATCACGATCCTTATAACATTAAAATATTGTTGTGTCAATTCATTGTCACATGACATCCAAATAATCGTAAGGTAGGAATGTGTTATCCTTACCAATTATTTTTTCTTGATTTCCTAAAGTTTAATTATGATATGATTATCATATAATCATATTTCATGCACATAATATAAATTTTATCAAGGAGCCCAGAGATATCATCGCTTATATTAACATATAAGGGACAATGGTTTCTTGATATGTATCGTTCTTTCGCATAAGTAATTGCTTATATAACTCCTGGTTAGAGAGAGCGTTGGGCAGTACCAACAATACACATCTCTTATGTAAGAAAAATAAATATCTCAACCAAAGAATTCTAGACACAATGAAATATCAACGACACATAACATAATCCATATGATATTTCATTCTTGGGTCTGTCCAGTGCCATACATCTCCATATATGCACATGTGTGATTAGATCGATAACTCCTTTATCGCATAACCTGTAGAAGATGACTATCATCTAATCACCACACTTATCTTATATGGTCAACCAGTGTACCTTGTTGATTGCCAAGATAAGGAATATTTAAGAGTAAACAAATTTATTCATTATGAAGTGGTCAACCAGTGTACCTTGTTGATTGCCACGATAAGGGATATTTAAGAGTAAACAAATTTATTCATTGTGAAGTTCTACAATTTAAGTCATCAACTCAAATGATCCACTAATATGAATACTCAGGGTACAAAATGATAAAATCATTCACTTAAACTAAACATATCATAGATATGATCTGGGTCTAGGACACTAACACTACACTTGAGATATCTAACTGCACCATTGTTTCAATGAAGGCTAAGACTTCAAAATCAACATCTACTCTTCGTAAGCTTTCCGAAAAGTGGTCATATGTCGAAATCGAACACTCGAGCACCAATACACGCCTATTTGAATATTGCTGAAGTTCCACAATGCTTGATGACCATTGTAATGGGTTATAGGTGTTGTGCCGGTGCCACAATGGTGAGTCTTTGGAGTTTTGACCATCACATGTCGGTCCCTACTGTTATAACAGTTTAATTCTAGCAACATGCACACCTTTCGTATTTTGACTGTTGTTTGGTCATACAAACTTCTATTTGAGTGAATCAAAACTTGAAATTTCCAGGAGACTGAGATCTACAACTTCTATGTATTAATTTTGTTCAAAATATGAACGAATGGATCGGTATAGGTCGTGGAAGACATACATTAGATATGGTAACTTCTATAAATCTAGATTTGCCTTTCTCTGTTTATATAGAAGCAAATACTAGGTTTCTTGGTGTGTGCTCCAGCCGTAAAACTTCATCTTCTCAACTTTGAAAGAGAGCCACCATGGTTGTTAGACTTTAAAACTTCAATACTCATTCAACAACCGAAGATCTTCTCCACCATACTTAAACAAATTCAAGAATTCGAGTGATTTGTGAGAGATCTTTATTTACTACAAACACTAGAGTCTTTGTTGCCCGCTTCTTCTCTTTTGAGTCTTTGTTGCTCACCCTTTGAGCCTTTGTTGGTCGTCTTGTTATCTTGAGCCTTTAGTGCTCCTTGAGCCAATTCCGTGCTTGGGCCATGTGCCTTCCCATAAGCTTTGTAAAGGCTCACCGGTTTCACCTTGTACTTCCTTTCTCATTGGGTAAAAAAAGGCGTGCCATCTCGAAGGTTGCAAGTCCTGGAGACGTAGACATTAGTGTCGAACTGTAAACAACTCTTGTGTCAAGTGTCTCTAAACTCTATTCTTTACTTTATTATTTTATATTTTAGTTTAGGACTAAGTTATTTGAGTTTCCGCCGAGAATAACTTATAGACACGCTAAATAATTTAATTTAGATTAAAATTTATAAAAGACCTTATTCACCCCCCTCTAGGTGTCTTTGAGACCAACACCGGTTACATAATGCTCAAGGCCCCGACCTTAAGTCAACTACAACAATGGTATGGTTTTTTGTCTGGAGTTTTGTCTAGAGTTTTGTCTGGGGTTGGCTACCACATATAACTCTAGAAACTTGAAAGGGGTGATCATATTCATTGTCATTTGGACATACAACCCCCAACTAGTATCGTCTTGTACCGGAAGTTGTTGGAACCAAGTTTGGTTGCCTTTGCCATATTGATTCTTGCGATAATTATCAGTTCATAATTATGGTGGTCAATACCGAGTTGCTGGTACACTTCCCTAGCCGATATTGAACATTTTATGAGGTTGGGTACTATAATAAGCTTATTTGGTCCTTGTAATACTTCACCACCAAAATAACAAGCAATTCCAATCATAGTTGATTGAAATAAGAGGCAAACCTAACAATTAAAAAATTTACACTGAATTAAAAATATTGCCAAATGTATATTTTTTAAATAAAGGGACTGTTCGCACAGAATAGATGCTACAAAGTTTCAGTATAGCAAGCTATATCTTTTAAACCCTTTGTTATACTCTGTCAAATCAGATAGCAAGTGTACTATCCTATCGATGAGTATGCTCAGGTATCGATCCACAGGGATGGAAGAAAATGACCGGACTCGTCTTAAAATTACTTGAGATTCTAGAAGTGAAAGAAATTGGTTTGGTTTGATTTTAACAATTCTAATGATTTATGACAAGTTTAAAAGACAATAAAGAGAATTTAACTTGTTTTCAATTGATAAAAAGGCGTTTCCAGGGTTCAGATTTCATTTCTGTTCAGTCCCGAGGCATACGGCCCGTACGGATTCCCGTACGGCCCGTAGGGGACCCCAAGTTAATGCTGCAACTACTGTTTTCTGTGCCGATACTGATGTTTAGGGTTTCTATCGATCAAATATAGATACCGGATTACCGGACTCAAATACTTCCCTCTTAGATGCGTTAAACCTCAACTTTCGCATTTTGGCCTAATTTATCTAAGTTACTTGTTGGTTTACTAAAATTATCCAAGGACTTTCGCCTTAAGGAAAGTTTCACCTTTCGGGTACTCGGTTTTACCCTACTTCATATACTTTATTTGGTTAGATTAAATGTCATAGACTTGGCTCCTAACACTTAGATGTGCGCATTCATCTAACGGGATGACTAATCAATTCAAGCAAACACAAATAAAGCAATCAAAAATAATACTCAACAAAGTAAAAACAAAGCATTCAACACAAATCCAAGTAGCATGCAAACAAAACTAAACTAGAAACTACATTTTCATCTTAGAAACAAAGTAAATTAGCTACTCGTGTTCATAAGATAACATAAATAATGAGAAATAAAATAGTTAATAACAAAACAGTGGAAAATCCGAAGATCCGTTGCAAACTCGCGTTTTTTCACCTCTCTTCCTCTTTTCCCCCTCTTGTCTTTTGCTCCAAGAAAGGTTGTCCAAGTCCCAGTGGTGAATCCCCATTTTTTTGGTGTGGAATATCTCCTTTAATGCCCTAGATCGCGCCTGCAGAGGTTTCCTTTTCGGCTTCCTTATATTATGCTCATTTCAGATTCTAGCTGGATTTTCCGAATTAGCATCCTACGGGCCGTAGGGGACCCCGTACGGGCCGTATGCCTGTGCTTTGTCTTGGAGACTTTGTGCCTCTGTTGTGAAACTTTTTGTGTGGTTGGGCAAATCTTGTATGGCCCGCAGGGGATGTCATACGGGCTGTATGAAAAGTTGTCAGATCCAGTTTTTCGCCATTTTTCCTGCAAAATACCAAATAAAGCATAGCAGTACCAAATTTCATCGAAATACAAGTAAAAAGTCCACATTTATAGGCCTTAAAGCACAGGTTTCAGTGTAAATCATGGCTGTAATTTAGATATAATATGGAGATATCAGGGACCAAAGTATAAAAAAACTCACAAGTTGCTCTTTTTCAGATTGCTCTCTTACTTGCTCTTTCCCTCTTTGCTTTGCTACCTTGCTAGAATGAATTGGGAGGTAAAATTTCCGCTATTATAGCAGCAACTAATCGGTGCGCGTCCTCAGTCTCTATTGGAATTCTTGAGCGTCCCCAATTTGCATGGATGGTAGAAAATGAAAAATGACCAAACGGGTAGTAATCAATTAATTTTGATTTATTAGAGTTGTAACAAAAAAAAAAAAAATTGGAAAGAGTTCCAAATAAAAAAATGAATATTTTTCTTTCTGAGGACCGTTTAAGGTTTTATTGGCGACAAAATGTTCAATCAGTTTTGTCAATGGGATGACCTGTCTGATTTATACTTTCGTGTCATGTTGTGTGGGCCACAAAAGAAGTACATCTGATGGTTATGGCCTTTTATGGGGCATTTCATGTACAACCCTTTCAATTTACAATGCTAAATATAATGGAACCTAGCTATTAGCAAATATGTTGGTCAAAATAAATAAATATCGCATATTCAACTATCTATTTACCAAATGCAAATATTTTAAAACTTTTTGGGCAACAAATTGTGTTACTTTGCTAAGATCAAACAGCTGTATGTGACAGAGAGGTACCAAAAAATAAAAAAAGACTTATATGCACGTTTCATGACACATAACAGCTATTGACCGCTTCAAAATTGTACAGGCACTTGCAACTTGCATCTGATATGAGATTAGAATATGTGTTTTTTTCTCTTACCAAATAGTAACTTGTATTGTCTTTAGAAAATAAAAAATAGAAACAATACTATTCTTGTATATATACCTAGTTACCTACTATTCAAATAGAAAACGATACTATTTATGAAATAACAGGATTGTTCAACATTCTTTTATTTTTAATAGCATGGTAGAAGCTACCAGCTCAAAATGAAAAGAAAAACAAAAGTAAAAACAACATTCTTAGCATTGCTATGTGATACATACTATTTAATTAAAGCTTTTCATGCGTAACTCAATTTTTGAATTTGAATCCGGTCCGTTCATTATATACTAACACAAATCTTCAAGGGGTCCCGATCGAAGATATGGACTCATTCAAACGAATATTAAAGGGGTCCGTTCATTTATATACTAACATTATATATTTGGCCGTATTGACTGGAATTCTAATCAGACGGTTTGATAATTGAAACTCAAAAGATGCATTACTCCAGAAGATATGGGCTCATTTAAGGAATGGATGGATCATTCACAGATAAGATGAGGATATATGATATCCTGATTGAGAAGAGATAGTAGCTAGACCCAACAATTCATTCATTCATTCTTAGCCATATATCACAGTTTGAACCTCAAGAGATTGAGATCGACTGAATGAATTGAATCATGTCACGTGACATGTAATACCAAATTAGGGAAAAAGAGAGAATCAAGCATCCACATGGAAATCCAATCTCATAAAAATTTGACTGAGTCCGAGTGTAAATAGGTAGATCTAGAGGCTAGAAGAGATTGACTTGATAAATTAATTGGATAATATTGTCCTTGAAAAATTCTAACAGGATATGCAATTTTGAATTTATCCAAGTTCTTTGGGATGCAGAGAGGGAATTAATATATATGCACCTAGTCATTAGGACCGTAGGATCAAACCTTGAACGTACTCTCAGAAAATTGATTATAAGAAAATTAATTGGGGGCAATTATCAGTAGAGTGACGAATGCAAAGAGAGAATGGTTAAATTGTTGCTATCAGACTTTAAAAGGCTGTTAGGCTGGACATATATATGTATATCTAGAAGTTGTTTCTATTAATGTTATTGTTAGGTATTCGCCTGGTAAGTGTGAAAATATAATGGGATCATGTCATATTGTCATGTCTCTTAAACCAGGGGTTTGATGTTTTCGATAGGTATTGGTCCAAATTATGTCCAATATCCAATCTGGACCGTTTGATCGGTATCGAGATTCGTTGGCAAAACTATAATTATAATATGTTCCGTGAATCTAAACTGAACGTACAACTTTCGATATCGATTGAACAACTTAGACCGAGCATCATAATGTATTTGATCCGATACCTAACAAACCGCATTCGCTCTCCTCAAACCCAAGTGGAACTAGCTATTAGCTACGTAGCTAGACAAAAAAAGTTATGAATTCAGACCCAGTCGGAACCTGATGTGGTAGAATGAGATTTTAAAATTTTTAAAAATCTTTGTGCATCTAAGACTCTGAAAAGAAGTGCTTTGGCTAGAATTAACTCAAGCACCACAGCTACCTGAGGAGATGCTATTTCAAAAGTTTTACTCAACCCAAAATGCTTTGTTTCAAACTAGATGGGACTAGCTAGCTAGGCATGTTAATTATCAAGTGCTAGCTAGGTTCATATATATGTTAGATAATTTATCTTTTGTAAATACTTTAGGCCTGCTAATGCACATGTTACCAATATATATATATTAGAATTTCTGAAGTCTTAGTTAACTGATGAGAATAACATGTTGGGTCAGTTTTTAGTTACTTTTTGAGACATGTCGATGAGGCTGGAGTCATGGTGTGGTATCTCAAATCCCTTTCTAGTTTCTTTTCAAGGATTGGCATCATATCATTTGACTGGGTCTTCTCCTCTTGTTTTGAAACTTGTACAACCTTTTTGAAGAAGTTGAAATTTAGAAAGAACAATATTGATCAGTTAGCAAAATTGAAGTTGTGTTTGGTGAGGTTGGTCTTGATGTATTTTGTTTGGGATAAATTCATCTAGTTAATTCAGCCCTTGATCAGTTATGCTTTAATTCTGACATGTCATGTTATAATTGGGACTGCTGGAGAAAAATCCAACCTTGTAAAGCCTGATATATATATATATATATATATATATATATATATGTATGTATATATATATTTGAAAACTAGACAGAGGCTGGTACGTTAAAGCCTGATATTAATCTGTTCTGATCAATTTTATTCGTTTTGATCTTTTTATGAACAGTAGTAAGATCCTTTTAGTAACAAATCAGCCAAGCTAATTCTATATGTTATTTAAGTTATAAGTTCTGATGGTTGACTGTATTTCAAAGGAAAGATTAATTGAATTTATTGAATTAAAATCAAGTGATAAGGATTTCCAGTTTTTTTCTGTATGGCAACTGGCAAGGAAGTGAACATGGAGATGCCAAAATCCCCAAAACCACACATGGTTACCTTTTGACCAACCGAGGAATAAATACTTATAAAGCACATAACCTTGTTACCTTTTCTATTGAAAATTATTTCTACATAATTTTTTGTTATAGACAAGAAGTGTCTAAATCCGGAGAATTTTTATATATGCACAAGTTTGCTTCATGTGTTAGTTTACAAATGTTTCATTTTTGCAGTGTATATAACTAGATTGGCGTATGTAGTGGAATTAGGAACCCAATTATTTGTTCAAATGAGATTTTTTTTTATATTTGTTAGATGATTAGTTCACAATATGGAAAATTGTTGCATGGTTTAAGCTTTCATGGAACTATCCAATGCCAAATTTGCTATGATACATGTACAGTTGCATGGTCTTGTTGAATGTGTAATTTCCTATTACGTCCTTTTCTACTATGAGACATGTAAGAATTGCATTGCATATTAATTTAGATTAATATTTTCTCAAGAATTTCAAAATAGAAATTTTGTTCATGTTTTTTTTTTGTCATTATAGCAAAATTAAGCTCTCTGGATAGACCCCTTAGTTCAATTTCACATAAACCTAACCTAACCTAACTATGTTTACCCCATTACTTGCCTAATCTATTGTATCATCATGTTACATCTTAAATGCGCGTTACATTATCGCATTCTGTGATCATTTTTAATCTTCTTTCGAGTGATATAACACGTTTGAAAAGTTTTAGAATCATACGACTAATCATGGATACGTAACGGCTCGTATTTCTGACAATCATTAATTTGGGTGCTAATCGGATAAGTCAAGTGTGTCAGTTAAGTTGCATTCAAATCCACTGTGCATATTCAATTATTTCCCGATTTCGATAATTTAAAGACCGATAGATTCATCATCAAGGTCACTACAATCCCGCATCAAGAAATCATCGAAACAGTTCCGCCATTGCTGTCGAAACCTCGAAAAACTCCGACAAACTCACACAAACCCTTGTGGCAGACCACTCCACATAAAAAAACCAATTTCTCCCTGTACACTTAACCAAATGAACCAAATTTACATTCTACATAAACCTCATCTCAAGACCTAAATCCTGGAAAAAACCACATTCAAATCCATGAATCATAGCTCGAGATATTAAGTCTCAAATTGAGAGGAGAAGCACACCTAAGGGCACCTCCAGCAGCCTCTTTCCAGCCCAAGCATCCTCATCTCATAGCCTGACCTACTTTCCACCGTTGATGCTAGATAAATCCAAAGGCCCACAATTAACTTTGCTTGAGCGCTCGATCCGTGTGACATCCCTCTCGACCAATTACAGCTCGCCACTATGTCTTTCCTTTAACACGGTCGTCATATTTAAACTCGTCTTCTCTTTCGACTCTCACACACCATACAAACCGCTCTCTTTCTCTCAATTCAATTCTCGTTTTGTAGTTTAAGCTCTAGTCATGGCATCTGGTGATGTTGTGCCAGTTCCGGCCGAGGATTCGCTCCTCGATATTGCTCCGGCCGACCCGGCTCCGGTGGAGGAGGCACCCGCTGAGGACCCGGTCGCCGGGCCTGCCAAGCCTAAGGCCGAGAAGAAGGCCAAGGAGCCTAAGGAGAAGAAGCCTAGAAAGCCTCGTGCTGTTCCTGCCCATCCACCTTATGCTGAGGTTTGTTATCTCTTTTTTCCTTTCTCATCTGTATTTCTCTGTTGTCAAACCTGGATTGAGTCTCGTCAAACCCTTTTCAAACGGGAGTAGGTCCCCGAATTTCAAATCTATTCTCGGATTGTGGTCTGAGGTAATTGAACCTATTTGTGCAAAACCAGACCTATTTAACAGTTAAAAGTTTCCTTTCAACCTATGATTACAACTAATTTGTGATAGTTCTATATAATTTCATCTTCACCACTATAAATTTTATAGATTTACATATGAACAAAAAATGGTAATTATCAGAGGGACCTTTATTCAGATCTCTGAAACAAGTAATTGTAGAGGTAGTATGATATATCTATTGATTATTCTGATCTCTTGAACAACCATTTTGTAACATATCTTCACAATTTCAACATCAGCATTACATCTCATGCAGTTTTACAGAATTGATCGACACATATGTTGACAATTGATACAAATTTTGTTTAAATTCAGATGATTACTGAGGCAATTACATCTCTGAAAGAGAGAACTGGATCAAGCCCATATGCAATTGGGAAGTTCATAGAGGACAAGCACAAGGCTCACTTGCCATCCAATTTCAGAAAGCTCCTATCTTATAACCTCAAAAAGCTAGCTGCATCTGGTAAGCTCACCAAAGTAAAGAGCTCATTCAAGCTTGCGGGTTCAGTCCCAAAACCTGCATCTGCCAAGCCTGCTAAGCCGAAAGCCAAGCCAGCAACCAAGCCAAAAGCCAAGAGTGTGAAATCTACCAAGGCAGCTGCTCCAGCCAAGGCCAAGGCTGCAGCTAAGCCCAAAGCCAAGCCAATAGTTAAGCCAAAGAAGGCAGCAGCCAAGCCAGCTGCTGCTCCTAAGCCGAAACCAGTAGTTAAACCAAAGAAGGTGGCTCCAAAGGCCAAGCCAAAGGCAGCTCCAGCTAAGGTTAAACCTGCTGCTAAGCCAAAGGCAGCTCCTGCTAAGACTAAGGCTGTAGCCAAGCCTAAGGGAGTGGGTCGGCCGGCTAAGGCAGCTAAGACCTCAGCTAAGGATGCACCAGGAAAGAAAGCAGCTGCTGCTCCGGCAAAGAAGGCCCCTGCAAAGGCACCAGCAAAGAAAGCAGCAGCACCAGCGAAGAAGGCTGCACCTAAGAAGGCCAAGGCCACACCATCTAGAAAGGTTCCTGCTAGGAAGGCTAAGAAGTAGAGAAGAGTAAATTAGTTTTTTAATCTTTAATTTCATAAAACCGGTTGAGATGAAAGTTCTTTTAGGGTTTTTTTTTTTTTTTTTTTTGTGTGGGGGAGGTTAGGTTGATTTGTAAGGTGTTAGGGTCTCTGTAAATTTGACACCAGTGTAGTGGTATTGCAGCTACTTGCAAATTTGGGGATGTATGTTATATTACTTTAGAGAATGATGAGAAGAGGATTAATGTTCTAATGTTTAGATTAAGTGGAAATTTAGATTTTTTTTTAATTTTTTAATTTTTTATATGTTTGTGAATTTAGTTTTCTTTAGTAAAAAGTAGTTTTCTGTGGGCCGTTTTGAACCACAGTTTGGTCTTTATGTTTGCTTGTTTAAATCGAGTTGTGCATGCGCACCAAAATAGCAAAACACTGAAATTTTGGTACAGATTAATTATTGGTGTTATTCACTTGCCTCTAGATTGTCACAAGGATAAAGTTTGCTGAGTCACATTGTTGTTTGATTCAATCAAAGTATGAAAAGGTGCTTCGATGTTGCAGTTTTGTGACGTATAATTGAGGTATTTAGTAACTTAAATACTGTTTGTTATATTGTATTTGACAAGAGATAGATCGCCGAAATGTATAATACAATATTTCGTAATGTAGTTTTGATGGTGTTTCTTTTATAAATTAAATGGCATTTGCATTTATTTGTAACTTTAACAAGAGATATCAGAAAAATTGGAGTATCTGACACGCAAAAAGTGTGTTTAATTATTGTCTAAATACAACTGTCGTGTTACCGAGGAGGTTTATTTTTCAGCACATGGCCTATGTGCACCGCTGTCTTATCGGCAATTAATGGATAATAAATGGAAGATGGTAGTAATACCATAATACAAAAAGAGAAAGGAAAGGGAGTGAGGCAGGTTTTAAACTGGAGAGAATTAGAGATGCTAACATGCAACGGCTCCTTTCGTTTACGGAGAGACATTAGGATTTAGGAGGAAAAGAATATTTGTGAGCCCCACTTAAGAGAGTGGTCATTAGTCATTACTAATAGTTCAATACTGTTGTTCGGCACGTCAATATTCGTGCCATATATTGATGTTCGGCTCCCATACTTTTCACCGAACCACTTTTTTAAGATAAAGGTCGGTAAATCTCGTCGAGTTTCCTACAGTACAGAAAAATCAACCTATATTGTAGCGGGTTTAGTTTTGAGGTTCTTATAACCCGTTACATTAAATTTACATATATAGAGATGTAATAGATCAGATATTTTCAGGAGCGCGCTCGCTTTCGAAATGAAAAGAGGAAAAAGAGTGTAAAATGGGGTCGGGTCGGGGTCGGTGATGAGTAAAATGCGAGGGTAAAATTGAAATAAAATGTCATAAGAGATCTGCAAAACGCATACAAAAAAGAAAAATAAAAATAAAAAAACTGCTGTTTTTACACAAATCCCTCTCTTCTTCGTATTTTCCTTCTGATCTGCGATTTTCTTCTTCTGTTTTATTTCTTCGTATTTTTTGCAATTTTTTTTCCCAGTGAGTCCTTTATTTTCTTCTGCTTATGTTTACGTTACTAATTAAAGTGATTGCATCTTAGATCGGTTTTGCCTTGGCCGGGGTACCTTTTGTATTTGATTAATTAGATAAACCAGTGAAAGAAATTAGTTATGTTTCGTTACTGGCTTTGTCACAAGTATGCCTTGATACGTCACAACCTCATATATATGTTATATCACGTCATGTGTGTTGGTCACGTAATGTGTTCATTACTGTGACGTTTTTCTTTAATAAAAAAATCACATGTCATATCATGTCGTGTCATATCATGCAAACTTATTCGATCATGTCACGTGATATTTTTACGTAATTACTTTTCTCTAACATTATTTTTTATTATAATTTATAATTTATTTTGCAATATTTCTTATTTGTTTTAGTCATTAGTTATTACTTTGTATGAACTAATTTAAACTTAAAAAATGCTCTAGAACTAAGAGCTAACACTTTCAAAATCCTAACGCAGCTGTACTCCTCCATCTTTCTCTATTCTGCACCCCCGACATATTAGTATCCTTCTTTTTTCTTGACTCTACCTCCTCAAGTAGAGAGGAGAATGAGGAAAATGAGAGAAAGCGGAGCCGATTGAAACAAAGAGCACACTATTATTAGAGCTCGGAGCATAGATTTTCTACTCTATCTCGATCAAAGCGTGGTGGTAAGCAAATCTGGCCAATGATGCTTAGTGACAGCGGATCTGGCAGGGATAGAAATGAGAACTAAAAATGAGAATTAAGATAATAGAGTCATTAAGAGGTTATTTGACTCTTTGTAAATACGTCTTTTTATCATTGAAATTGTTAATAGATATTTCAAGGTACTAACCTTTCAAAACTTAAATCAGAAAAAAAATTAAACACGATTAATTATATTACATTTGATTATGTCATAAATGATCATATTATTCACGTAATGTGTTTGTTATTTACTATTTGAGTTATGTCGTATAAAAATAAATATTGATCACATACTGCAACGTACGTGATATGCCGTGATATGATATAACGTGATGGCATGTTAGTAACGTGACACGAGGCAGTCGGGGCTGAATTGTGCATCAGTATATGAATTGGGAAATGTATTCAGCGTCTCCTACTTCTTGTTTTGCAGATTTGACATGTAAACTAAAGCAGCTGCAATTGTCAATGTATAATAAAAAACTAAATGCAATATTATTATTTATTAACCTCGAACAGAAAGCCAAATACGAAGCATCTTTTTACAGGTATATAAATATATAAGGTAGTGCAAAGTCCACTCAATTCCAATTTATATCGATCGATCGATCTAGTTTGAGTTGCGTTTTTATTTCCCTTTTGTTTTAATCAACGTTGGATTCCATTGTCCAATTAAAATCCAAATATATAATGTGCAGTCGTTGTTTTTTTTCTTTCTGATTTATTTCGATATACAAATTACATCACGTGACCAATACGTATAAGTAACACGTGATGTGTCTTGACATACTTGTACTGTGGATCATGACGTGCTTGATTCTCTGATGAATGAGAGAACCGGCCTGTATTGCTTTTATGACTACCCAAAATCTGCCTCAAGCCCTCATTTAGACATCCATCAGAGTCCGTATCCTCTGCTCTGCACATTTTGGTTTCCGAATCTTGATTCTCTGATTAGAATTCAGGCCGATTCAGTCCACACTTGTAATACACAAGACCCCTTTAATATTCGTGCATATACGGATCGAACGGTTCTCAGTATGAATTATAGACATCAAAGAAAGATAATCTATTTCCATAGCAAGTATATATGCATTTTATCAGTCCTTCGGAGTTTCCTTCTGTCTACGTAAGGACTCAAAATCCATACCTATTTACTTAAATTGGCCAAAAGGATCCAACTCAGTATACATGAATTTAGCGAATACACGGACTACAATTAAGAAAAAAGCTCGCACAATTTGGTCTTGAAGGTTATACCAATTGCTTTTGTCAGCATTAAAAACACTTCACAAGTTTATTTTTCTTAAGATTAAAAATGGTGTTATATATGTTCTAAGAACGATGATGACATTGAATTGATGATACTATATATCCCAATAAGGGATAGAAGCAGACTTGTAAGTTAGCTGCTCACATCCTCATCTGAATTCGAAACCTTATCAGCATATATAATAATTGACACTGAAACTTTTCAGATCTAAAGGTGTGTTTTCTAAGATCTAGTGTAATTGAAACACCGATCGATTATCTACGAGTTCATTCCATCTATGCTCATACTCTTAACTTGAAGAAGAATGTTGGTAATACCGTAATATTGTGTAATATATAAGGTTGTTATTGTATAAATATGTTTAGTGGTATTTGGTGGGTCTTTTTGGCAAAGTTGTAGAAATTTCCAATTATTCTCTTGATTGATTCCGATCAATAAAGTTTACATGAAATTTATTTGGTATTCAATTTTATTGAATTGAAACCTTTTGCTTTCTCATATGAGAAAAGGTTTTTGTTTACAATTTATCCACAGGCTTTTAATCATTTACGGTCCCTGCCTTTTTCTTCAATAATTGACTATGTCAAATAGAATTTTCTTTTGTTCCATCCGAATCTGGCTCGCTCTTTACGCTATAAAAGGAAAAGACATCCAGAGCCTCGAGTCAGCATCGAAGCCATCCAAAGTAGACCGATAAAGCCTGCCTAATGAATTCATTTCCTCACCAGCTTTCTCACCCGGTTGAACTGACTCTTTTGACCTAAAGGAAGTTCAATGTGATTAAAAGTTGTTTATTGTTGTTTTGGTTAAGGAAGCTTAATTTAAGGAAAAAATATCCCTTACAAATGTCGATTTTAATTGAGATTACTGATTCGATCTTGTTTTTTATACATAATTGCAATGGAACCTTCAATCGTGGAGCGCGATTGAATAGAAGTTGTTTTTGTTGAAGAGCACTGCAAAATTCAAATCTAGTAAGTTATTTCTATTGAATTTGTTGTTTTCGTTGTATGCAGTAACAGGTCTAGCATTTCAAATGAAATCTGGAGGAAAGAGATGATAGAGAGGCGATATGGAATATTGATCTGTTAATTTTACTGTATTGTCCCGTTAATTTTACAGTATTCATCTTGTGAAAATCTGAAAAAAAATAGATGATATAGAGGCGATATGGAGTATTAATCTATTAATTTTACAATATTGCCTTATTAATTTTACATTATTCATCTTGTAGAAATCTGAAAGAAAAGAGATGATAGAGAAGCGATATTGAGTATTGATATGTTAATTTTATAGTATTGCTCCGTTAATTTTACAGTATTCATCTTGTTATTTTACAATATTCATCTTGTGGAAATCTGGAGGAAAGAGATGATAGAAAAGCGATATGGAGGATTTGTTAATTTTACAGTATTTATCTTGTAATTTTACAGTATTCATCTTGTAAAAATCTGAAAGAAATAAATGATAGAGAGACTTTTTACTCATCTGAACAAGATTCAATTGAAAATTCTAATGTATACAAGATTCAATTTTACAATTTTGCTAATTCAATTTTACAGTATACAAGATTCAATTTTACAGTATACAAGATTCAATCCAGTGCGGACGCTAATAATTAACTCTATAACTGCCAATAACCGCTAATAACCACTAATAACTAACTCTAACTGCCAATAACTTCATATAACTATAATTTCCAAAAGTACAGTTTGAAAGTACATTTATTTTGTTATGTTGTGCAAGTTGCAATCTTTTTCTAGCTATCATGGGACCACTTCAAATAGTTACTGGATGTTTGTGATTAACTGATATATTTTATGTGATATATTGTATAATTATACAGTATGTAGAAGTAATTTTACAGTATTCGCGCAAGTCAAAGCTGTAGATAAATGGTGGACAAAAGGCTGTAGACAATTAGACGCTTCCTTCTCATATATTGCTTGATTTGAATATTTTGATAAAAAAATAAAAAAAAATCCAATACTGATATATTTTGAATTCGATTGTTCTGATAGACAAAATGCTGAGTATATAATCTGCGGTTCATTTCTCTAATTGCAATCACGAGTAATTAATGAATTGACATCAGAAATTTAACACAGAAAAATATATAGCGGGGATTAATTCATTCATTCAAATTTAATAAAGAGACAATAACAACCTGACCCTAAAATAACATCAGAAATTAAACAGCATGTTTATTATTGCTAAAATCTACAATAAGCCTGTGTATTCTTTCGGTTTTAACAATAAATTTTTTCCCTTCCAGTTATCTCATCCTTCGACCATTGTAGATTTTTTGGTTTACTTCGATATCAAGAACGAATGTGCTTTCTTCTCACATCGCTGTTGCCGCCGCATTTCTTCCTTCGGCAATTGGTGGCATTCGGCGCAAGGCGGCCATAACACTTGCGGCATATCATTCTCATTACATTCTGCTTCTGTGCAAGATGTCTGAGTTTGTCGTCCCAGATCCAACCATAGCCACCTCTCAGTCTCAGTCTCAGCACCAGATGCAGCGTTGACTCCTTCTGTATGTTGTAATCAGCCAGGGTTCTCCCATCCTCGAGTTGCTTCCCGGCAAATATGAGACGCTGCTGGTCGGGTGGGATGCCTTCCTTGTCCTGAATCTTGGCTTTCACATTGTCGATCGTGTCGCTGCTCTCGACTTCAAGTGTGATCGTTTTCCCTGTTAGAATTTTCACAAAGATTTGCATCTTTCTCCTGTGTGCAGTTCAAATGCCCTATATATTGTTAATTTTTTAGGTGAAAATTAATTTTTACAATAGAAAATAAGGGGGAAAAGAGAAAAGCACAGATTGACATGATAATTAAGAAAACTTTAATCTCTGGGAATCCAAGATCGATGTCAAAGAATAAGAAAACTGATTGCTAAATTAATAAAAGAATTAACAATGCAGTAATTAAGGAGGTTCTAATTCCCTCATACCTTCAATTTCTGCGAGAAGATTTTAGATAAAACCGATTAACTCCAATTGTGGGTTTCAGAGGGGGAGATAATTCACTATTTATAGAACTCTAATTGAGCATTATATATTCACAATTAATGGCGGTGGATTGTTTGGATTTTCTGTGGCCTGAGTCCTGAATAATGATGTTAGATAGTAAGGCAACTGCACTGTTTAGTCAACAAAAATAAGCATCTAATTTGTAATTAATTTTTAGATCCGCCCCTAGCTATTAACTTTGGATGAATTATTTTACGGCCTGCGGTAAACTAGAACTGTAAAACAAATTCCTGTCTCATAACTACTAGTTCAAATATTAGTTTTAGAACATTATTTTGATTTTTTTTTATTGTTGGTGTCATTTTGATTTTACTAAAATTTACCAAAGTAAACAAAGTAAAAGAAGTATAATTATTTTATATTATTATTATTTTTTTCAATCTGCAATGATTACAAAGGGAGATAATGAGAAATACGGCCTGTTATTGGAGCGGATTATTCTAGTAGGCCGTATATGGGCTTAAATTAACTTGGTACGATCACCTATTGAAAATTCATTTTTAAAGTGAATTTGAGTCTCTATTACGGCTAGATAAGTAGAAACGTCAAGAAATGATTTATAAACACGTAAAATATGTTTGGATAAATATTAATATTAATTTGAAAAATGTGTTGTTATTTTTATTTAGATGCAGCTGAAATATTTTTTTTTCCCTCCTCTGCATAGTGTTGAGTAAGTGCTATTTTGATAACCTAATTTTATGTTATTCAATATAATCTAAGCCCTAAAAAATATGGCCGTCTAATAATCAATACTTTTTCAGGACAGGCCCATTTGGGTTAATTTTGTATTATAGGAGGACCATTTTGTAAAATTCCCCGTCTCCTTCTTCAGCAAAAAACCTCTTTTGCTAGAAGTCTATAAAACCCTTTCAGTTCTCTGATCAGTAGTGTTGGAGCAAAAGAGGATCTGCTCCGCGTCTGCCGGTATCACACACTAGGCATCTCCAACCTCAATCCAGTATATTATAGGTTATAACAATCGCCATGGATTTAGACCCCGAAGGCATCTTTAGAGGCGACACTGATTCTGATGATGAGTTCAATCAGGTTGGTAGCTTCCTCTATTTTGTCCGTGTTCTGTTTCTTTTCTGAAAGAAAAACACTGTTTTAAATGCTTGAAAGACCAGTCAGTCACCCCTATTTTGCAAATTGCATTGTAGAATTGCAAAAAATAGCATTGTCTAAAGGGCATTTGGAATGTTTTAAGGTTTGACAAGAGTATCGTGATGTGTACAAGCTTGAGATAATTTTATGGCGTATTTTTCAAATAAGACCACTTATTTATGCACCCCTGAAGGAATTTCAAATATCCATTCTTTCTCTGGATATTGGGGAATAAAAATTCTTAGCTGCTGTTGTTTACAAAAAGTACAATAAGTGCCTTGCAGTCATTTCCTGCACTTTTCTTTTTAGAAAATTCAAAATTCAAGCCTCCTTTCTCGCTCAAAAAATGAAAATAAGAACTTTCAGCGGTTATTACTTAACCTTCAAAGTAGAAGAAATACCCTATCCTTTGCCATATTCATCACATGAAGTTGGCCTTTTTCTTTCACTCATTTATCGATATGGACATTGAATAAAAGAACCAGAGAGATAATAGACATTTCTTTGTTTTTTTTTTTTAAATAGGGAAATACTTATATTATGAGATATTTGACTTCTTTTCAAGATTGATATGGAATGGACTATTTTTTATAATTTTTTACTTTTTTTCTATCAAGCAGGAAAAAGAGCCAACCAAAGATCTAGTGGTGTACTTGGTTGATGCCTCTCCAAAAATGTTTGGCCCCGCAACAACTGATGTGCGTAAGATTCCTTTTATTATTACATATCTGTATGTCTTTTTATTATCACATGACTTTTTGTATTACATCTCTGTATGGTTTTTTTTGTTGATGTCTATGTACAGTATTGACTCTATTATGATCAGTGTAGTAATATTCGGTTTATTTGGCCGAATGTTCGGTAGAGTAGTAAATTTCCTATTTGGTTGCAATCCGAATAGAACATCTATATCTGGTCCAAATATGTGGTTTAGAACATATTATCGGTTTAGAATATATTAATAGTGATAAAAATACCGGTTTAGAGTATATTAACAGTGATAAAAATGCCGGTTTAGAGTATATTAACAGTGGTTTATACTACATATTACCGTATACTTGTTTTTATATATATATGAATTCTCATTTAAAATCCGCATATGCGGTATGCAATGTCTTTCCGCATACCGCATATAAACCGAATATTAAGACACTGATTATGATGTTAACATTTCAGTTCAAAATAGAAGTTATTGACTGATGTTCAACAAAAGGGGTTTTACATTTCTAATTTTACATTTTATATTTGATGGGATAAGCCCACGATTTGCCAAATATATTTTGTCAATTGCTGAGAAAATTCTAGATATTGTACCAGTCACATTCTTTTAGTGTGGTATATTGTACCACAACTGTTAGGTTCGGCATAAGGTGGTGGGATAACAATTACTTTTTCTATGAAATTTGAATTGAGTTTGATAGAAACAGATTTTTTTACTGTAATATTTTTTCTAGGAAGGAGGAAAAACCGATACCCATTTCCATGCTGTAATGAGTTGTCTTGTTCAAGCTCTTAAGACACAAATCATTGGCAGATCCTATGATGAAGTTGCAATCGTCTTCTTTAATACTGTAAGCAAAATAGTAAAGTCTTATCTTTGCAGTGTTCTACCAAAGGATAGTTGAGTTGGTATTTAGGGGTGCAAACGGATCGGATAGTGCTAAAACTATATCTGTATCCGTTTTTTTTCTTTTTTGGATATGGATACGGATATGGATCGGATATTAAACGGATATGGATACGGATACAGATCGAATATTTTTTGGATATGAATATGAATACGGATATAATTCGGATTCTTAATTCAATATACATATATTATGCCATTACAAATATATATAGCCATAATTAAAATTCATCAATTCACCAATCATATCCAATTAACTAAAATTCACCAACATAACTATAATTCCAATCAAAATATACCAACACAAAAGATATTCTCTCTAAACATATATAATTCTAAAATAAAAAGAGATAGTTTAATAATATTTTGTTACACATCAATTGCTATTATTATCTCCATTTTCTTCTTCTGTTTCCTCCATAGAATCAAAAATTGATGCTGCACAATCTGAAATTAAAATAATAACTGAAATTAATATTTGATTTTCAAAAGAATCGAATCAGAAATATATCATTTAAGAAATTGATTTAAGAAAAGATGGTTTGAATGCAAAGATATATAAAATTGTTAAAATTTATATTCTGACTTTTCTATCAATATAAAAAAGGTTAGTTAATAACTTTATTTTAATTATATACACGACTAAATAATATATGTGACATAATTGTTTGATTAATTATAGCAACAACTTGACTAAATTTTTTATTAGACCTTCAACAGAACTATGAATCAGTAAGAAATTTTGTACTGTATTATTGAAAATTTGTGCTCCAGCAGAACTATATTAATATTGACTAAAATTTTCACCTGACCTAGTAGGCTAGTATAATTAAAAAAAAAAAGGTAGAAACAATAATAATAATCAATATTATTGAGCCTCTCCGCACCAAATCCCAATGAAAGAAGAAAGTCAGAACCGTCGGAAGTCGAAAGGTTTGATTTTAGAAACTTTTTTACCGGATATCCGTTTAATTAAAAGTTACGGATATGGATATTATCCGTATCCGTATTCGTACCCGTTTTCAAAAATTGAAACCATATCCGTATCCATATCTGCGTAAGTAATATCCGTATCCGCAAAAAATCTGATACAGATCAGGATCCGAACGGATAATATTCGATCCGTTTGCACCCCTATTGGCATTGCACTGGTAAAACATTGTATGAATCAACACTAATTTCAATTTTATCTTTGTTTCTAGAGATTTTTATTTGTTTTCTTGGGTAGGCAAACTTTTTATGTAATAAAACTGGTTCTTTTCTGGGACCAGGCTTTACCTGGTTGTCAGTTAGTCAGGTTAGAATGCCAAACTGTCCGATATGGTCCTTTGTGATTTTAGAGGGACTTGATACTGTGGTTTTGGATGCACATATTACAGATATCATTAAATTATTTTTGATACAATGACATTGGGCTAATTAGGAGCTTTTGCTTACCGATAGTAAAACAATATTAAACCTGACTACTAAATAAGTTGGGTCAAGGTTGCAACATGCAGATCTTGGCCTGACCTGACATGCCATGGGATCAAGAAACCCTACTAAATGTGGAGCCAGACTTCCAGAAACTTTATAGTACCCATAGCATTTTACTCTAAACTATATAGAAAATCAAGCATAAGAACAATTATTTTGAAAATGAATGGGGGTCAATTAACCCCCATATGCAACATGTGCATCCGCCTCTGAATGTGACCTCTCGATGTGTCAGTATTAGGAACAGCTCTTACATATACGCCTTGTTGAAATATACCTGACTTCTTCAGAATGAGCTTAGTTCGTTAATATTCATTTTTTGTTTTCTTTTTGTTTGCTCTCTTTTGTCTTTGCAGAAGGAAAAGAAGAATTTGCAAGACCTGGAGGCTGTATGTGTGTTCAATGTAGAGGAGAGAGAGCCTCTAGACAAGCCCACTGCTAGGCTCATTAAAGAGCTCTCCTCAATTGAGGGTACTAATTACGTCTTTCTCATCTAGGTTTGGCAAAACAGATCAAACATTTCACCCTTTTTAATCTTGAAGAATGAAATTGATGCAAGTTTTGTTGGGTTATTTGCAAACAACTCACATTCATAAAAATTAAGGTTCACTGGTAAAGTCAATCAAAGAATGGTTATTTTGCCCTCTATTTTGAATGGGTATAGCCTTTCATTTCAAAAATTAATTAACACTAAAATCTTCGTAAATATTTCATTTTATTTAAATTTTAGATAAATTGTTGAAATCTGGTTCCTTTAAATTTTAGTTCAATTTGTGCTCACAAAAGATCAATCCTGCTGGATGCAAATAGTCATACATTGTTGATTTTCATGTAGCATATCCTTAAACACATAGCACTCGATGAAAGACCGTTGATAGGCAAATAACGATTATTCTTTTTACCAATGACTTAAAATGTTTGCAATTGACTTAAAAAATTTTGGTGATAGTTGAAAGTATGAGGAATGTCACATAAAACTGGTTGCAAGACTTTTTTTTGTCTATTTTTCATTTTAGAAAGGAAGTATATTTTCTGCTTACGAAAATGTTTCAGGACCTTCTTAATATTTTCTTTCATGATAGATACATTTCTGAGCAGTATTGGAAGTTGTTATGGCATCACCCCCGGGTCCCGTGAGAACTCACTTTACAATGCTATATGGGTTGCACAGGCCTTGTTACGCAAGGGGTATGTATCTCTGGAATTCATGCTGGTTCTAGCCTGGTTCATTACAGTATTAGAAATGTTAAACCCTGTTGGACTTTCACTGGGTTCATTGTACCTCTAACAGTATTCCTTTTTTTGGTGCAATCTCGGATTGTTGCATGTCTTTTCTATTGGTTCTTGCATCTTTTGTTTCATGTCTCAAGCCCTTATTAATAAGTAAATAGGAAGGTGCTGAGAGCACAACAAACTGAAAGGAATAATTTTTTGTGTTCCTAGAAATTACTGAATAATCTTATGTAGCCTTCCATCGATCATGGCAAAGACCAATTATTCCCCTCTACTTTTACTCCTTAGCAAGGAAGGGTTGTATAGTGTTAGTAAATTATAGAAGGAAGGTGTATGCAATATCATATTTCCATGTTTTGTTGGAATGCATGACATGTCTCATGACTATCACATTATAGTGCACCATGTCTAATCTTTCTTCTTCTTCTTTTTTCCAACTGTGCCCATTGTAATTAATCCAGATCAGCAAAAACCGCAACCAAACGCATGGTTTTGTTCACAAATGAAGATGATCCATTTGGCAGTGTCACAGGCCCGGTCAAAACTGATATGATTAGAACAACCATTCAGCGTGCAAAAGTAATAAAAATACCTAGCTTCATTACTTATTGTTCATCTTGCAAACTGAACGCAATATTTTGCCATTACCACAAACAAAAAAGAAATGAAAGGAAGTTAGTACGTTCATGTTTGCAATTAGCAATTTGGCATCCTCTTTATTTGCAAGCAGCAGGAAGCATTTCATATGCAAATATTATATAAAATAAAAATAAAGATAACTGAAAAGAAAAGTGGAAAATATAATTTCCAGCATCAGGCTTTTCAAAAAGTGAAAGTATGGCATTATGGCATTTAACCACAGGGAGGGTGTCAATTGAATGGTTTAATCGGTGTAATAGCTGCTTAATTGTCATTTATCAGTTTAACAGATTTGACCGTTGAGGGATCCAATAAACGGTTAAAGGGTTTAATGGCAAGTTTAATTGTGTTTTCTAAAAGCTTTCCGGACACACACAAGTAAGTATCATATATTGCTAGCAGCCAAAATTACATTTGCAGACAGTAGTAAATAAATTGAAAACAAAAACAAAATAAAGATAAATGAATTCCTGCTACAGGTAAATATCAATTGGTAACTGCACACTATTGTCTTTACTTGATAGAGGCTATAGCTTCGAGTTTTTTCATGTAGGATGCACAGGATCTTGGCATTTTGATTGAGCTTCTACCATTGAGTAAACCGGATGAGGAGTTTAATATCTCGATATTTTATGCTGTATGGTTGATAACTTCTTTCTGAAATATCTTGTTGCAATTGTCTTGTATGAATTTTACTCAAATGCCCATTTCATGAATGGATTACAGGATATGTTGGGACTAGAAGGCGATGGAGTTGCTCAGTTCTTGCCGTTAGCTAGCCAAAAGTAATTCTCTTATCACATCATGTAAAATAATGTCTAATTGGAAGTTTTGGAAACTTGCAATTTTGGGATACCAAAATTGAATTAGTTATTGCTGATATACTGTCAGGGATTAGTCTCAAGCAAAGCTAATTTAATATTTGTTAACTTAAGAATTCTTGTCTATTCTTTTTTATTTTACTAAAGGTTGGAGGATATGACCGATCAATTGAGAAAGAGGATTTTTAAAAAGCGCAAAGTCAAAACCCTAACATTTCAATTGACAAATGATGTTTGCATTGAAGTTAATACATACGCTCTGATTCGCCCTACTGTACCAGGTACACCAAGTGTTCAGCATCCTATGTTCTATAGCTGTACCTATCAAGTATGCTACTACTACTGTACCAGCCATACAGAACTAAAAGCATCTTTTAGTGGCCATTTCATCTTACCTTTTATTTTGGTATAATCTGGTGCTTTAAATAAATTAATTAAGCTTCATATGGCAGTTATCAATACAAATGACTACATTAATGTGAGTTCTTTTTAGTTATAACATCTCCAACCTTTTCTTTCTCTGCCTTTACAGGGACTATTACTTGGCTTGATGCTATGACTAACGTTCCTTTAAGGGTACGCCTCCTTATTTTATATATTATTTTGTATCAGTTTTCTCTGACAAAACAGGGGCCACTTTTCGGACTACAAATAGTTGGTTTGTGAGCCTGTTTTTTATCTTAAAGTTCTGTTTTTTAGGTTTTTGTGGTGCCTGCACTCAGATTCTTTTTGTTTTGTCTCTTGGTCTCTTATGATCTTTAGTTGATTGGGCATGCATGGATTATAGAAACACCATAATGATTTGATACCTACACGTCGTTACCGGATTTTCTTTTTGCCATATCATTTGAGTGAAGTACCAATTTAATTGCTGTACCGGTGTTAACCATCAATATATATATATATATATATAGAATAAGGCTTGGGTGCTATGGATAGCATAGAGGCCTCTATGCTATGGCTCAATATTTGAGTTTTCAAAATCCAAACGGTCGATCCGAACCGTTCATCTTATTCTCCATATTAATATCTGCTTGGAGACCAAATTTTACATTTTTCTGAATTTTTTTACTATTTATTAAGTATTTTACAAAATTGTTGATCCAACGGTGGCTGCACAAAACAGTAAAACCGTTGGATTAGCGATTTTCAAAGTGGCTTAATAAATAGTAAAAAAAATTCAGAAAATTATAAAATTTGGTCTCCAAGCAGATATTAATATGGAGAATAAGATGAACGGTTTGGATCGACCGTTTGAATTTTGAAAACTCAAATATTGAGCCATAGCATAGAGGCCTCTATGCTATCCATAGCACCCAAGCCTTACTCTATATATATATATATATATATATTTTGTTGGTAGCAACTAAGAGTAATTTTTTACTTCTTCCTGATAATATGGAATACCACCCAAACATTTTTTTTTTTTTTGTAGACAGAGAGATATTTTATTTGCAATGACACGGGAACTCTGCTTGAAGAGCCACCTAAGCGATTTCATCCTTACAACAAGTAGGTTGATAATTTACAACAACCAAAGTGGGTATATATTTTGCATGTACTTTTTCATATTTGGATCATGGTACACATTTTATATATAACTAGTATCGTGCCCGTGCGTTACAATGGGAACATATTATAAGTGAACAAAAAAAAACCATACAAAATGTTATATTTTCATAAAAAAAATTAGACTAAATGACAAATAACATTCCTTAAATGATATTTACACATAAATAACATTCCTAAAATGACACACACACACACACACACACACACACACACACACACACACACACACATATATATATATATATATATATATATATTTTATATATTTTCGTAAAAAATCTCAAACAAAATGCCATATTAAATGACAAATAATATTCCTTAAACGATATAAAAAAAGAAAAGAAATGAAGACATGACCAATCAATTCAAAATTTTCTTAAATGACATTAAAGAAATAGAAAGAAATCACTATAAGTCAGAAAGATGATACAATTTGCACGTGAAGAGTACGTGTGGTGAGTACTTATCTAAAAAATTTAGACCTCTACACATAAAAAAACATAAAAAAGATGTATGGAATCAGATATTTGACATCTTTAATCAAAGTCGTTGGCATATCAGGACATCCACGTAATTAATATAAGGATGGAGATGATTTGCAAGTAACACATTAAGTGGAATGGAAACATAACATAGACATTCCATCCAAATTTGAAATCACATCTCCTAATAAACCAAATCTTCTCTTGTGATGCAAAAGTGAAATTTGCTTAACAAAGTTGCAAAATTATGTTCATATATCACAGAGTTTATTTAAACATTTGAAATTATGTTTATAAACATGATACAACATACAGGTGTTTACCATATTCAAGTTTACCTGTTGAAATTCTGATCCTAGAAAAAAAAAAACAAGAATGTCAATTTTTTCTCATCACATTTTCCTCTTTTGTAGCGAGGTTGTCAAATTTTCTGTAGCGGAGTTATCTTCAGTAAAAAAGCTACCAAGTAGTGCTAACAATCTTAGGCTTCTGGGATTTAAACCATTGCATTGCTTGAAGGATTATCACAACTTACGCCCTTCAACCTTTATCTTTCCCAGTGATGAGGTTAGGAGTAAATCGTCTAAATTATGGTATCTACTTATCATGCAATTTAACGAGTTGAACTAGGGTGTCCTTAAGATCACTAATCCCTTGGCGAACTTAAGTCCAAAACCTATCGGAGTGACTTCAAATGATGAATCCAAACTGTTTAAACCGATCTACTTCACGAGTGATGCGTTTACATGTCAAATTTTTAAATTAATAAATTTAGTATAAAGTCAAGTGGTCATAAAAAGAAGGTTTATAAGTTAATTTATAATATGCTCGTCTTTTACCATTTTTCACCGCTTGACTTTATCCCAGATTGATTAAAAAATTTAGAAATTTGACATGTAAATGTGAAGTAGATCGATTTCAATGATTTGGATTTGTCATGTGAAGTTAATCTAATAGGTTTTGGAGTTGAGCTCACCCAAGTGCTTGGTGAGCTTAAGAACACCCTAGTTCTACTCAATTTAACACCAATTAAGCCAATAAGACAAAAGAAAAAGCATGGAGTAAACAAGCTCACAAATAGGTTTTATTAGGTTGGGTTGGGTGGCAAACTTCTTTTATTTTTTTCTGTTGAAAACTAACATCAGGTCAGAACTGTTGTGATATACTTGGTCAGGTCGACCTCTAATGGGTGCATATTAGGTCCCTGCACGCATTTAGATTCAAACGAGACATGCAATGACAACTTAATTTCAGCTATGGGCTTAGAATGTAAAGCACATGATTGGATTTGCTCCGTTCCTTGTATATCCTTTTAGTCAAAAGCATTTGTCTACTGTGGAGATTAGGGATTTTTTATTTTAACAAAACAATTAAAATTAAGCAATTGAACTGGCCAATTTTTAACCTAGCTGCTCGACCTCAACCAGTCCAGTTCAGGTCAGACTTGTCATGTTAAAGCCAGTTATTGTTAGATGCTCCATTTCACTGCCTAAATAGGTATAGGTTTTCACTGACTACCTGGTCTGACCACTATAGTTATGGAGTGAGGCCATTGTACTATGCATAGCGCGGATTGGTCTATACTACGGATTAATATTTTCATTTTCAAAGAATTAAATAGTCGATTTGAACCGTTCAACATGATGTCCATATGAAAATGTACTTGCAGACCAAATTTTACATTTTTTAGATAGGTAGAAAATCACTACTTTTGAATGGTCTAGAATCTTTAGATCAAGTGATTTTCTACCTACCTAAAAAAATAGTAAAAAGTTCTAAAAATGGAAAATTTGTTCTACAAGTATATTTTTATATGGAGATCATGTTGATTGGTTTAGATTGATTGTTTGGACTTTGTAATCGAAAATATTGATCAGTAGTACAAACCAATCTGCGCCATGTATAGTACCGTAGCCTCACTCATAGTTCTGTGCCTTCCCAAATTGCCAGTAATAATTATTTTCCCCATTGATTGTGTTTATGCAATAAACTTGTAGTTTTGTATGTCTAGTTGACTAATGCTCAATAGCAATCTTTTTCTTAAAAGGGACCTTTGGTATTAAATTTTTTTGGGGTGGATTTCAATGATGCAGGATATATTTGGAAGTACTCGTGCTTTTATTGCATTGCATAAATCAATGTTGAGACTTGGAAGGTCAGAGTTGGCTTTCTTTATTTGCTTTTCGTTTGTGCTAACAATAGAATCCGGTTCAGTAACTACAACATGTCTCAGATAGCCTAATTGAAAGTGCACCAAATTGTAAATTTTCAGGTTTGCAGTTGCATTTTATGGAACTTCATCTAATTCTCACCTTGTTGCACTTGTTGCACAAGTAAGCTTTTACTATTATTAATTGCAGTTCCTTCGTATCCCTACAAAACCTTGAAATATTCAATTTGGAAAATTTGAGGAATGTAGTACGAAGATGCAAGGAAATACTTCCATACCTCTTTATTCTGGGTTATTCTTAAGTGCGTACCCAAAACAGCACTTTGCTGTCTCCTATCTGTGGCTTTATGGTGAATGAGTTGCCGCACAATAAAGCATTGAAAAATACTGTAAATAATGTAGATTATAAAAGTTGGAGATGCTTTTTGTGGTCTCTCAGAATGCTTACAGTTCCATGGATAGTACTGGACACTGTAAGATATCCACACTGAAGTTAAAATAGTATTCTCAAAACTTATGTTAAAGGAACCATTTGTGGAGAAAGATGGGATTAAGGTATTAGGGTGATTATGAGTGTATATAAGTAGGATTAAAAGAGATCTAGGAATTTAGATGGTGATTAGAGTAATTTTGAGTAATTTAGAGGATTTTGTGAGAATAAAGGATTAGATCTAGGAATTAGAGTCACTTGACTCGTTGTAAATACGTTTCTTATCAATGAAATTGTTAGTAGGTATTGAAGCCACTAACCTTCAAAAAAAAAAAGAAAACTTATGTCAAATAGGAAATAATATTATTTTACAGAGCTAGAGATCTTTTCCTTTCTTTTATTTTTCAAAGCACCCTCAATATTTTAGTACATGTAAGGAACACTTAATTTTTTCTATTCAATTACTGTAAATTCTCTTATGGTCATTTGCAAATAATGCTTAACATTAAATTGAAACCATTGTTCAGTTAAGTACAATATCTATATTTCCCTGACCTATGCACCTAGGTTTGATTTTAGTTCAGAAAAGGTTATTCATCAGATTGGGGGCAAATTTGTCAATATATGGAAGGAGGTAGAGGTACCTTCTTTCAATAGAGATATCTGACCACTGGCTGTTAGTAAATATGTAAAAGACGATGAGATACTTGAAAAAACCAGATGTTGGGTATTGTTATGACAAGAATCTATGCCAACAAGGCCCCACAAGCATGTACAACAAAAAAAGCTCCTCTTGTAACCCAGATTTTGTTATAGCTGAACTAAATCAATGGATATTATTGTTTAAACAGGAAGAAGTCGCAACCTCGAGCGGTCAAGTTGAGCCACCAGGAATGCACATGATTTACTTGCCTTACTCTGATGATATTAGATCTGTCGAAGAGGCAAGCTTCTCAAGTTTTTTTTTTTCAGTATTTATATAATTCTTTGAGGAGTCCTGGAGGGTTGTATGGAGGTGGCAAAACATGTTCTGTTTCGGGTTTATGCTATTTTTGGTTGTATATGACCAGATTGGGCTCTGAACAGCCCAATTGTCTATTATCTGACCAAATATATGAACTTTGGGTTGATATCAAGTTTACTGGGTCATATTTGGTCAATTCCTCTTGTTGACCTAATAGTATAATTTTGCCTTTTTTGTTTCTTTTTATTTTATTGTTGGGTTATAAAGAGCTTGTAAAAGTTGCTAGCTCTTGATTAGAGTAGTACATGCACTGTGATAACTGGGCCAGTGATGTAGTAAGGTGTGGACTCTTGGTGTGGTTTTTTTATTTTCAGGTGAAAATTCTTTTACTCTGGTCTTATTTTTGCTTCATTCAGGCTATTTTAGGACTCATTTGGTGGATAACCTATAAAATACAGCCAAATAACTTCAAAACAAATAGATATCTATCCAAAGTGGTAAAATACTTTCTCCATGCAGATTCACACTGTGCCCGAGGGTGTAGCACCTCGTGCAACAGAGGAACAAATTAAGAAGGCATCAACTTTAATCAAGAGAATTGATCTGAGAGACTTCTCTGTGTGCCAATTCGCTAATCCCGGTACTTGCATTTTGATATCAATTTTAATATTTGCTTTTCAATTACTTGATGAATTGCTTGCTTGTAGTTTTTTAAGTTCAGCCAAAGCTAAAATTTTAGTACGTGACAAAATTTAAAGAGATATCCAAACTAAATTTTTTTGCATCCATTGCAATTTTGCTATTGTACTCCTTGAGTATTTTTTTTTTTTTTTTTACTTCTTTAGTTGGTATGGTCCGTGAAAAAATTGGGATCCTAGAATGGACCGTGACTACTTGTGCTGCTATTTTTATGGTTGTATACATTTCATCATGCAGACAACCAGCATTTATGTTGCTTATTCACTTAATATTTTATAATTTGTAGCTCTACAAAGACACTATGGAGCATTGCAAGTGTTTGCATTGGGGGATGATGAAATGCCCGATATAAAAGACGAGACCTTGCCTGATGAAGAAGGCCTCTCTAGGTAATTTAATTTCCTTCTCTGTTCCTCATTGGTTTCCTTCTTCATTTAATTGATTGATGACAAAATTACTTGAATTAAGGCCTGGAGTTGTGAAGGCTATAGAAGAATTCAAGACTGCCGTGTATGGAGAAGACTACAATGAAGAAGAAGAAAAGGCTGCAGGTGGGGTCCGTGCTGATGGTGCAAGAAAGAGGAAGGCCATCGCAGAGAAGGCTGCTGAGGAAAGCAAGAGCTATGATTGGGCAGATCTCGCTGACAAAGGGAAGGTAGAATAAATTCACTTTTCAAATTTGAAGCCTTGGTTTTTTACTTCCATTTATGATTTGATGAAGCTTTCTTAGCAGATGGGAATGATTTCAGATCTTTCCTTTATCATGTATTCCCCATTTTGTCAGTTAAAATACTCCAATTTTGGTTGATATCTAGGACTGAAATGCATCCTACCAAAGTAAATAATTTCATAGTGATGTTTTGCTTACTAATAAGTAGCAAGTCCCAAAAGTTTAATGTTTTGCATAATTATCGAAAGAACTATCACATGTTCACATAGTAGAAATATGCCAGGACACATTAAAAAATGGTGAAGAAAAAGAGAAAAAAGGAGAGCAAAAGGCACATTGCTTGACTTTTCCCTTGCCATGAAGGAGGAGGAGGGTGGTCTGGTAATTTTTGGGATTGTAAGGTTCAAATCAGTACTAGTGGGGGAAAATTGGGAAATCCATGGCTCTGTTTAAGGTAAAATGTCTAGTTTCAAATTGACAAATGGTTTATTTTGGCAGCTGAAAGAACTAACTGTGGTAGAGTTGAAGTACTACCTGACAGCGCACAATCTCCCGCTGATTGGAAAGAAGGAAGTCTTGATAGACCGCATATTGACTCACTTGGGCAAATGAATTTTCTTTTTTCATTTTGCGAGCCTTATTTTGGTTTTGGCACGCATGATTTGGATGCAATGGGAGTTCTTTTTTGTGGTGTTTCCCTACTGCGCAAATCACATGCCCATCCTAGTGTTTATGACTTAACCATGTAATGAGAAAGTTGAAATATAACTTGGTTGTATTACTGATACTAACTTGCAGACAAGATACCGACCGATACTGAAGTGTTGTAGAACAGATGTTTATGCACTGTTGTAGAATACATTTTGTAAACAAATATATATTTTTAAGGTTCTGGTACTGACGTGGTTGCACTAGATCATTATTTCGTTCATTCAACCAATAAATGGTCAAGTGAGGCGGTTAGTCAAATTGTTCAATGGGTTTAAGTGTATAACGCTTATCCATAATGTTTAACAAATAGAAAGCTGCTAGAAAGTGAGGGAAACAAATCTGCTGCGATCCGAATTGAATGAACAGTATTATGAAATCCCTGCTTTTCTAAATCTAACTGTTGATTTATTTTGAGATGTGTGTATAGAAAAACTAGTTGTTTGAAGATGCGTACATAGAAAAAATTGAATGGTTGGATTTGGAGAAACATGGATTTTAGGGTACTGTTTATCAAATTCGGATCGCATCAGATTTCATTCTGAAAGTGAGTAGCAAGACATTCTGAAAGATATACTAATAATGAAAACAGTACATTATAAGCTGCTATTGGTACTACTGAATTTTTTTATTAATAGAAAATATCGAAAAAGAGGATGGCTTTCGGGTTTTATCGATACATAGGTAGATTGGGACAACTTTTTCCGTCCAACAGACAGGAGTTGGACAGGACCAATTATCCCGTCCGGCTTTCTTTAGTTTACCCGATCAGATTAGTTGCTAATTTTGCTTAGCAGAAAAAAAAATTATCTTGTTTGGTACTGTAGTATTTTTTTAGAAAAAAATTTATTATCTAAGATGAAACCAAAAATCAAAAATAAAAAAGCTACAGTACCGGATGGGATAATCTATCATGTCCAAGAAAAAAAAAAATTCTGCTAAACAAAATTAGTGAAGCACTAATCTGGATGGGATAAACTATTCCGTTCAGAACACTGTAGCTAAACGGGATAAACATTTCCGATCATCTATATATCGATAAAACTCAAAAGCCATTCCCTTTTTCGATATTTTATTTATTTATTTTCTACTAATAAAAAATTCGAATTGGTACTAGCATGACATTTTTGTCGAACCTGTACTTCATTGCTTGCAAAAGCGAGAAGCATCTATCGAATCTGTACTTCATTGCTTGCAAAAGCGAGAAGCATCTATCCTTTAATATTTCTTCTTTGATACAGTTCGGATCTCATTCTACCAGAACAGGTACCTGAGTGGATCTGAATTCGCTTATAAATGCACGTTTTTTTATGAATAGTGGGTCACTCGGGCCTAGTGTATACATTTTTTGTTCATTGAGTTGTTTAAGCTATTAGAAAGGTTTCTGATTTATTATCTTTATTAGTTTTATTTAAATTTAAAACTTTTCTCGAAAATCATGTGGAAAAGCAAATTGTAATGCGCTAGAGTTTAATTTGCATCAGAAAATGAATCTAACACCAGTAGCCACCGGTGCACAGGTATACGCATATATTTAACCTCATGTATTATCTTCTGATAAGAATAAACTTCCTTTTTTGAAAAAAAAATCGAGGCATTACAAATTGTGGCATTTTTTACCAGAACTGGTCAGATCAGCTGATACAAACCTTTGACCACACCACCAGTCAGGTCAATGGTGATCTTCTGACTTGAAGGAATGATTTATCAAACCTTCAGATGGTAAAAGATAACACACTGACCTAATGTAAACAAGAGAGCATCCTCCGGTTGGAACCAAGGAAAAACAATACTTCCGGGTAGGATGTACAAAAATCACACAGATACACCGGATACATCACGTCATGGTACGTATGCCAGTTATATGTCAGGACTCATGTATCCCGTGTTGTGTTGTGCATTGTAACCATTCGCATAACATGACTATTTTTTGAAAAATTTGCACAACACAGTACATGAACTAGTCTGGTCACAACATGTGACCATGACATGTGGTTACACACATAACACAGGATCAAAACCATTAGATCCGAACAGTGAATTTTGAATAAGCTTACTTAAATTAAGAAAAAAAAAATAAACATCACTAACATGCTGTGACCATTCGTCTGAGTTACAACCACAGCACAACATGCAAAATAGACATCATATTGTAATTTATGGACTGATACAATATACATTCCACTTTAGCAGTACAGGAATATGCCCACCAGTAATTTCATCCCAGCTCTGGTATGTACTGACTTGAGAGTTAGAGCCTTGGTGGTTTCATTTAGAACTTTTAGGCAACAAACTAGTAAACATTGAATGAATACAAGTCATTTTTCATCTGCATATAAGTGAAATGCTAATTTTCCATTTCATAGCTCAATAAATACAATACTCAAAATTCATTCCGCACTTCGTAATTCAATAATAAAATGATAGAATTTACTTAGGAGCTGTTTTACTCTTTTCCACAAATCCCAATTAGGGCATTTGCCATGTGCTTAACAGAATCATGAACAGCTCTTGAGTTCCACCAAAGAACATTCCCGCCACCCAAAAGGAGAAATAGAAAAATGTAATGCATCATCATTTCTATATTCCCAATTGAACAAAATGAAATCAGCTCACTAACTAATCTATCAACTGTACTTCTCCCTTTCCACCAGCGATGAAAATTTTCACGATTGATCAAACAACACCTGAAAAAATAGGGTATAAATGAGTTAGCATACAAACAACAACAAATCAAGATTCAAAAGGAATTATTCCATCCTGCAAACTAATCCTTAAAAGTTTCTGATACCAGAGTCATATGTTACCAGGTCCATACAGCACAGTCATACAAATTAATTGGGAAATATGAAGTTTCTGATACCAGGGTTATCAGGTACATACCAGAGCCATTCAGTCATACAAATTAATTGGGAATTTGTACGCTTTTAAACAAACAAAAACTAAATTATACAGTTCCAACTATCTAAAAAGAAGAAAAGAAAGATGAAACTTTATTACTGACCTCAAAATTACATAATCTGCTTTGTTTTTAGGATCGAGATCACCACCTCAAGAACTTGGAAGGCAATGATGGGTCTCACATCCAATTTCCCCATAAAAGGGGGTATGATATCTCCAAAAATTGCAATAAAGGGGTCACTTAAATCCCTAAGAGCTGAAAAAGGTTGTTTCTCCCAATTTATATTGGGAAACCAAGTTAACAAAACTCTTATTAGCAACACCTCTCTAAAGAGGCAGAGCCACTTGGCGAACGCAGCTATGGCAGCGTTGATCGGCGGCCTGAACATCTCCATCGTCGTCGAGAGGGAAGACGGAGAGATGCAGGACGAGATCGCGGTGGTCAAGGCTGAGAAGGTGGTGGTGAAGTTGGAAACGCTGGGAAAAGCGGCGGCCGTGGCGGCGCAAAGAGGGGCTAGGCGTAGGCGTGGGCAGCGTGCACGCGGGGGTAGTTTTAGGGTTTGGGTCTCGGGGTGGAGAAGGTGAAAATGGATACGGTTTGGTGCAGAGCTTGGATTACGACTAGGGTTAGGGTTAGGGTTTGGGAGGCAAAAGAGGAGAGGTCGAGAGAAGGTGAGAAGGTTTTCCATGGTTCGGTTTTTGGTTTCTCTCCGTTGCTTGAGAAACACTTAGTCGATAGGATTGGGAGGAGGATTAATCGACAACAAATTTTCGATTAGGTCCTTGTATAAATATTTAACCAGCTACCTCCTTCTTCCACGGTTCCCAACTTATATTAAGGAATTCATATCACTTAAGGTATCATAATATTTCTGTTTAGATCCTAACTGTTTGATTAAAATCAGCACGAATATTGAAGGCTCCCCATGCGTTCGACCTCGGGCCGGATTGAGCCGGATTCATATCGGACGGTCCGAATCCAAACAGTAATATTACGTTACCTCAGGGGATATGGACTCACTTATAAGAGTGCATTGAAAAATCTTTTGTTTTTAGGATCAAGTCCATTGCAAAAAATTGGGTTAATGCCGCCTCGCCCTCTCGGTGGATTCTGCGTCGTTGTTCTCTATAGATTTCCATACGGTGGTTCTAAGAAAACCAATTATTTGACCCGTTTCGTCTATTAACACACTAATAGATGAAGAAAAGGAAGCCTTTGTAATGGATCAGGTATTTGGATCCTTTGTTACGACAAGGTAATAGACTTCTCTGTTATGTAATTCTACACTTTATTGTTGTTACTGTAGGGACATAGTACGCGAGATATTCACATTTTTTTGACATTTATGAACTGAACTCTGAATAAAAAGCAAAAAAACGTATAATACATTTTATTTGTAAATAAAAAGCAAATAAAACGCAAGTCAAGTATTATTCGCGAGAAAAATGTCAAAAAAAAATTTTTGAATTTCTTTTTTTGCGGGTTTTTTTTTTTTTTGGCTTCCTTGTTGTACCAAACCATTCCCAAATTATACCCGAATCATGAACTTTTGAAATCGTCGAACCGAATCCGAACTTTTCATTTGCCACTATCGTTGTTAGCTTGGTAAATAAATAATTTGTTAGTTGTAAAGAATTATCTACGAGCCTAAAAATACTGCTATTAACGAACAATTCCGTCTAAGTAAAATTCAACTTAATTTCAATACCAATTGACAACATAAAATTAATTAATTGAACAGTGCATTTCTTTTTTGAACAATTGCTCACTAGTCAGTAGTCATTACATAAGATGTGCAACACAAATAAACATTAATAAATGCAACTAAAAATCCGAACTCGGTGTATGGCTATTAATGGCTAACCAATTCTAGCTACATTTAATATACAAATTAGCACACGTTGTGTTTTAGCGCGCGCTCTCTCTCTCTCTTGAGTAAATAGTGCTTTAGTTATATGATTAGGAAGCTGATAATTGTACCTCAAATAAAGTATCTATGTGCGTTCTCCAATTTTCTAAAATATCGGTGACAAAAGGATCAGGTTTTACTTCATACAGCGCAATAACAGTACCAATCTTTCTTTATTGTATAGAATTTTGCTGCATGAAGAGAAAAACGCTTAGTTAAACAAATTTAACAAAAGCACCGCCAAATGCAGCGAAACAATCATATAATTTAAACATATAAAGGAAAACGTTTAATATACTGTATTCAAGTGTTTAACTTCCATTGTAAATGAGTTAAATTTTCATTTGTAAAAACAAAAACGAATCTCCGAATTCGTTCCTAAGCAAAAATTTACAGATCTAAACTGGAACCAATCCCCAAGCACGTCGCCGAGCATGAAATTTATACCTCTAAATTTGTACTAATCCCCAAGGGCGTCCCCCAGCACAAATTTTCTTCATTTATGCATAATATGCCAGCAACAGTACATGTGAACAAATAAAGCATATAAACCAATATGTACTGGCAAGCAAACAACATAAACAAAGCATTGAAAATTTGTGCATATAAACCTGTGTTTACAAATATATTTTAAAGCATATAAACATGTGTTTACAAACATTGAAAAATCTATGATTACAAACAAATAAACATGTGTTTACAAACACATTTTAAAGCATATAAACTTATGTATAAAGCAAGCAAGTAAACCAATATATTGTTGGGTTTTGACGGTTCAAACCCATTGATTAAGTATGTTGGGGTTTTGACGGTTCAAACCCATTTATTTGCTTAAGGTGCGGAAAGAGTAAAACAAAATTTTACATCTAACTTAAGCTCAGGATTAAACGGGGTATGTCAGGAAACTTTCCAAGGCGGTCCACCTTCAGTATTCCTTTGGCATCAAAACCCAATTTAATTCTTTTACAGATCTACTCCATGATTGATTTCTAAAACTTTAATCTACTTACCAATTAAATAGATTAATATAACATATTTATACCTTGTTTCCAAATCACAGTTGGAATGCAGACCGAGCGTGTAGAGCTACATCACGGAAGGAATCGACTCGTCTCGGAGCATCAGACGTCTGATGCCTCTATCGGTTATCCACCAGGACTAACCAGAGAGCGGTTAATTTCTTCTGCCAGAAATACCGTAAACTGCGGAATTCTGCAAAAACACTATTCACGGGGAAAAGACGAAAACCCGTAAACACGAATTTTCGGTTACTCAGTTTCATCAATGAGCAAAACTGAAATACCGCGAAATTCGATAAAACACTATTCATCAACCCCGTAAATATACTCCACAACAACCCGCAAGATTATACGTTAACTACGTATAACTTTCTTTTCTCAACCGAAACACTATTTGGGAGAGAAACCGAGAAAGAGAGAAAATACCGATTCGATTCTGCACGAAACGATACAAGTGAATTAGTGAGTTTTCTCTCTACCCCTCCACCTCTATTTATAGGCTTTTGAGGAGGTTCGCAAAAGACCGAAATACCCCTCAACATATGCCTATTTACAAGATATGCCATCGAATGGATAAGGATGATGACATGTGGATAAGATCGATGACGTGTCATCTGGATAGGATCGATGACACGTCATGCGGATAAGCACGAACCTGAAAAGACCCGAATGCCCTCGGTCCGAACACAAATAATGTTCGTATAATTATTCTGAACAATTATATATATTTTTCTGCGGTTGTTTGTTTCGGTATCGATGACGTGTCATCTGGATAGGATCGATGACATGTCATGCGGATAAGGACGAATCTGAAAAGACTCGAATGCCCTCGGTCCGAACACAAATAATGCTCGTATAATTATTCTGAACAATTATATATATATTTTTCTTGCGGTTTGTTGTTTCGGTAATTTATACAACGTGTCCTGCACATTTATAAATTAACCGGTTAACTTTTATACAGCGTGTCACACACGTTTATAAATTAACCAATGTTTTTGCTTGTTATTTTACATAACATTTATAATTTAATTATAACATGTATAATTAATTATAACCATCTTACTATTGATCATAACCAATTTATAATCAATCACAATAAGATTCTCCGATTAACTCCTATATGGTGTGACCCAATAGGATCTGTGTTATGTTGGTAAATAGAGTTAAAACTGTTTTAACTTCTATAATCACGGGTGGCGTCTGGCAACACATCATGACCATCCAATTACACAGATGATGCTGTACTGTACAATACCACGATCCAGTAAACAATTTACTTGTGTCTGTTCTTCTGTCTCATAGCTATCAGATTAGTTTCAAGGTAGATGTGTGTCATCCTTGTAAACTTAATCTTTACTTGATCTTGAGCAGATTATCAAATATGATTACTCTTGTAATCATACCGCGCGCTGATAATCTTACTCTACCAAGGGGCCCAGTGATGCTATAGCTCGTATAAAATACGAGGGACAAATAGTATTCTTGGTAAACTATCACTTCCTCAGCTAAGCTATACATATGGAAAAGCTACCGTTATGACTGCTTTTTACGGACAGCGGTGGATAACAATCACACATACATATTTCTCAGTGGGAACGATAAATACCTCATACTGTAGAACGTGACACTGAATGAAAACATAAATGACACGAACAAAATTCTATTTAATGTTTCATTCGAGGTCTGTCAAATACCATGTTCCTAGAACATGTATCTATGTGATTAAAATGACATCTCGTGTCAGGTGGTTTGTAAAACTTAACCATCTTTTAATCCACATACTAACCTTATAGCGGTAATTAGTGTTCCTGCTAATTACCTTGGTCAGTGACCTTTTAAGATTAAGAGTATATATCATCTATATTATGGAGTTTCACAATTTCAGTCATGAACTCGAAATGATCCATAAATGCAATAATACTCAAGGCAACAAAATGATATTAATCATCCAATTCATGAACAAAGCTTTTTGATAAATTATCGTATTATTGACTTCTAGATTATTACAAACTAACATATATACTGGCAAGAAAACAACATAAACAAAGCAATGAAAATTTGTGCATATAAACCTGTGTTTACAAACACATTTTAAAGCATAGAAACCTGTGTTTACAAACATTAAAAAATTTGTTACAAACATATTAACTTGTGTTTACAAACACATTTTAAAACATATAAACCTGTATTTACAAGCATTAAAAAATATGTGTTTGCAAACATATAACCTGTGTTTACAAACACATTTTAAAGTATATAAACATGTGTGTAAAGCAAGTGGACCAATATATACTGGCAAGAAAACAACATAAACAAAACAATGAAAATTTGTGCATATAAACATGTGTTTACAAACACATTTTAAAGCATATAAACCTGTGTTTACAAACATTGAAAAATTTGTTACAAACATATAAACCTGTGTTTACAAACACATTTTAAAGCATATAAACCTATGTTTACAAAAATTAAAAAATTTGTGTTACAAACATATAAATATGTGTTTACAAACACATTTTAAAACTTATTCTTCAAACACATTTTAAAGCATATAAACCTGTGTTTACAAATATTGAAAAATCTTCATTTAATAGATTACTTGTTCAAAATGGAGACTGTATTTTTAGTTATTAAATATCAAAAGCTGTTAATTTGCATAATTAAAATTAGAACCAATCCCCCATCGCGTCCCTGAGCTAACTGGGTTTAAATTGTACTTTAAAGTACGTTCAAGTAAGTAGTTAATTAATGATTACATGACTGTTAATAAGCTAGGGGACTAGCTCAAGGATTAGTGATTAGAACTCCTCCTAACAAACTGTTCACGAAATTAAAGCGCAAGACAAAACCGTACAAAGCTAATATTTAAAGCAATCAATGTAAAATAGCAATGCGTTAAAACATCGATGCGTTAATTAATGGCAAATTAATAAATTTTTGTTATTAGCGGACAGTTAAACCCAATTAAACCAGTTCGGGGACGAGCTCGAGTTTGATGGCTCGGGATACCAAAACATTTCTCGTATGATTATATGGTAAAAGTAAGACCTTGCTATTTCAAAGTCGGTCCTGTAGATTGAAAACGAATAAACAATACATGTTTAGCAACTAAACATTCATATAATGTAATATTTTATGTCTCTAGCTTAATATAGGACAAAGACGCATTTGTTAGATGTTCTAGTTCTGCTGTAAATTGAAAATATTTATTTTTATCCTTTAAAATTTTTAATTTTTGCAAAAATTAGAATTATTAGTTACCCTTGTAAAATGAAACTACCCCTGTGATCAGTACCCCGCATAAAACAAGAAATAGAATCAGATTTCGTGTTGTGTTTCTGATCGGAAGCAGAGGCGACGAAGGAAAAGAGAGGAGTTCGTGTGACGTTTTTTCTTTGAAATCCCGCTGGAAAATTCTCGCCAAAACAAAGAAAGTTGGTGAGAATTGTACAGAATTGAGTGAAGAGACACAAAAAGCTTCTTCTCGTGTTCACTTCTTATTCTCATTTGCTTCTTCTTCATTTTTCATTTGCCGTTTTGCTCCAACTAGGTGTGTTTTTAGTTCTTCTCCTCCACTTTTTTTCCTATCCACTGCCAATATTTTTTTTTCTGGTTCTTTTCTTTGACAAACTCAAACCCTAGAAGCTAGGTTTTGATGGCATTATTTGTAAATTGAAAGAAATTTGAGAGTAACTATAAGATTGTTGAGAATGAATTCGTTCTCAAATAATAGTCTAGCCGGTCGTAAAATTTCAATCTAAAATCATGTATATTCTATTCTTTTCTTTCCTATTCTATTGAATTCTTTTTTTTTTTTTTCGATCACAGTGTACATGAACTTATTCATTCAGTCTTTCAATCTCAAATTTTCTAATTTCACCTCTGATATCTTTCAATTTTTCACAAGCTATTGTACAATTTTATATGGTTTTTATAAAAAAAAATTACTATATGCACAGTTAAACAAATAATTATGTATTAGACCGACTATACAAAATGTAGGAAAAAGGAGTAATAATAGATATAAGCTCTAAAAATGTAGGGAAAAGCATAAATTTGCATTTTACTTTAGAATTATGTAATTATCTCCTTCAAACCTTTTGTATTATTATATGAATCAAAACTAGAGCTTGCGCATGTTTTTACCGGATTTGTAATTTTTAATTAATATATTTCGGGAAAAAAAAATCTTGAAATGCAAAAGTTAGTAAAATTCAAATTTTATTTTGTGATAAAAAAAATAGAAAATGAACTATTATACAAAACAATATATGCCATGTTTGGTTGGAGAGTAAGACGTGCAGTAAGATATAAATCTGAAGTCAGTCGACAGCCACATCTCTAAGCATATTAACTTACTTCACCTACTTTGTCTGTGGGGTCTGCTAAGCGGAATAATTTAATTAAGCATGACTTAAACTATATATTGTAAACTGATAATGCATTTATTAGTCGATTAAATTCTGATACAAAAATCCGGCTTCATTCCGATTAAAATTCCAAACAAATGATTGGGGTGAACATATATCCAAATTTTAAAGCACTGGAATTGTCACTTCTGTTGTGTGGAACTAACAAATTAAAACCACTATCCAAAATATAATAATCTGTAGACATGTACATTTCCACTGGGAGTGCTTGGCTAGTTTTATATACTTAATTAGAAGGAAATAAATATGCTGTTATTCCAAAGTGATAACAGGAACCTGTTATTCCAATCTCAACCGTTGATCTTTGTTGAGATTCACACATGAAAAGTTTTGAACTGTTGGGATCAGAATAACAAGAACCTAATTATAAACGGTATCTGTAAGCTGTGTTGCTCTCATAATGAATGTCTCCTGGAAGATGGCATGGCGGGCCAACTGGCAAAGGCATTGTTGTTCCAGGCAACAGCAGCCATGTATTTTTTCCAACGGTACTCTATGGCACAACAAAAGATATACTATATACTAAATGTTCCGAGATTTAGAAGGAAATGGCTCTACTGAGAGGTGCTCTTGCGCCACACGGGCAACAGTTGATGCCACTTGATGGGAAACGGGGAAGTTTGCCGGGCATAATGAAATCGAGCTATGGTTTTTGGGGTGGGGAAATGTACATCTCAGAGTTATTGAACCTATTATCTGTCAACCAGAGCAATGGAAGATCGATGCGTCGATAGATGCATTTGGTTATCAGAATACTATGACAATTTTGCTAAATGGTGCATGTGTGCCTCTGCCAAATGGCAGACCTGACAAGTTGGTCTTTAGTTCCCGACAGCCGGTCCAACCCGAATGAATTGACAAGCCGACAAACCCGTTAAGTGCCGGGTAGATGGGTAATTCGTTTGATGCAGAGTTCAGAGGCAAGGCATTTATAGCTGGTACATACGGTACACCAGCTAGAGATCCCAGAATAATGATAATGTTGTTTCTTCACAGATAATATAGAGCTGATAATGGAGGTATGGAAAATGTTCAGAAAAATCAATTATATTATGGACAACACTTTCTTTTTTGGTTGAAAGTTCATAAGTGATTGCATTGATCCAACAATATACAAGATAACTATTACATATGTTTCTTTTGATTAAAATAAAAATATGAAAAACCTATATATTGAGCTACCTGTAAAATCATCTAATTTGCTATGTCAGAAAATAACAGATACGTAAGACCAAAAAATGCGAATTGGTTTATTCGCGCCCGATTAACAAGTAGGTGAACCTTCTGATTTTCTTATTTGGGAATGTAGATATAGCAGTAATTTTTAGAGTTGCATGATTGGCGAAGTATCCTATATCGAGCCCTTTCTTAAAGATGGAACGTCTTCTACTTTTCAAAATCGACGCCGTCCAGAGAAATTTGTAGCTGAGAGACACTGAATCAAATTGAACCGAGACAGTCACCACTTAAAGAGGAGAAAGAAGAGAACACTGAATTAAATCAGACCAAAACAGTCACCACTCAGCCGAGAAGGCATTGAATCAAACTAGACCGAAAATTGAGTCAACCGACCCAAGACATTCATCACTCAGAGAGATGGAAGAAGAACAAAAAAAAAAAAAAGAGGAGGAAGAAGACAACTCTTTACAATCTCATCATCATCAACAACCATAAAAACGCATATCTTATTCACATATATAGTTATAGTAGATACTACAAGTATGAAAACGAATACACAATACCTTCAATCGAACTCGACAAGTAGAAATGGACAGACGAGATGACGAGCGACAAAACTCTTAAACATAGTCATTTGCTTGAATGAAGCGAGATGAGATAAACTGAGTAGACGAGAAGGAATGGAGACAAGGCAGAACAGAGCAGCCGAACTAGTGTTGCGACTCTCAAAACGACATACTTTGAATGACCTAGTTGATATTCCGGAGAAAACTTAATTTCAAAATCTCCTATTGATCGTCTTAGACGGAGTCCCCTATGTGCGTGCGGAGCTTCCTAGGAGAGCTCCAGCAAGTTTAATCAAAAAATTTCTGATCGGACCCACTTAAACCGCATAACCTTTATGGACAACATTTAGCTGCTCCTGCTCATATGCTTAAAGCCATTTAATTAATTTTAGCCTACGGGCTAACGGGCGTGTACAAAAATAAAATAAAATAAAATAAAATAAAATAAAATAAATAAATAATAAACAAAAAGCTGATTCTGCCCCTGTCGGTGGCAACTACCTTGAGCAAAAACATGGGCTCTGATTTTTACCATTGAGTTGGGCCGAATTAATTCATTTCAGAGGCATTCTTTTCTGGCCGTAACAAATTATTGATTTGTTTTTATAAAGGGATAGCTAGGATTATTGGACAACATAATCAAATAAAAGTTGTAGGCATTTTCTTAATCAGATAGTTTGTTTATCAAAATTCAGAAATTCTACATTTCTATTATTCATTATTGATAATTTCAGTAATCCAATAAATGATAAGATTTAAGTTTCCAGACATCCTTTTGGAAATTGGCGCCATAGATTGTTACTTCAAAGCAATTGCAGAATATATAATTCAGACTAAATATAAAAGACTTGAACGCTAAAATTCTGGCCCTGCATGATACTCCAATTTTGGTCCATACGATAATTATATTTTCAATTACTATACTTTGTAGTCTGCATTCGATGCCATATAAAAAAAATGACACTTCTCTTTCATAATATTGAATGGTTTAAATTACATTATTTTTTTTCTTGTAAGAGAATTTTAATTAAATATATCCGAACCATCCATTTTGATTAATTTTGATCGAAGTCATGGAAAGGTGAGAGCCAGAGTAGCGTTGTCGATGAGCCGGATCAAATTAGGCAAAGTTTGAATTCGGCTCATGCTATAACGAGCCGAGCAGAGCCAAACACGAATTGATTGTTCGCACCACGAGTTGTCATGCATGCATAGACTAATTTTTCTTTGTCAATTTGATATTGTGAGCTGTGCATAGACCATGAGTTGAAAAAATATTTATTTTCTTTTTGTAATGATATTCATTCTATCGTAGTAGATGCAAAGAGGGATAGTAACGAGTTGAAAAATGAGTCAATCTAGCACGAAACAAGCTGGATCAAATTTTAACTCACTAATAACAAGCAGAATTAAAATTAGAATCAAACAAATGAGCTTTTTTTCTGAACCGATCTCAAATGAGCCACGCACTGAATTTCTTTTTTTTGCAAACCCTAAGCCAAACACTCACTTTTACTCAAAAAGAAAAAGAAAAAAAATGGAATGATCAAAGTCGTCGTCATCAGTAGCGAACGTAGAATCTTTATAGTGTACAGCTACTTCGGTTAAGTTCTCAACAGCGTATGGGCAGCCAGGGCGACTGTCTCGGACCTCAAGATTCAAAAGGTCTCAAAACAAAATGTTTGTATACATATAAAAAAAAATTGTATATATTAAAATAAATAAAATATTAGGGTTCAAATTTTGTATATATAAATGGCTCAAATTTTTCTATAAATATATATGATCTATTGGTATATCAATAAAAAATCAAACCGGCAAATCGCTTCCACAAGTATTTCAACACCATATGCTTATAAGTTGTTTTTGTATTTTAAAAGTTCAAATAGTTGATCCAAATCATTCAATATGATATCCATATTAAAACATGCTTGAAGACCAAATTTTACATTTTTTAGAATTTTTTTACTATTTTTTAAGATAGGTAGAAAATCTATTGCACTTATCTTGAAACATAGTAAAAAAATTTCAAAAAACGTAAATTTAGTTTCCAAGCATGTGTTAAAATGAATATCATATTGAATAGTTCGGATCAACTGTTTGGATTTTAAAAATATAAAAATGACTTAATAGGTATGTGGTGCTGAAGTACATATAGAAGTGTATTAGCCGATTTCATAAAAAAAAATTGCATATATAAAGGGCTCAAAATTTTCAGGACCGGACCTAACTAGTGTATACCAGGGGAGGCAGCCCCCCCCCCCTACCCCTCTTCTAGATTTTGAGCTTTAGTGGTGATTTATCGGTACTGAATATTGATCGACTTTGTTCCTCTCACCCCCGGAATTTTTTTGGCCCCCCTCTGAATGTTTAATTTGTAATTCGGATTAAATTTAGTATTAAAATCAAAATAATTTTTTTAAATTATGATTGATAATTAGAATTATAAGTTAAAATATCAGAAATTACAAGTCAGAGAATTGAAAAATATAAGTCAAAATATTATTTTTTTATCGAATACTCAATTAGTTAATGGATTTAAGAGTTTAGGGTTTAGGGTTTGATAAGCTATTTAAATTTGGTTCCGTATTTTTTTTTTGTCTGACGACCTGGATCCGCCCCTGGTCAACAGTTCGGTTAAAGTGAACAGTTTTAAATTATAGAAATCCCTTATCATATTATATTGGATGAAAGGGTTAGAGCCAATTTTCACGCCAGCCAAAAAGTATTATGTGACAGTTAGCAAACCGACCAAACCGACCAAACCGAACAGACAAGAACAGTAGAATCCATTTTTTTTCCACTTGTTTTAGACTATTATTATTATGTGGCCAATTTAGTTAGCTGTTGAAATCAAATAATTATCAATTTACTATGGATATAGAGTAGGCAGGAGGTCTTATGCATTGGCCTTTTCTTATTAATTATTTTGTAATTACTTTTCCTATTATTCCATCCTTCTTCTTTTTTTCTTTTTTTTTCTTTTTTTCCTTCTTCCTCCCACAATGCCGTGCAACTTACAAAAGAATATATGCCAAGCTGATTAAGATTTATATTGTCTTGGGTCTTCTTCTTATTTATTTATTTATTTTTATTTTTTGAAAGTGAAACAAGGGAGTCAAGCTCCCAGAGGAGTAATATATTGTCTTGGGTCTTAGTTTGGGCTCTATTTTCAATCCTAAAAGGCTTTGGTTTTTTGTAACAAGGAAACTCAGACCAGCCCAATAATTATTCAAGGCTAATCAATCAGGCTAAGAATAGAATAATGTCTCATTTCAATTAAAAGAAATTCAGATCTATTTAAAATATAGAGGGTTCGTTTTAAAATTCGTGCAAACTTTAACGGTCCGGATCTAACCTGAGCTGACCTGAATTCTTTTTGTTTTGGATTTTTCAAAAAGAGCTTTTGGCAAGTGCATGGTAAATTTGAGAACAACAATAGTGACAACTATCATATGTACCATACATTCTTGAGACGAATACAATCAAGTACCATACATGCTCCAATTATATAAAAGGCCTCCATTTTATTTTTACCATTGCTATTTGTTTAGTTCCTTGAAATATTTATATTTTCGTCTCTAGGAAGTATACAGAAAAGGGACAACGCTTTACCCCATGTTCGCCTATCCAGTATACCTACTTGTACATTGAGTTCTCAACAACTAGATCAAAATAGGCAATTGGAAAGTCTATTATTATTATATCGTACAGATGATATATATATATCATGATATAACTCTCGGAAAAAAGAAATTAACAGTGCTATTTTAACTTAATGACATATACGAAATTATATAGTTAATATGAAAAAAAAATTGATTCATGTGTTATATGAAATCAAAACAATTTTGACAACATCTTTGCTCAAATTCTCTTTCTAAAAGGACAAAATATTTTAAAATAGCAATTCTGACTTCATGCAACACAAACCATATACAGTGTTGTTTTGATTATATATATATATATAGTCCATTCTCCAGGAAGCTAAACTGCACTGTTGAAATTCTTACCCTTTTTGATGGTCAATATCATGAAGAAATCTTGAAAGGCCTTGTTGTGTGTTTAGATCCTTAGATTGCTAAATTAAGCATTCTTTAAATGACTAAAACATAATTAAATGGCATCATTACTTTTCTTTGGTAAAGTATTAATTTAAGATGTAACTTAAATGGATTAGTTAAAGAGACTTCAGAGTTGCTTAGCTTCGCCGAAAGCAGAGTCCAAATTTGCCAAGTTTCAGAATAATACAAGTGTTAATTGGGTTGATTAAAATTAATGACACTTGTCCCTTCCAACAACATTAATTCTTTTCAGTTTTGCGGATCAATTTTTTGGACAGTGATAATTAACCCCGCAAAACTAACTCTGCAATTAACCCCGCACAAAATGCCAAAAAACTCCAGCTGTCATTTTTTTCATAAGGTATTAATACTTACGTATATAAGTATTTATCTCGAAGAACGAAAATATTTATCCTTAAGCACGAAAGTATTTAGGGGACCATGCACATTTTTTTCATGGAGGGTGGGGGGAATCTCAAATCACATGGGGGACCATGCACATTTTTAGAGGTGGGTTTTTTAATCTCATTTCAATCTCGTCCATATTTCTCACGATCTATGAAAAATTTTGCGAATCTAAAACCATGAACGTTTTTTACATAATTTTCTTTTTCAAATGAGATCCATGATGATATACTTTCGGACAAGTTGTTACAGAAGTATTTATCCCTCATCGTGCAAGTATTTATACCTATACTTGAAAATATTGTTTTGCATATAATACTTATAATACTTGATATTAATACTTTCATATGTCAGTATAAATACTTATAATACATGATATTAATACTTTCATATATCAGTATAAATACTTATAATAATTGATAGTAATATTTTCATATATCTATGTTGGTATAAATACTTGCACGATGAGGGATAAATATTTCTATAATAACTTGTCCGAAAGTATGTCATCATGGATCTTATTTGAAAGATAAAATTACGTAGAAAATGTTCGTGATTTTAGATTCGCAAAATTTCTCATATATCGTGAAATATGTGAACGAGATTGAAATGAGATAAAAATAATTTGAAATGGGGGGATGGTTGGGAAATGGAAGGGGGGAGTAATATAATTGTTCCAATTTTTTTTATATTTTTTTTTCTTATGAATTAGCAATGAAAGATCTCAAATTATTTTAGCGACAAGCAACAACTTTATAATCTTTAAATCTGTGACTTTACACAAAAACCAATGCATTAATCAATTGTACTGGACGTCATTCTTGTTAAAAAAAAAAAAAATTCTTCTTGACAGTCTCATTTAAAGTCAGATTTAAATTGTCCAATTTGCATTAGAATTTGTGCGAGCAGTTTAGATTTATAGAGTTGTTTATATTTATTAAGTTTTAAATCAATCGTACAAATTTCAGCGCAGATCAAACGGTTTAGGTTTGATTTTAAATAAAATTGGTCTAAAGTATCTTTTACTAAACCCAATTCTTTTTCTTTTAATAATACATCAACTTGATAGTTTCTTAATTTATATGAAAATGAATGCACGGGCCCTTAACATTTCATTCTAATTAATAGTTCTAATATATAATTCTGGATAGTTAAAGAAATACAAGTTGGAAATGCATGAACTGTTCTCCATTTTTTTTTCAATGCTTCAGTGCCCTTTTTAATTATAAATTCTTGTTTGGCGTGCAGGAGAAAATAGTTGTGAATAAATGGCCCTGAGTGAAACTGATTTTCTAACTTTTTCTGATCAAATGTTTGAGAACTGTTTTTAGCCACCAAAAGGGCAAATTTTTATTTGAAGAAACTAAAAAAATGGAATTATTGAAAACGAGATTGATTTCTTTTTTTAAAAAAAAAAAAAGAAAAGAAATCAATCAATAGTTTGATCCCACTACTTTGAACAGTTTAACATTACCAATGGTCACGCCGTGTGAAAAATTAATGAGACCGAACAACTTGATTGGTTCTATTGACTTATTTCCAATTGGAGCCTAGGTGAAGGAGAAATGAGAGCATGTTTTGCGTATTTGAAAATTCCTATTAAGATCAAATCAATGATTTGGTTCTAATAGTTTCTGCATTTTTCATGACAAAGACACGCTGTATCTTATAAAGATTATTGGACTGAACAGTTAATTCAGTCCCATAAAATACCCCGATGAGACCAACCAATAGTTCGGTTCCATTTGTCATCTATGCGATTAGAAAAAATATTATTTTCAATATTCTGTTTTTTATAAATTTCTAAAATAAAATAAAATTGGCAGCATACCAAAATGGTAACCGTGCGCTTTCTTTTTGCTCATTAAGGTTCTATTCAGCTGCACAGTGAGAATGACAATAAGAATAAAAATTAGAATATGAAATTTTTTAATTGAAAATTACTGTTCACGTGAGAAAAAAAAATTCAGTTTGAGTGAATTTCTTTTTCTCATGTAAACAGTAACTCACAATTTACAGCCGAACAGGACCTAAATTACCACAATGTCAAGAATGTCAAGAGTGTGTAATAAATGTGTAATAATTGATGGTGTGTAAAATCTAACATCAATAAAAGATGCACAGTTACCAACTCTTTTTCCGTGAGCGCTGCCGCTGCCCAATCTGTGTTCATTATTTCATGCTTCATTCATTCATGCCATTTGTTATTTGTACTTTGCTTCCTCGTCACGGGAGAATCACAATTTTGCATTAATTAAACGGTCTCCCTTTATTTCAAACTTACTTTTGCTTCAATCTTGGGACCAATTCATTATTTCATTTTAGCAAACATCTCTCCAAAGTTTGGGGGATGTCAATGGCACCCTTTTATCCGTTTATTCATTTATCCCCTTTTATTCGTTTATCCAACCCATACCGTATTCAATAAGACGGATATGGATAAGATTTTTTTTTTTTGTAAACTTATCAAGTACAGATATGAGTAAGGTCTTTTTTTATGTTATCAAAATAGATAAGGGTATGAGTAAAGCCTATTTCGTACACGTTATTCGATCAAGTAATTATATAAAATATAAAATATATATATATATATATATATATTATATATTTTAATGAGCATTGAATTGCTATTCATCTCCAACGGTCCAATTGGCAACTACTATTGATCTTGAAAAACAAAATTTATTAAATTTTCTAACTTGAACAATTAACCATTTATGTAACTGTGTTAAACATAATTCACCATTAAAACACTTAAATAGATTCTACGCTTTCTAGTAAATTTCAAATTTTCAATAAAGTTTAAAAGCCTACTGAACTTAATAGTTAAAAGCACAAAAATAATTATTATGAAGTATTAACCATTATTTACCTGCTACCATTTCATTATTTGACAACTAAAACGGGTAAGAATAGGGTACGCGTAAGATAATTTATAATGGATAAGAGTATGAGTACTAATAAGGCTAATTTGTGACGGGTACAGGTATGAAAATGCTTCCACCCGACTCTTACTGTACCTGTTGACACCCCTATCTCCCTTCCTATCTTTTTTTTTACAAAATTATAATATATTATCATTTATATTTTATTTTATAAAACTTTTAAATCCATAATAAATAATTACAAGCAATAGTATAAACACTTAATTTTACAAGTCTTGACAATGGACAATGCGGCAATTATGCATGTGAAATTGTAAACAGCGCGGCAATTTGAAAACCAATAAATGTTTTTTATAACGTTAAAAATAATGTATAATTAATGAAAAGTAACACAAGCGTAAAACAAAATGATTGTATCATTTAAAAAAAAAATCTATTAACATATTAAGCACATCTAGCACATTTAAAATGAGAAGAAATAAACAAAATACATGGGTTTTTGTCAGGATGAATAAAAGAAAGAAAGAAGTATATCAAACGGTCATTAAAACATGCGACATGACATGATTAATGTTATGAATAAAATATTAATGTGGATGTTCATAACTCTCAATATTCATTCTCTACTATCTCCACTACTCCATGCACTACAATTGGAATTGATGGCCACTATTATTAGAATTTATTTCTCCATTTATTTAGATGGAATTTTTCATTTACAATTTGTAGCCTATAAATAGAGGCATTGTAATCTTGTATTGTATATGCATGAGAAATGTATGAATAAAGAGATTGTCATCTTTTTCCTCTCTATATTGTTTATTCTTCTTATGCTTGTTTATATTTATTTTATAACACGTTATCAGCACGAGAACTCTACTAGTTGAAGATTTGAGGTAATTTTAATAACTTTTATTTCAATTTCATTTATATAAATTATACTTCCTAGTAATTGCTAAATGAAATAAGTTTTCAATTTATTTATATTTATTTTGAGATGTTTAGTATGATTCATAGAATTTTATATGAAGTGCATTTTTTAATTTAATCTTCCCGAAGAAGATTTAAAAGAAAATCTTCTTGAAGAAGATTTATATGATGTATAAATATTGTATAGTGGTTCATATTTTTTTTTCTTCAATAATTAAATCTTCTTGAAGAGGATTTCAAGAGATATTACGAAAATTCTCAATTTTATAAAATGCACCGAGCAATTGGCCCGAAGCCATTGTAGCCATTTTATCAACTTGAAGAAGATTTCAAAAGATATTAAGAAGATCTTCCTGAAGAAGATATAAAGAAAAATTATATGATAAGCAAATTTATCATGATGTTTATATATATATTTTTTTCAATAATTTAATCTTCTTGAAGAAGTTAAAAGATATTCTAAGTTGATTTATTATCTCTTTATGGTTGAAGAGATTATAATGAGTTGTTGGACAAAATAATTCTATTTGTTCTGCTTCATTTCTTGAAGTAAATGTAGCAATATATAATAATAAATTTGAAA